>OY720441.1:288926561-288948202 GCA_963082915.1 Dolichopus griseipennis
CGATTACGTGGTCTTCATTAGTTAGTTCAGTGTTTATTTTCCGAAATTTGGAGTGATTTTTTCCTCCTCTTATTTCTTTAATGTAGTAAATTCCTGGTTCTAAAGGCCGTGTCAGCTTTGTTTTCGTTTGCTCTATCTATGGCTGAGATTTTCTTTTCTAAGATGTTATTGTAAATTTCTTCGTATTCGCTTTCTGTAATTTTACCTTGGATGAAGCCTGTTGGTTTCTTATTTGTTGATTAGTGTATAGTATATACTATAGTGTATAATAATACAATATAGTACCCGTTTATTAGAATCATTTGTTCTTCAATTCGTAGATTTTCTTTGTGTGTTTCAGAGGTCTTAAGTGCTCATCAATTGTAAACATAATAGGCGTTCTATATCAACGTTATTGTTTGGGTTCCAATTGGACGTATAATGAATTGTAATGTTTTTTTCTTCTAAAAATTTCCTCATTAAATGTGATTTCATACCTAGTTCGTTATCTGTTACTATTTTCGCTATGTTACCTATGAACTCTTTCCTCGCTTCTATTTTGTACTCAAGTAAACATGGCAATTTTTAGTAAAATTGGCGATCATAGTGACAAATAAAGACTTGTTTATGGAGTAAAATACATCCATAGGAATTTTATGGTTGGGTTTATTAGGGTTTCCTTTCGTATTTTTTTGAGAATGCACTCTTCGAGTAGTTAATAAGTTCCGAATTTTCTGTTTTAAATTTGAGTAGTAGTATTCATTTTTGATTTCTTCGTTAATTTCGTTAATACTTAGTTTCAACGTCGCTGCGTCTATGGTTTTAGCGGTTTTAAGGAATTTGTTAAACATTTTTTGTGTTTTTATTTGTAAGGAACCCGAATTTATTTCGTGGCTAACTTTTATTTTAGGATGTTTGATGAAGTTGGTATATTTTCGGTTGGATTTCTTTTCTGCCTGGAAAATCTGCTTCTTTGTTTTCTCGACTCTTGGTATATGATATGTCATAATCGTATTCTTGAATTCCCAGTTTCCATCTTACTAATTTACCGTTCGGTTCCTTCAGATTATTTAGCCAAATTAAAGGCTTGTGATCTGTAAACAATTTAATTTTTGGAATTGGCCATATGTTTTGAACCGAAAACATATGGTCTGAATTGTTTTAGTGACCATACGATACTGAGCAGTTCTTTTTCGGTCGTGAAGTAGTTAATTTCGTGCTCGTTCAACGTATGAAATTGGTTTGCCTTCTTGGGATAGTACGCCACTTATGGCATACTGGCTGGCGACTGTAATTATTTCGAAATTTTTTTTCTAAATCGTGGTAAATAGGAATTGAAGCTGATATTAATTTATTTTTTTGGAGAATAAAAACTATGGATATATTCAGGTTTGTTAATGTCTACTTTTGACTTTTTCTTTATAAATGTTGTCATCGGTTTTGCTATTTCAGCGATTTTTTTTATGAACTTCCTGTAATATCTTGCGATGCCCAAAAAACTTTTTATTTCTTTCGGTGTTTTTGAAATTTGATAATTTTTGATTACTTCAATTTTTTTTGGTTGGGATGTATTCTGTGTTCGTTAATTACGTGACATAGGAATTCGACTTCCTTTCTTTGAAAGTCGCATTTGTCTAGTTGTACTCGAAGTCGGGCTGATCTTTACAAAGATTTTCCTTGGATTTTTAATGCGCTGTTCTAATCTATTTGAAAAAAATACGATATCGTCCATGTACGTTAAACATTCTTTGCCTATGTTTTCTCATAATATATTGTCCATCAGGCGTTGAAAAGTAGTCGGGCGTTCTTTAGCCCGAAAGTCATTCTACGAAATTCGTAGTGCCCTTTGTCAACGGAGAAGGCAGTTTTTTGTACGTCTCTTGGTTCCATTTCTATTTGGTGGAATCCGGATTTTAAATATATTACGGAAAAATATGTACTTTTCCCCAACTTGTCCAATATATTGGAAATTAAATAGGAGTTGTCGATTCTCTTTTCGTTGAGTTTCCTGTACTCTATGACGAAGCGGTATTTCCGCTCATCAAAGGAATCTAGCTTTTTAGGAACAACCCAAATGGGGCTGTTGTATGCACTAAGAGCTATGTTGATGGATCCCGTATTCTAGTATTTCCTGGATTTGCTTTTGAATCTATGGATTTGTTGATATACTGTTATTTATAAATTTTGCTTTTTATTTGCGTATCATTGGTAGTGTTAATTTTGTGTCTAATTTTATTTGTGAATGAGAGTGGTATTTTTTCGGAAAATATTTCGAATTAAAATTTTCTTTGTTTAAATGATCAGTTTTAGTTTTTTCTGGGATAATTTTCTTTGTGCAATCTTGTTGTGATAGGTTGGTTTATTTCGTAATTATTAAAATCTAAGATTTCGTCTATTTCGATAGTCGAAAATGAGCTACCAAAATTGAATATTTTAGGTTGATCGCTCATAAATACCTTCTAAAATTTGGAGATCAGCACTTAGATTGGTTTTATTAATTATTCCATTGTTCTTTAGTTGTTTAACGGGGATCTTATAATAGTATTCTCCTAGGTCGATTTGGTATATTGCATTTTCAGGTTGGTGGTTGAAATGCAATTTTATTGGAATGGCGTTCATAATAAGAATTTTATTTTTATAGTCGATAACAGAGTTGCATTGTATTAGTATGTCGTTTCCTAGGAGACCATGGTAATTGTCGTGGAAATCATGGAGTAAAAATGTGCACTTTTATTTATGGTTTACTTCAAATTCTTCAAAAATATTTATAGTTATTACTTGGTTTATCGAAACGTCCTTTTTCACGGGTTATTGTTGAAGTATCTGGTTGGACGATTAATATTGTTATCCTTATTAGAGGGATTTCAAGTGAAATTTCTGCCATTATTACGATTTGTATTGTTCTGAAAATTATTTGGGCGATTTTGGAATGTATTACTACCAATTGTTGTTGTAATTATTATTAAAGTTTATGAATGCGTAGCTCGATTCGTGCATGGATTTGTATATGGCGAAAGGATTGCGTGTGGGCGAAATCGGCCGATTGGTTGGGATTCTCGACCTTTTAATGGTTTTAAGGGCTAACGAACATAAAAAAAAATTAGCCTAACTCATCAACGAATGACGCAATCTTCATTAAATTAGTGCTGTGGTTTACTAGTAATGAAACTGCGGCGGGGATTGCGTACGGTCTTTGGCTATAGGTAGTGGGTATTTCCGAAAACGTAAAAGCCTATCTTTAAAAATAATAAAAATAGTAACTTGATTGAGAATTAATAAATATAGTATAATACTCGTTTGGCCTCAAATCGATCAAAAGCTTCCAGAATCCGAACTCGACCAGAACTAATTCCCATGGAACTTTCATTACTAGTAACCTAGAGTTTACATTTCATCAAAATAGCGGCATTAATTTTTGAGTTATGCTGTTTTGAAAATATATGTTTGTTAGCCCTTGAACTTTTCAAAGGTTCCAGAACCCGAAACCATGGTATTATTTTGCCCATATGCAGTCCCCGTTATACTTTCAATACTAGTTAACCCTTGTATGCAATTCGAGAGTTCTATCTTAATTTTAAGTTATTATTATACCCTACACCTATAGAATAGGTAAAAGGGTATATTAACTTTGGTATGGTGTTTGTAACCACCTAAAGGAAGCGAGCTAGATATGGAAAAGTATATATAATTGTGATCAGCGTAACCTCCTGAGTCGATATAGCCATTGCCGTCCATTCTTCCGTAGGCACGATAACTCTAATGGAGCTACCTTGATGAAATTTTAACTGTAGGTTCCTGGTACTTAAAGTACGGCGGTGATTACGTACGGTGAGGATTGGACAATGGGTTCGGAACTTAGAACTTTTTGATCGAATTTAGGCCAAACGAGCATAATTCCGAAACCAATGAAGATAGAACCTCCAAATTTGGTATCAGGGTGTCCCTTCCTATTTCGTAAGTGTCTTTGAAATTTGGGCCCCATTGGAGTAGTGGATCGGGGACCAGCCACTCAGTTCTTAGGCCCTTAAAGCATATTTTCGAAATTAATAAAGATAGTAACTTGAAACAAATGTAGAAGCTTCCAATTTGCCACAAGGGTGTTCTTTACTATTTCTTGCGTGCCCCCCTAATTTGGGATCAATTGGAGTGGTGGTTCAGAACCTCTCTTAGAACCCCCAATGTGTAAAAGCTTATCATCGAAATTAATAAAACTAGTAACTTAAAATTAAGATAGAGCGTTCCAATTGTGTACAAGGGTTAACTAGTATTGAAAGTATGACGGGACTGCATATGGGCGAAATCGTGCCATAATTTCGGGTCCTGGAACCCTTGAAAAGTTCAAGGACTAACAAACATATATCTTACAAACACCATAACTCAAAAAATAATGCCGGTATTTTGATGAAATTTAACAGTAGGTTACTAGTAATGAAAGTACCATGGGAATTGGTTGTGGTCGAGTTTAATTTCGAAGCCAAAGAATATATTTCCTATGTCCTATGGTCTCCGAAATCTAGACTTAATTGTAGTGGTTCAGCTATGTTCAATGGTACTTGCTGCATTTATGTAAAATTTATTTTTATATTTAAATGAATTATATGAAAAGGTGTAAACTTTTAATTGTATTTTAGAAATACATTTATTGCATATTTTGCGTTTATAAGCTTTTCTATTAGGTATATAAACTAACCATTTAAAATAATTGCAATTTTTAAAAATTTGGATTATTAAATATATTATGCTTTGATTATCTTTTTATCACAAAATTTAACAATTAGAATTTTTTCATTTTGTAATTGAATTGGAATAAATATATTTTCATTTATTTCAAGTTTGTTTGTTTTTTAATATTTTTAAATAGATAAATTAGTAAGAATTTGTAGTATTTTTTAATAGATAGGGTAATTAGAAAATGTTTTTAGTATTATACAGTTAATTTGGTTAGCTATGTCTTACGATCAAATTAATAACAGCTTCTATGGTGTTTAAATGACTTATGGATATGTCCTTAAATTTGAACCAAATAGGTGTAGGGTATTTCTAAGTCGGTTGCACCGACTGACTGTTTCTTTACTTGTTTTTATTAATTTCGATGATAACCTTCTAAACCTTGGGGGGTCTAAGACGGGTATTGAACCACTACTCCGATTGATCCAAAATTAGGGAAATACGCAGAAAATAGTAAAGAACACCCACCCATAGGTTCCGAATCTATGGTCCAATCTCGACCGTACCCAATCCCTTCCGTAGTTTCATTACTAGTAACTGATTTCGCCCATATGTAGTCCGCACTGTACTTTAAAAAACTAAAAGGGTTTACTAGTAAAATAACAAATAGTTTGAATTGAGGAGGAGTGGTTTTAGTGCGAAGGGTTGGTTACTACAAGTGGGGTTAATCGGACACTGTCGGAATGTAGGAGAATCAACGAGTCCTTCGCTCCTAAAAGAGTTTTCCAAGTTCTCACCTCAAAAAAAAAAAAATTATTAATATTATTATTATTCTTAATTTTATTTTTACTTTTATTCTTATTCTTATTTTTTTCTTATTCTTATCCTTATTCTTTTTCTTATTCTTATTTTAATTCTTATTCTTATTCTCATTTTTCTTATTATTAAAACATAAAAAAAAAATTTATTATTATTATTAGTAATTCGCACAGTTCAGTTTATAAAGAAGAAAAATAAAAAAACAAATTGTCAAAAGACTGATTATTATTATTATTATCATTCTTATTATTATTATCATTATTATTATTACTATTACTATTATTATTATTATTAATACTATTTTTATTGCTATTATTATTATTGAAATTATTATTATTATTATTCTTATTACTGTTATTAGTATTATAATTAGGAAGGAAATGAAGGATCTGGAGGTGGTAAAACTGGTTATGGGTACAAAAACACACTTCTAAAATGCAGTAGAAGGAGGAACCGAAGAAATGCAGAACGATTCTCGGTGTTATGCAAGTGGCTGTGAAGAGGCAGTCCAATGTCAGCAATGAAATTAAAAAGAGTATAATTATACTGGAGAAGTTTTTTTCAGTCATTTGGAGTCTGCACCTTTGCGGACCAGACTCCGAAAAGAGGTGCTTCTAGTACGGCGGAGCCGGAAGAAAACGAAGAAGAGAAAGAAGAACACAACGAAGCAGTGGAATCATGTCCAAGGAAGAAAGGCTAAAAAATAAAAACCAAACGAAAGGAAACCGTTAAAAATCAAACACCTTCGGAAAATAAGAAGTTAATGGCTAGAAGAAGACGATAGGAGGTAATTACGATACCAACCGCACAGGGATATCTTATGCAGATATCCTTAAAGACCTCCAGAGATTGGTAAACCCGAAGTAGTTGGGGCCAAATTTCTTTCCATTAAACGAACACAAAACAGAAATATTTTATTGGAGTTTAGTACGAGAACGGAGGATCCAAACAAGTTCAAGGAATTAATATCCAAAGCTAGGGTACTGCAGACGAACATGCATAGGAGTGCATTGGCAACTGATGTCCTCCGGCAACTAGCCCAAGAAAAGCAAGAGGTCCTGGTGGGATCAGTGAGCAGTACACGATAAGCAGTCGGATGCTTGATTCTCGGACAAACTTGGTACTGTTGCTGTTTAGGTACCTGACCTAAGTAAAAGCAAGGTCACTACAACAGAGGAAGGCCTCGCGTACATGCTAATAGGGGCTGGGGAGACAGTCTTCGTGAGTGCTTACCTGACTTCCAGCGAACCCATTGCCAGGTTATTTGAGAAACTAGACGGACTGGCAAGTTCCATAAACTTGTTATATTTTCCCCATAATACTTTCTTTTGTTTTAATAACGTTTAATATATTTGGATTTAAATGCTTTTTTAAAATGTCTACTAAATCTTTCTCTGAAAAATGTACTTATGTAATGTAGTTATTAAGTGTCTGTTGTAGCTCGGAAATAGATTTATTAATTTGTAATTTTCGTTCTTATTGAATTCCGAAATTATTTGGTTGCGAAATGCAGTGATAGGTGTATCAACGAATTGTATGTAGTCATGAGAAGAGCTTTCTGCACTATGTTGAGTGCTAGATAAAGTGTTTACTTGCGATTGTGGTACAAGCTGGATAACGTATCTGCCACCACATTAGTGTAACATGGCTTATATCTCAACTCGTGGTTAAATTCTTCTATTATCGCCTTCCACCTTTTCATTTTACTGTTAGAATTTTTGTTACTTAAGGCGTATGTAAGTGGTTTGTGATCAGTAAAAATCACTACTTTTCTTGCTCCATACAAATAATTTCTTAAAGAAGTTAGTGCCCAAACAATGGCTAATAGTTCTTTTTCGTTCGTTGCATATGCCTCTTCGGTTTTAGATAATGTCCTGGATAAAAAGATAATAGGTCTTTTGCCTTGGGACAACAATGCTACAATTCCATAATTAGAGGCGTCCGTTGTTAATTCGAAGTCTTTCTCAAAGTTTGGGTAGCTTAAAATTACTTCCTCAGAAATAAGAGCGTTTTTCAGCTTAAGGAACGATTCTTTTGCTTCCTCATCTAGGATTATTGGTGTATGTCGTGACGGGGATTTGGACACACGTCCCCCTCCCCTCTTAAAGGGGATGTCAGAGGTTTTGCAATTTTTGCATAATCACAGATGAATCTTCTGTAATATCCTGACAATCCTAAAAAGGATCTGAGTTCTTTTAAATTTTTTGGTAACGGAATTTCACAAATAGTCTGGACCTTTTTTGTGTTTGTTTTTATCCCTTCTTCTGTAACAATGAATCCCAAAAACTCTACCTCCTTCTTGAGAAATTCGCACTTATCCAATTGTTCTTTCATGTTCGCGTTTTCTAGCGTTTTAAATACGTCCTCCAAATTCTTAAAGTGTTCTTCATCATTTTCGCCCAGTATGATTATGTCATAAATGTAAACATAACATATATTTCCGATGTGTTGTCTTAGAATGTCATCAAGAGCCCTTTGGAACTGTGATGGAGCATTTTTCAACCCGAAAGGGAGTCTGGTAAACTCATACTTCCCGTTATTGATAGAAAAAGCTGTTTTTTCTATGTCGCTTTCTTTAAGAGGTACTTGGTGGAATCCGCTCTTTAGGTCAATAACTGAAAATACTTTTCTTTTGCCTAAATTTGCCAATACTTCAGCTATCTCGGGTATGGGGTATTTATCTGGTATCGTGATTTTATTAATTTTTCTGTAGTCTATCACCTTCCGGTACTTCTTCTTCCCTGACGCATCCTCCTTTTTCGGTACTACCCATACCGGCGAATTGTAGTGCGATCTAGATGGTCTTATGATCCCGTCATCTAATAATTGTTGGACTTGGTCTTCTATCTCATTTTTTTGTGCCATTGGGTACGGATAAGATCTTGCATAAACCGAGTCTGCTGTTGTTGTTCTGATTTCCGGTATAAGTAAGTTTTTCGTCAGGATCAGCGAATAAGTTACTATATTTTTCCACGATATAAAAAATTTCTTCATTTGGAATTGGGTTTTCTATTAATCGAGGGTGTATCTAGTTTTTATTAGAGCCTGTATCTATGAGAATTTTTAAGACTTCCTCTGTCCCCGTTGTATGCTCAATATAGGGGAGCGAGGAGGTTTTTAATCTAAGAAGGGATTATTGTTGTTTTGATTGCAGCTGTTGAAGTTTTTGGTATGACTGCAAGAACATTGGTCGCATTTTTTCCTTGTATCCTGTCTATGTTGACTTTCATCTTCCTTTCTATTGGGTTTAATGTAGTTAACCCTTTGGGTTTTATTGCTATAGTAATTCTGATTTGGATTTGGTCTTTTATTATTATTAAAATTTTTTATTTGGTTATAATTTGGTC
Organism: Dolichopus griseipennis; assembly: GCA_963082915.1. Classification (NCBI taxonomy): domain Eukaryota; kingdom Metazoa; phylum Arthropoda; class Insecta; order Diptera; family Dolichopodidae; genus Dolichopus; species Dolichopus griseipennis. Next base: position 288,935,375 of record OY720441.1, read on the forward strand.
TGTAAGGGTTTCGATATTGTTGGGATGCCGGTTCCACTTTAGTTTGTGAATTAGTTGATATTTCATTTTCAGGTATATCCTGATTTTGTGCCCATGCAGTTTGTTGCGGCTTTGGATAGAAGCGTTGTTGAGGATTTGGATAAAAACGTTGTTGTTGATTTTGTTGGTAAAAATTGTTTCTATAGTGGTTTGGATTGTAATGATTCCAATTTGATTGGTTTGGTTGATAAGTATTATTTCTTGTTGGGTTATGTTGATAATAGGTACTTCTAGGATATTTTTGCTGATTTGGATTATTCCTTGGAACTGCCGTGAGTGAATTTAGTGTTTGCTTGTTGTTACTTGTTTGTGTTGTTTTGGCTTTCTTTTTCATGGTGTCAATTCTTAAACTTATATGCAATGCTTGTGGCAAACTCTGTGGTTCTCTAATTTTCAGTAGTTCAGGTAAATTACCATTTAATCCTTGAATAAAAGTGTCCAGTGCCTTACCCCTATATAACTTTGCCGTAGTAGAATATGAGTCCTGTGATAGATCCATGCAACCAATTTTTTCCAGTATCAAAGTAAGATGTTTGTAGACTTCTTTATAGAAATCCTGTATACTTTCATTGCCTTGGTTGAGATTCGAGAGATCATTCTCTAAAGTTATCAGATCTCTTTTATCGGCATAATGCAGATCCAAGCACTCGACAATTTTATTCCAGTTTGAGTATGGAAGACTTCTAGCGCTTCCTCGGCACTCCCACTATCTTGTCTCTTATGGCATCAAGAATTCCAAAATATTTGGAGGTCTCTCTAAGATGGCCATAAAAATTAAGGATCTTTTCGGCTCTTTTTTTCCATGCTCCGTAGCTTCCTTTTTCACCGGAAAATGTCCGTAGTCTTTCCACCGTATACGGCATTCTTTCTAAACATTCCAGTGCACCCTCTTCTTCCATATTAAAGTCTTCATCCCAGTCTTCTTCTTGTGGTTGCGACTCGCTAAGCCCCTCTTTTAGTGCCCTCCTAGCCTCAAATTGTACCATTTCTCTTATGGTATCAGATCTCAGATCTTCATTTGGCTGGGTACCACTTCTAATACAGCTTATTTGGGGAAAGTCTTCTGGGGTGGATGTCATTATAAAAGGTGTGGTCGGTCGTTGTGCTTCCATCTTATAAAATTTCAACTCTAATTTAATTTTTAAAACCTTGTCTGCTTTTTAATTTTTAGTTTACATTCTTTATCCAAAAATTTTAGTTAAGAAGAATCGAGAGATGTCAAGAATATAGATAAACACAAATTTTCTAAAAATTCAAAATTTATTCAATATAAATTTATAGGTATTGAAGAAATTTATTTATTATTTCTTGCTTGTTCTATCCTGCACAAACTTCAAGATTTTCAAAAAATTTCTATTCCTTTTTATTTATTTGGATCAAAATTTGACAATATTAATAGTAAGTAATAATTAAAGTGAACAAAACAACCTGTAAAAATTTACACAAGTTTAATGTAAAATTTATAAAATTATATAAATTCTGTATTCAAGAAAAAGTTTCTAAAATTTATGATATTTATTTATTAATTTATATTTATTTACTATATTTTTTTTATTTGATTTATCTTAAAATAATTTATTTTCTTAAATCTTAATTTATACCTTGTTTTAATGTTTATAATAATTATAATTTCAAAATTTAAATATATATTTTAAGTAATTAGTTTCTATACAAAAAGGTTCTATTTGATTTTCAATAAAAAAAATTTTGATTTACAATTTTCCCTAAAAAAATTTTCCTTTTGAAGAAAAGTCACGCAAATTTATAATTTAATTTTTTATATGAGTTTAAATGTTTTAAATGTTAAATAATTTTTCTTACAATAATTAATTTAAATAAAAACATAATATTTTTTTTATAAAAATTAAGTAAAGAAAAAAATAGAAGCAGTTATAATTTGCCAACACAATTCCTAATTTTAATTTTATATTTTTATATTTTTTTTATTCATTTTATTATTTAAAAAAAAAAAAGAACTTGATAATTATGAGTGTAACTGCAGAACAAGTACAGGACCTCATTACTTCTGTAATAGAAAAGACTAGACAAGACTTTTCGGCCCAAATACAAACATTTACTTCCGTAATCCAATCACTACAACCTCAATCTGTTGAAACATTCCAACCAGTATCTATCCTACAAAACGTCAGAGAAACTCATACTGGATTTGACCTGGTAAAATCTCTACCCGAATTCCAGCGAGACCCAACCGCATACCCGGCATAGATAAACAGCTCTCTGTTCGCCATGAACTATCACACACCGGGCTCCGAAACTTTTTATATTGCTACAGGTATCCTAAGAAATAAAGTAACAGGTTCAGCAAATGCAACTCTAGCAGCATTTAATACGGTTCTTAATCATAATGCAATTATCGCCCGGTTAGATCAGACCTATTCAGACAAAAGACCGCTTCACGTACTTGAAAACGGACTCAGTATACTCCAACAGGGAAATTTGTCCATCACTGAGTATTACGACACTAAAGAAAAAGAACTTACATTAATGATAAACAAGAACATAATGACCAATACAAATAACAGGACACTGGCTACTACATTGAACGAAAGAGCTAGAGAAAGAGCTCTTCGCGTATTTATTTCAGGCCTTCGTCGACCCCTTTATGACATACTGTTTTCCTCAAGAGCTACTGATTTATGAGCCGCCCTAGCAACAGCACAAGAATTAGAAGTAAGCCACAGAAGATGCAACTTCGCACGGACCTTTGCAGCAGGGAATTCGCTCAAGGATCGTAAGGGTCCCTTTGCTAGTTCTGGGAGTATTAAAACAGCTATAATAACTATTAGAATTAGGGTTTACAATTAGTAACCCTAATTCACCCTTGCCAATGGAAGTTAATCCTGGTAGTTCACAATGGAAAAGAATAAACCAACCTAAAAACAACATCCCTGTACATCGACATAGAAACTTTTTACAAAATACACTCAACGACAAAAGCGCAGCAAATAACGATTTCACAAACAAAAGACCTCGTGAAGCAATTAATTCAGAAAAAAACTCATTTCGAAAAACTTCAACGAATTAATCATATTACAACCCAAGAACAAGACACTTTAAACCAGTCCGAAAATGAATCATGTGCCAGTCCGATTTCTATAACGACGACGAAGACGACTTTACCGACGAAATAAATTTTTTAGACTAAGATCGCTCTTGCCATTTATAATCAAGACAACTATAAGTGGTCAAGAGCTCCGCATATTAATCGACACAGGTAACTCAAGAAATTACATTAAAAATTTTAATTTTTTAAGCGGTATTACCCCAGTAGAAAAACCTTTTATTGTTAATTCAGTTAATGGAATGGAAGTAACAAAATCATACAAAAATGCAAGGTAAATATCCTAGGGAACTCTTCAACATTCTTTTTACTTCCCGCTTTAAAAACCTTCGACAGTATAATTGGCTACGACTCTCTAAAAGAAATCGACGCTAAAATCGATTTTAAAACCGAAATAATCACACATAGAAATGGTCAGGAAAACCTCCAGCATGGTAAATGCTCACAAACAAATTCAATTCATATTGACCATACCTCAGTCCCAGATAACGTAAAAACCAAATTTCTAGATTTAATTTTAAAAAATTCCAATGTATTTGCCAAAGCCAATATAAAACAGCCTTACAACACACAAGTCAAGGCTACAATAAATACAACAAGCAACGATCCGGTTTACACTAAAAGCTATCCTTACCCAATGTCCGCTACCGAATTTGTTAATAAAGAAATAGAAATATTACTGAAAGAAAATATTATACGTAAATCTTCCTCACCATACAATTCTCTAATCCATGTTGTAAGTAAAAAGGCAATAGATAACCCAAATACGTATGGTAATTGAATTTAGGAAATTAAACGAAAAAACCATTCCCGACCAATATCTAATCCCAGAGCCAATCGTCATACTCGCGAAAAATCCAAATTTTTCACCACTCTAGATTTGAAATCTGGTTTTCATCAAATTATTTTGGAAGAAAAAGATAGACAAAAAACGGCGTTTAGTGTCAATAATAGTAAATAAGAATTTTGTAGATTACCATTCGGGTTAAAAAATGCCCCTAGTATTTTGAGAGGACCATCGACGACGTTCTCCGCCAAATAAAGTAAAAGCCATTGTTAATTTTCAGGCTCCAAAAACAATGAGATCAATGCGTATCTTCGTGGGTTTATCAGGGTATTACCGCCGTTTTATTAAGAATTACGCGGCAATAGTAAAGCTATTAACGATATTATCTCGCGGAGAAAACGGACATATAGGTGCAAACCAATTCAAAAAAAATTAAAATTAAACTTAACGAAGAAGCCCTAACAGCGTTTGAAAAAATAAAGAAAATCTTGGCATAAGAAGACGTCTTACTTCAATACCCAGACTATAACAAACCGTTTGAATTAACAACAGACGCATAATCTTCAGCCATAGGCGCGGTACTCTCTCAAAATAGAAGACCCGTCACTATGATCTCTCGAACACTGAGGAAGACAGAAGAAAATTATGCTACAAATGAAAGGAAACTTTTAGCCATAGTTTGGGCTCTACAAACACTTAGACCAACCTTTAATATTTGCGGTTTCTGACAAAAACCATAATGCAAAGTTAAAAAGATGGCGTGCATTTATCGAAGAATTCTCATCAAATTCCACTATAACCCAGGCAAAGAAAATAAAGTGGCCGATGCACTTTCACGACTTGGTATCGTCTGTATTTGTCAATACCCTATCATTGACAAATACAGACGATACCAAGCCGGTGAATAATCAAACACAAATACAATTAAAATAATAGAAGCCACAGTAAACCAATTTAAATCCCAGCTGATAACCTCACGATCACATCTGAATACTACGAGTAAGACAAGCAAAATTTTATTTCAAAAATTAATGAGACACACGTTAGAGTTTAATAGTACATTCAGCGTATTAAATCATCTTAAAGATTGTGTCAACCCTAATACAACTAATGCATAACACTGTGACCTTCCACTTTAGCACAAATACAAAACATAGTACTTACGACATTCCCAGGAGTAAAATTTGTGCACACCGAAAAATTCGTGATAAATTTAAACAACAAAAATTACCAATTAGATACAATCACTACAGAAGATAATAGGGCTTACAGATCGCAGCAAGAAAATTTTAAATAAATAATATCCGAATATTACTTCCCTAATATAAGGAAAACCTTAAAAACAATTATTTCAAACTGCAAAATCCTAACTATCCAGGTGAAATCCTTCATATTTTAATCACTGGTAAGATTCGAGTTTTTAACGCGAAAGTGAAAGGACGTATCTTAACTTTCATAAGCAGCTAAAATCATAAAACAAATAAAAAATATCACAAAAATAAAAGAAATTATTTTTCTTTATTTTTTTTTGTTTTATTTTTTTTTAATCATTATCGTAAAAATTAAAATATAAAAATAACACTTGCTATATTAATAACTAGCGAGTTTCCATTTAATTGGACTCCTTTAAAAAAAGGATATCAATTATGGAAAATGAAATCAATTTAACTGGAAATGAGCTTAAAACTTCTATAAATTCAAAAGTCAATTTATTGCTGAAAAAAGGTATATCCAAACCAAATATTAAATTGAAGAAAAACAATGAAATCCGTGAACTTAAGTTGATAATTGAAAAGTTGCAAATCAAAAACAATAAGCTTGAAAAACTTTTGAAGATCAACAAACATGCTCAAATGAAAATGTTTTTCTTCCACTAATGGATGTGACTGATGATGATTTCAAGATTAACGATTCACTTAATTCAACTACCACAAGCGTCAATGAGCCTGATACTGACGCATTAGAATCAGGCATTAGGGAATTGGCTAGAAAAACAAAAGAAAAAAAAATATTATCACAAAAACCAACCTGTGAAGATGCTCCACGTGCTCAGCACAAGCCAAATGAAGGTATACTAAATGGTGAAAAACGTATGCCACCAATAATTTTTGGAAAAACCGATATAAAAATGTTAAAAGAGATGCTATCTAAAAATCTAAAAATTAAAGATATTTTAGTTAAAGAAAAAGGCGATAATAACAACATCCTCTATACCTTTAACATTGAAGAATTCAGAAAAGTACGTGAACTTCTAGAAAAGTCTACAATTAATTACTACACGTTTACGCCGAAAGAAGACAAAAAAATTACACTTGTGCTCAAAGGTTTAAGCAACAACTACTCATGCGAAGAGGTTTTAGCAAACCTGAAAGAATATGAAAATGATGATATTAAATTTGAAAAATTATCAAGACTTACCACAAAAACAACAACTGCTTAAGGTATAATCCTACCTCATTTTATTGTGCAGGCATCACCACAGAGCTCAATAAATGTTATATGCAAAATAAAATCTATTGATCATCAAATTATAAAATGGGAGCGAATCCACAAACCGAACATAACCCAATGCACGCGTTGTCAACGTTTTGGACACTCGGCTTCAAACTGCAAAATGGACTTCAGATGTGTTAAATGTGGTGATAACCACCTACCAGGGCAATGCACCATCAAACCGGAGGATTCCAGGGAAAAATTATTCTGTACCATGTGCAAGCATTTCGGCCATCCATCATCATACAGAAACTGTCCGGTTTACCAGGAAAAAATAAAAAAGCAGCAAGAAAACAAAGAAATTCTCAAAAGACGCATAGCAACTAAACACATGGCATCGAACTTTGTACAGCCAAATCGGTCATTTTCAAATGTAGTGAGTAGAAATAATAACATTAGTAGTAGTAATAGTAATACCAACAATATTAATAATATTAACACAGATATTTTATTAGAAATACGCAATAGTATTGCAGATTTAAATAAAAAAATTAACACTATCGAGAAAAATATTAATACTAACACCAATAGAATTAATATATTATTCGATTGTATGAACATTGAATCCAATCAGCAATATGTCTAACTAACTAGTACTTATAAAGTCATCTCAATAAATGTTAACTCTCTTATCTCATACAGTAAAAAATATGCACTTTGTTGAGAACAACAATCCAGACATTATTTGTATGTTTGAAACAAAATTGAAACCATCTGATCACATGTCATTAGACAATTATGATTTTATTAGAAAAGATCGTATGAATGCTATTGATGGTGGCGGTGTTGCCATAGCAATTATAAAATATTTTAAATACCAAATTGTAAATAACTACATTTTCGATCAATTTACATGTATCGAAACTTGTGTTATTTCTCTACAATTAAAACAAAACAAAAAATTGTATATAATTTCTATTTACGCATCAAATAGAAATTCACCTAATTTTTTGACAGAATTGGAAAAAATTTTTCAAACATTAAATTTATCCAATATTAACAATTTTTTTATATTAACTGGCGATTTCAACGCCAAACATATATCTTGGTCGAACACTGTTAACAACTCTCGTGGTACACAATTATATAATTGGATGCAAAATAATTACATATTGTATAAAATGAAACTACACGTATCAGATGCACCTACACTACCACGACCAAATTCATACATAGATTTAACTATTGCCGATGTAAGAATAAATGTAAGCTTCTCTCAAATCTACAACAAACTTACAACTTTGCCATATGATAGTGATCACAATGCTATTTGCATCCCATTCCACATAAAAAATGAAGAAGTTCTAAGTAAAGAGTTTAATTTATTAATATTTCTTCGCATTTAATATAAATTTATTAAATTTTTATATTAATTGGAATAAATTTCGCAGAAAATTAGATCAAAACTACGATATTGAATATCTTAACACGGAGAACAAAATCTTAGATAATTGCAACATTTCGTTACAAAATATAAATTTTCATCTTCTAAAATTAAACAAAATTATTTATAAAACCATGAACGGAATAATACCTAAAACACAATTTTCAAATAACCTTAATAAATTTAACTCCAGAAAACTTAAACTACTTTTGAAAAAAAAAAGTTCTTTGTTAAATGACATCAACAATATTTACAAACAAAGACTAGATTTCTCTTCTCATGATATTCAATTACTTAAAAGTTTACTTAATAACATAAACACATTAATTAAACAACAAATTAAAAGTGAAATAAATAGTTATTACAAAAACCGGCTTCAAAACATTTCTCCACAAAACAATATGTTCCCACAAATCAATAAAATTTTTCGAAAAAATAAATATAACCAAATCACAAACCTTCATATCGATCCAAATGATAATCATCTTCTAACACAAAGTAACATTAACATCAACAACCTTAAAAAAACTAATTCAAACAAATTTATTTTACAAGCCTCAACACATATTTATAATTTCATGGGCTCCCACTTAGAACAAACTCATAAAATAAATATTCCAATTAACAGCAGATTTCACACTATAGTAGAAAACAAAGTCCAACAATTTAAAAATAATGTGGAACAATTAAGATCCAATAATATCACATTATCCACATTTTCCAAAATAAATAAATCATCTATGCAATACGGCGAAAATAGCAAATTCACAAACCAAGAAGAAATTACAGCAAAGCTTAAAACCTTTAAAAATAAAATTTCTTCTGGAAACGATAATATACCAAATGTGGTACTTAAAAATTCAAGTAATTTTATAATATCTAAATATGTTATAATTTTTAACAATGCAATTAACAATTCGTATTTTCCAAATATATGGAAAACTTCGAAAACTATTTTGCTAAAAAAACCAGGCAAAGATCCAACTAATCCAAATAAAAAATTTGTTAAAAAAAATAATCTAATACCAAAAAACCAATTTGGTTTTAGATATAAGCATAGTACCATACATACGATAAACAAAATTACAGCAGACATTTGTTGGTTTATTAATAAAAAATTTGCTGTAGGCGCTTTTCTAATTGATTTAGAGAAAGTTTTAATACTGTGTGGCTAGATGGCTTTATTTACAAGCTCATAAAATATAAACTTCCTAATTATCTGATTACTATAATTCATGGTATGTTATATAATAATTCTTTTCAAGTTATTAGTAAAGCAAATACGACACATAAAACATTTTATATCGAAAACGGACTTCAACAGGGTATAGTCAACGCACCAACGCTGACCCGTTATTTTTATTAGATAGATTTAAAGGCAATAATTATACACTAGCTTTCGCGGATGATATAATAATTTATTCCGCGAATGACACCGTAAATAGCATTCAAACCAAATTACAAAATATGTTCAATACTGTGTTAGATTATTGTAAAGTTTGGATATTAAAAATGAACTTAAATAAATGTGAAACCATATTATTTCGTAATACGGTTGATAAAACAAGTTCAGACAATAGAAAAAATTGGAAAAATTTCTCTATAAAATCTCCAAATTTAACTATCAAAAACAGTAAAGTTGTCAAATATCTCGGAGTTCACTTACATCGTAATTTGAACTTCATCGAGCATATAAAATATACAGTTCTTAAAGGTAACAAAGCATTTATGGCAGCCAAAAACCTGTTCTATAATAAAAACATAAGCAATCGGGTTAAAATAATATGTTACCAAACATTAATAAGGCCAACACTTACATATGGTGCACCCATATGGTACAACATAAGTGGAAGCCTAATGGAAAAAATACGTAAGTTTGAAAGAAAGTGTATAAGAGTATGTATTAACAAACACCGAAAGCCTGAAACCGACTACAAGCATTTTTACTCCAATAAATACTTGTACAAGGAATCCAAAATCATAAGAATCGATAATTTTATTTTAAAATTAGTTCGAGATCATTATGATAGAGCACTAAAAACTCCAGAAAATGGTTTAATATCACATATATTTTACCACAATGAGGAGTACATTAAAAAGACTCTGCTCACTGGCTTTATAGCCCCCGAGCATTTCATCTTTTTAGATAAAAATGGTTTCATTCAAAACCAATCGCATGTCCCTATATTATTTCACTACAATAGACGGGCCACATGTAAAAAAATTTAATACGATCCAGGCAACATTAATGGAGATAATTTAAAATACGATATGTTCATACCGGACAAAGACAAATTTGTTAATAAAAACTATTGGTGGTTGGATGTTCTTTGAATTTAAGAAATTACTTTCTAGTTTAGGTTGTAAGTAGGCTAAGTAGGTTAAGTTAAGTTAGGTAAATTTTAATAAAACAAACAGATTTAATGATTTTTTTTTTAATACTTTTTGCATTATGTACTGTAGATATAATAAAGGAAGGAATTTAAATATATAGATTAAGTTAAATTAAATTTACATAAATTAACAATAAAAAATATAATTATTTTAAATGTTAATTATACTTGAAATTAAGCCGTTTTGTAAACTTTTTTTAGGTTTGTACTAAGATAACAAAAAAAAATAAATAAAAGTTTAAAACAAAAAAAAAAAAAATTAATCACTGGTAAGCAAAACTTCCTAACAACTATTGATAAGTTCTCAAAATTTGCAGTGGTAAGACCAATAGCTTCAAGGTCAACAATAGACATAAAAGAAGCCCTTTTACAGACTTTAAGGTTGTTCAAAAACACAAAAACCATTGTCTCTGATAAAGAAACAGCCTTTGGCTCAAATACTATCAAAACCTTTCTAAGAGATCTATTTAACATAAAACAGTATTTTATCCTGACCCTTCAGGAAAAATTAAATTAAACCAAAAAAAACCTAGAAAATTCCCAAAAAAAATGTTGGGCGGACTTAATAAAAATTTTAAAACAAAGATCTATCTTCCCGGCGATATTCAAGTGACTTGACTTTGATTTTAAACAAAAGTTATTCTGGTTTTATTGCATGACATCTAAAATTTATTGTGGACTAGTAGATGAGTCAAAAATTAAGTTGAAAGAAATTAAAAGAATTTCTTAGGGACGAAAAAAACCAGTTTACTTAAAGTAATTTATTTTTAAAGAAAAATTACGGTTTATTTATTAAACAAACCACATGTTTGAAAAAATAATGTTTAATAGATGAGTCAAAAATTAAGTTTAAAGAAATTAATAAAATTTCTTAGAGACGAAAAAAACTAGTTTACTTAAAATAATTTATTTTTAAAGAAAATTTACGGTTTAATTATTAAACAAATCACATGTTTGAAAAAATAATTTTTTGGGGATTTATGACTTCTTTGTTTGGGGACTTTTGTCTCGTTAACCGAGTCATAAGTTCTCCTGGGAATTTTTGACTTGGGGACTTTTGACATGCCACCACCATTACACTTATTGAAAACAATAATAAACAAACAAATATAAACTCAATACTACAGGACAGAATTAACGCACTAACAGAACACATTAATGACTTACGAAGAAATCATGTAACTACCTTAACAAGTAAACAAAAGCTTTTAACTAATTTTGTAATAAATAGAAACTACCATATCATAAATCATTTAAGTTAAATAACACTTTCAATAGTTTTGCCAAAAAATAACACTATTAATCCACTTTTGTTAAACGGCATCGAATTAAAACAAATAATCGATCTTGAAAAAATTACCTGTATTAGTATAAATAATTTACTTACTGTCACAAAAATAAAAGTCCTGCAAGACAATGATGTAATTCTCTACGTTTTAAAATTTCCAAAAGTTCGAAAATACTGCCACTTTATAAATATTTACCCAGTAATTCAAAATCAAAAAGTCATCAAACTTAAAACAAACCAAGCAGCCAAATGCGAAAATTACTCACAACCTCTTGTAGACTGCATAAATACAAACACATTCACCATCCGACCAAGTTTCGCCAAATGTATTTCGCAACTACTGAATCACAACAGAGCTTCCTGTGCTACGGAGAGTTCCGATTATTTACAACCTGTTCATCAAATCAAAGAAGGGATAATAATCCTCAATAATGTACCAGAAACACTGACCAAAATCAAGTTTCAGTTAAAGGAACATTTTTATTAATTTTCGATAGAGCAATACATATTAATGGTACTACATTCCAGGCAGATCATTCAAAGAATTATAACGCATTTACCGAAGCAGACCCACCATAGTTATCTTTAATCAACCATATCGACCATAAATTAAAACTTTCATTACCATACCTACACAAAATAAACATCAATAATACAAACCACATTAGTGTACTGTACAATGAAATATCAAATCAAGGCATATACACATGGATAACCTTTTCCACATCAACAATAGTAAGCATTGCAGATACAATTTTGAGTATAAAATACATCTTTCAGTTAAGAAATTATAAGCTCAGCATCTCCAAAAACCAAATAAACGAATTAATAGAAAATGTAAAAGATCGAAACGAAGACGTTCGAGACTTAACAAGGAAAGAAGTATGTTTATTTTGATATTTGTCAGAGTATCTAAATCTGGTATTGTTTCAAAATCTTCGTCTGTTAGTATGTTTTTTGATAGTAGTTCTTATCTACTTATCATTATTATCTGTTCGATGTCGTCGATATGGTGTCTGAGCAACTTAATATAATAGTTAATTTGGTACATGTATTTTATGAATATCATGTGATCTTAAATATCAGAGATCTTATTATTTAGTTCTATAGTTAGATTTGTTATGAAATTTCTTATTTTATATTGTTGATTTTTGACATGTTCTGTAATATTGTGAATTTGTTCAATTCATTCTGAGTTTATTTTGACTTGTTTTCTGTTATTAACATTTTGTTGTTATTAGTTAAAGCCAGTAGTTTGCTGTATATTTCAGTTTCGTCGTCGCTGTCCATTGTGCCTACTATGTACTTTAGGCTTTTCCTATTCCGTTTATCAGTCCTCTTTTGTTCCTTATGTGAGGTATG
>OY720441.1:288948402-289306209 GCA_963082915.1 Dolichopus griseipennis
ATACTGTTTTATGTTAAATAGATCTCTTAGAAAGGTTTTGATAGTATTTGAGCTAAAGGCTGTTTCTTTATCAGAGACAATGGTTTTTGTGTTTTTGAACAACCTTAAAGTCTGTAAAAGGGTTTCTTTTATGTCTATTGTTGACCTTGAAGCTATTGGTCTTACCTCTGCAAATTTTGAGAACTTATCAATAGTTGTTAGGAAGTTTTGCTTACCAGTGATTATTTTTTTTTTTTTTTGTTTTAAACTTTTATTTATTTTTTTTTGTTATCTTAGTACAAACCTAAAAAAAGTTTACAAAACGGCTTAATTTCAAATATAATGTATAATTAACATTTAAAATAATTATATTTTTTATTGTTAATTTATGTAAATTTAATTTAACTTAATCTATATATTTAAATTCCTTCCTTTATTATATCTACAGTACATAATGCAAAAAGTATTAAAAAAAAAATCATTATTAAATCTGTTTGTTTTATTAAAATTTACCTAACTTAACTTAACCTACTTACAACCTAAACTAGAAAGTAATTTCTTAATTTCAAAGAACATCCAACCACCAATAGTTTTTATTAATAAATTTGTCTTTGTCCGGTATGAACATATCGTATTTTAAATTATCTCCATTAATGTTGCCTGGATCGTATTCAATTTTTTTGCATGTGGCCCGTCTATTGTAGTGAAATAATATAGGGACATGCGATTGGTTTTGAATGAAACCATTTTTATCTAAAAAGATGAAATGCTCGGGGGCTATAAAGCCAGTGAGCAGAGTCTTTTTAATGTACTCCTCATTGTGGTAAAATATATGTGATATTAAACCATTTTCTGGAGTTTTTAGTGCTCTATCATAATGATCTCGAACTAATTTTAAAATAAAATTATCGATTCTTATGATTTTGGATTCCTTGTACAAGTATTTATTGGAGTAAAAATGCTTGTAGTCGGTTTCAGGCTTTCGGTGTTTGTTAATACATACTCTAATACACTTTCTTTCAAACTTACGTATTTTTTCCATTAGGCTTCCACTTATGTTGTACCATATGGGTGCACCATATGTAAGTGTTGGCCTTATTAATGTTTGGTAACATATTATTTTAACCCGATTGCTTATGTTTTATTATAGAACAGGTTTTTGGCTGCCATAAATGGTTTGTTACCTTTAAGAACTGTGTATTTTATATGCTCGATGAAGTTCAAATTACGATGTAAGTGAACTCCGAGATAATTGACAACTTTACTGTTTTTGATAGTTAAGTTTGGAGATTTTATAGAGAAATTTTTCCAATTTTTTCTAATGTCTGAACTTGTTTTATCAACCGTATTACGAAATAATATGGTTTCACATTTTTATCAGATAATTAGGAAGTTTATATTTTATGAGCTTGTAAATCAAGCCATCTAGCCACACAGTATTAAAAGCTTTCTCTAAATCAATTAGACAAGCGCCTACAGCAAATTTTTTATTAATAAACCAACAAATGTCTGATGTAAGTTTGTTTATCGTATGTATGGTACTATGCTTATATCTAAAACCAAATTGGTTTTTTGGTATTAGATTATTTTTTTTTAACAAATTTTGAAATTTTATCGTTGATAATATTTTCATAAACTTTGCTTATGTTAGGCATTAAACTTATAGGCCTATAATTATTTGGATTAGTTGGATCTTTGCCTGGTTTTTTTAGCAAAATAGTTTTCGAAGTTTTACATATATTTGGAAAATACGAATTGTTAATTTAATATAAAAATACGAATTGTTAAAAATTATAACATATTTAGATATTATAAAATTACTTGAATTTTTAAGTACCACATTTGGTATATTATCGTTTCCAGAAGAAATTTTATTTTTAAAGGTTTTAAGCTTTGCTGTAATTTCTTCTCGGTTTGTGAATTTGCTATTTTCGCCGTATTGCATAGATGATTTATTTATTTTGGAAAATGTGGATAATGTGATATTATTGGATCTTAATTGTTCCACATTATTTTTAAATTGTTGGACTTTGTTTTCTACTATAGTGTGAAATCTGCTGTTAATTGGAATATTTATTTTATGAGTTTGTTCTAAGTGGGAGCCCATGAAATTATAAATATGTGTTGAGGCTTGTAAAATAAATTTGTTTGAATTAGTTTTTTTAAGGTTGTTGATGTTAATGTTATTTTGTGTTAGAAGATGATTATCATTTGGATCGATATGAAGGTTTGTGATTTGGTTATATTTATTTTTTCGAAAAATTTTATTGATTTGTGGGAACATATTGTTTTGTGGAGAAATGTTTTGAAGCCGGCTTTTGTAATAACTATTTATTTCAATTTTAATTTGTTGTTTAATTAATGTGTTTATGTTATTAAGTAAACTTTTAAGTAATTGAATATCATGAGAAGAGAAATCTAGTCTTTGTTTGTAAATATTGTTGATGTCATTTAACAAAGAACTTTTTTTTTTCAAAAGTAGTTTAAGTTTTCTGGAGTTAAATTTATTAAGGTTATTTGAAAATTGTGTTTTAGGTATTATTCCGTTCATGGTTTTATAAATAATTTTGTTTAATTTTAGAAGATGAAAATTTATATTTTGTAACGAAATGTTGCAATTATCTAAGATTTTGTTCTCCGTGTTAAGATATTCAATATCGTAGTTTTGATCTAATTTTCTGCGAAATTTATTCCAATTAATATAAAAATTTAATAAATTTATATTAAATGCGAAGAAATATTAATAAATTAAATATTTCTTCGCATGGCAACTCTTTACTTAGAACTTCATAATTTTTTATGTGGAATGGAATGCAAATAGCATTGTGATCACTATCATATGGCAAAGTTGTAAGTTTGTTGTAGATTTGAGAGAAGCTTACATTATTCTTACATCGGCAATAGTTAAATCTATGTATGAATTTGGTCGTGGTAGGTGCATCTGATACGTGTAGTAGGTGCATCTGATACGTGTAGTTTCATTTTAAACAATATGTAATTATTTTGCATCCAATTATATAATTGTGTACCACGAGAGTTGTTAACAGTGTTCGACCAAGATATATGTTTGGCGTTGAAATCGCCAGTTAATATAAAAAAATTGTTAATATTGGATAAATTTAATGTTTGAAAAATTTTTTCCAATTCTGTCAAAAAATTAGGTGAATTTCTATTTGATGCGTAAATAGAAATTATATACAATTTTTTGTTTTGTTTTAATTGTAGCGATGTAACACAAGTTTCGATACATGTAAATTGATCGAAAATGTAGTTATTTACAATTTGGTATTTAGAATATTTTTTAATTGCTATGGCAACACCGCCACCATCAATAGCATTCATACGATCTTTGCTAATAAAATCATAATTGTCTAATGACATGTGATCAGATGGTTTCAATTTTGTTTCACACATACAAATAATGTCTGGATTGTTGTTCTCAACAAAGTGCATATTTTTTACTGTATGAGATAAGAGAGTTAACATTTATTGAGATGACTTTATAAGTACTAGTTAGATTAGACATATCGCTGATTGGATTCAATATTCATACAATCGAATAATATATTAATCCTATGGGTGTTAGTATTAATATTTTTCTCGATAGTGTTAATTTTTTTATTTAAATCTGCAATACTATTGCGTATTTCTAATAAAATATCTGTGTTAATATTATTAATATTGTTGGTATTACTATTACTACTACTAATGTTATTATTTCTACTCACTACATTTGAAAATGACCGATTTGGCTGTACAAAGTTCAATGCCATGTGTTTAGTTGCTATGCGTCTTTTGAGAATTTCTTTGTTTTCTTGCTGCTTTTTTATTTTTTCCTGGTAAACCGGACAGTTTCTGTATGATGATGGATGGCCGAAATGCTTGCACATGGTACAGAATAATTTTTCCCTGGAATCCTCCGGTTTGATGGTGCATTGCCCTGGTAGGTGCTTATCACCACATTTAACACACCTGAAGTCCATTTTGCAGTTTGAAGCCGAGTGTCCAAAACGTTGACAACGCGTGCATTGGGTTATGTTCGGTTTGTGGATTCGCTCCTATTTTATAATTTGATGATCAATAGATTTTATTTTGCATATAACATTTATTGAGCTCTGTGGTGATGCCTGCACAATAAAATGAGGTAGGATTATACCTTAAGCAGTTGTTGTTTTTGTGGTAAGTCTTGATACTTTTTCAAATTTAATATCATTTTCATATTCTTTCAGGTTTGCTAAAACCTCTTCGCATGAGTAGTTGTTGCTTAAACCTTTGAGCACAAGTGTAATTTTTTTGTCTTCTTTCGGCGTAAACGTGTAGTAATTAATTGTAGACTAGAATTGTAGACTTTCTAGAAGTTCACGTACTTTTCTGAATTCTCAATGTTAAAGGTATAGAGGATGTTGTTATTATCGCCTTTTTCTTTAACTAAAATATCTTTAATTTTTAGATTTTTAGATAGCATCTCTTTTAACATTTTTATATCGGTTTTTCCAAAAATTATTGGTGGCATACGTTTTTCACCATTTAGTATACCTTCATTTGGCTTGTGCTGAGCACGTGGAGCATCTTCACAGGTTGGTTTTTGTGATAATATTTTTTTTTCTTTTGTTTTTCTAGCCAATTCCCTAATGCCTGATTCTAATGCGTCAGTATCAGGCTCATTGACGCTTGTGGTAGTTGAATTAAGTGAATCGTTAATCTTGAAATCATCATCAGTCACATCCATTAGTGGAAGAAAAACATTTTCATTTGAGCATGTTTGTTGATCTTCAAAAGTTTTTCAAGCTTATTGTTTTTGATTTGCAACTTTTCAATTATCAACTTAAGTTCACGGATTTCATTGTTTTTCTTCAATTTAATATTTGGTTTGGATATACCTTTTTTCAGCAATAAATTGACTTTTGAATTTATAGAAGTTTTAAGCTCATTTCCAGTTAAATTGATTTCATTTTCCATAATTGATATCCTTTTTTTAAAGGAGTCCAATTAAATGGAAACTCGCTAGTTATTAATATAGCAAGTGTTATTTTTATATTTTAATTTTTACGATAATGATTAAAAAAAAATAAAACAAAAAAAAATAAAGAAAAATAATTTCTTTTATTTTTGTGATATTTTTCACAAAAATATGAAATTTTTTTTATGAAAGTTAAGATACGTCCTTTCACGTTCACGTTAAAAACTCGAATCTTACCAGTGATTAAAATATGAAGGATTTCACCTGGATAGTTAGGATTTTGCAGTTTGAAATAATTGTTTTTAAGGTTTTCCTTATATTAAGGAAGTAATATTCGGATATTATTTATTTAAAATTTCCTTGCTGCGATCTTTGAGCCCTATTATCTTCTGTAGTGATTGTATCTAATTGGTAATTTTTGTTGTTTAAATTTATCACGAATTTTTCGGTGTGCACAAATTTTACTCCTGGGAATGTCGTAAGTACTATGTTTTGTATTTGTGCTAAAGTGGAAGGTCACAGTGTTATGCATTAGTTGTATTAGGGTTGACACAATCTTTAAGATGATTTAATACGCTGAATGTACTATTAAACTCTAACGTGTGTCTCATTAATTTTTGAAATAAAATTTTGCTTGTCTTACTCGTAGTATTCAGATGAGATCGTGAGGTTATCAGCTGGGATTTAAATTGGTTTACTGTGGCTTCTATTATTTTAATTGTATTTGTGTTTGATTCTTCACCGGCTTGGTATCGTCTGTATTTGTCAATGATAGGGTATTGACAAATACAGACGATACCAAGTCGTGAAACTGCATCGGCCACTTTATTTTCTTTGCCTGGGTTATAGTGGAATTTGAGTGAGAATTCTTCGATAAATGCACGCCATCTTTTTAACTTTGCATTAGGGTTTTTGTCAGAAAACGCAAATATTAAAGGTTGGTGGTCAGTATAGATATGAATGTCGCGGATGCCATATAAATAGTGTCTACGTGTTTGTAGAGTCCAAACTAAGCCGGCTTTTGTAATAACTATTTATTTCAATTTTAATTTGTTGTTTAATTAATGTGTTTATGTTATTAAGTAAACTTTTAAGTAATTGAATATCATGAGAAGAGAAATCTAGTCTTTGTTTGTAAATATTGTTGATGTCATTTAACAAAGAACTTTTTTTTTTCAAAAGTAGTTTAAGTTTTCTGGAGTTAAATTTATTAAGGTTATTTGAAAATTGTGTTTTAGGTATTATTCCGTTCATGGTTTTATAAATAATTTTGTTTAATTTTAGAAGATGAAAATTTATATTTTGTAACGAAATGTTGCAATTATCTAAGATTTTGTTCTCCGTGTTAAGATATTCAATATCGTAGTTTTGATCTAATTTTCTGCGAAATTTATTCCAATTAATATAAAAATTTAATAAATTTATATTAAATGCGAAGAAATATTAATAAATTAAATATTTCTTCGCATGGCAACTCTTTACTTAGAACTTCATAATTTTTTATGTGGAATGGAATGCAAATAGCATTGTGATCACTATCATATGGCAAAGTTGTAAGTTTGTTGTAGATTTGAGAGAAGCTTACATTATTCTTACATCGGCAATAGTTAAATCTATGTATGAATTTGGTCGTGGTAGGTGCATCTGATACGTGTAGTAGGTGCATCTGATACGTGTAGTTTCATTTTAAACAATATGTAATTATTTTGCATCCAATTATATAATTGTGTACCACGAGAGTTGTTAACAGTGTTCGACCAAGATATATGTTTGGCGTTGAAATCGCCAGTTAATATAAAAAAATTGTTAATATTGGATAAATTTAATGTTTGAAAAATTTTTTCCAATTCTGTCAAAAAATTAGGTGAATTTCTATTTGATGCGTAAATAGAAATTATATACAATTTTTTGTTTTGTTTTAATTGTAGCGATGTAACACAAGTTTCGATACATGTAAATTGATCGAAAATGTAGTTATTTACAATTTGGTATTTAGAATATTTTTTAATTGCTATGGCAACACCGCCACCATCAATAGCATTCATACGATCTTTGCTAATAAAATCATAATTGTCTAATGACATGTGATCAGATGGTTTCAATTTTGTTTCACACATACAAATAATGTCTGGATTGTTGTTCTCAACAAAGTGCATATTTTTTACTGTATGAGATAAGAGAGTTAACATTTATTGAGATGACTTTATAAGTACTAGTTAGATTAGACATATCGCTGATTGGATTCAATATTCATACAATCGAATAATATATTAATCCTATGGGTGTTAGTATTAATATTTTTCTCGATAGTGTTAATTTTTTTATTTAAATCTGCAATACTATTGCGTATTTCTAATAAAATATCTGTGTTAATATTATTAATATTGTTGGTATTACTATTACTACTACTAATGTTATTATTTCTACTCACTACATTTGAAAATGACCGATTTGGCTGTACAAAGTTCAATGCCATGTGTTTAGTTGCTATGCGTCTTTTGAGAATTTCTTTGTTTTCTTGCTGCTTTTTTATTTTTTCCTGGTAAACCGGACAGTTTCTGTATGATGATGGATGGCCGAAATGCTTGCACATGGTACAGAATAATTTTTCCCTGGAATCCTCCGGTTTGATGGTGCATTGCCCTGGTAGGTGCTTATCACCACATTTAACACACCTGAAGTCCATTTTGCAGTTTGAAGCCGAGTGTCCAAAACGTTGACAACGCGTGCATTGGGTTATGTTCGGTTTGTGGATTCGCTCCTATTTTATAATTTGATGATCAATAGATTTTATTTTGCATATAACATTTATTGAGCTCTGTGGTGATGCCTGCACAATAAAATGAGGTAGGATTATACCTTAAGCAGTTGTTGTTTTTGTGGTAAGTCTTGATACTTTTTCAAATTTAATATCATTTTCATATTCTTTCAGGTTTGCTAAAACCTCTTCGCATGAGTAGTTGTTGCTTAAACCTTTGAGCACAAGTGTAATTTTTTTGTCTTCTTTCGGCGTAAACGTGTAGTAATTAATTGTAGACTAGAATTGTAGACTTTCTAGAAGTTCACGTACTTTTCTGAATTCTCAATGTTAAAGGTATAGAGGATGTTGTTATTATCGCCTTTTTCTTTAACTAAAATATCTTTAATTTTTAGATTTTTAGATAGCATCTCTTTTAACATTTTTATATCGGTTTTTCCAAAAATTATTGGTGGCATACGTTTTTCACCATTTAGTATACCTTCATTTGGCTTGTGCTGAGCACGTGGAGCATCTTCACAGGTTGGTTTTTGTGATAATATTTTTTTTTCTTTTGTTTTTCTAGCCAATTCCCTAATGCCTGATTCTAATGCGTCAGTATCAGGCTCATTGACGCTTGTGGTAGTTGAATTAAGTGAATCGTTAATCTTGAAATCATCATCAGTCACATCCATTAGTGGAAGAAAAACATTTTCATTTGAGCATGTTTGTTGATCTTCAAAAGTTTTTCAAGCTTATTGTTTTTGATTTGCAACTTTTCAATTATCAACTTAAGTTCACGGATTTCATTGTTTTTCTTCAATTTAATATTTGGTTTGGATATACCTTTTTTCAGCAATAAATTGACTTTTGAATTTATAGAAGTTTTAAGCTCATTTCCAGTTAAATTGATTTCATTTTCCATAATTGATATCCTTTTTTTAAAGGAGTCCAATTAAATGGAAACTCGCTAGTTATTAATATAGCAAGTGTTATTTTTATATTTTAATTTTTACGATAATGATTAAAAAAAAATAAAACAAAAAAAAATAAAGAAAAATAATTTCTTTTATTTTTGTGATATTTTTCACAAAAATATGAAATTTTTTTTATGAAAGTTAAGATACGTCCTTTCACGTTCACGTTAAAAACTCGAATCTTACCAGTGATTAAAATATGAAGGATTTCACCTGGATAGTTAGGATTTTGCAGTTTGAAATAATTGTTTTTAAGGTTTTCCTTATATTAAGGAAGTAATATTCGGATATTATTTATTTAAAATTTCCTTGCTGCGATCTTTGAGCCCTATTATCTTCTGTAGTGATTGTATCTAATTGGTAATTTTTGTTGTTTAAATTTATCACGAATTTTTCGGTGTGCACAAATTTTACTCCTGGGAATGTCGTAAGTACTATGTTTTGTATTTGTGCTAAAGTGGAAGGTCACAGTGTTATGCATTAGTTGTATTAGGGTTGACACAATCTTTAAGATGATTTAATACGCTGAATGTACTATTAAACTCTAACGTGTGTCTCATTAATTTTTGAAATAAAATTTTGCTTGTCTTACTCGTAGTATTCAGATGAGATCGTGAGGTTATCAGCTGGGATTTAAATTGGTTTACTGTGGCTTCTATTATTTTAATTGTATTTGTGTTTGATTCTTCACCGGCTTGGTATCGTCTGTATTTGTCAATGATAGGGTATTGACAAATACAGACGATACCAAGTCGTGAAACTGCATCGGCCACTTTATTTTCTTTGCCTGGGTTATAGTGGAATTTGAGTGAGAATTCTTCGATAAATGCACGCCATCTTTTTAACTTTGCATTAGGGTTTTTGTCAGAAAACGCAAATATTAAAGGTTGGTGGTCAGTATAGATATGAATGTCGCGGATGCCATATAAATAGTGTCTACGTGTTTGTAGAGTCCAAACTAAGCCGGCTTTTGTAATAACTATTTATTTCAATTTTAATTTGTTGTTTAATTAATGTGTTTATGTTATTAAGTAAACTTTTAAGTAATTGAATATCATGAGAAGAGAAATCTAGTCTTTGTTTGTAAATATTGTTGATGTCATTTAACAAAGAACTTTTTTTTTTCAAAAGTAGTTTAAGTTTTCTGGAGTTAAATTTATTAAGGTTATTTGAAAATTGTGTTTTAGGTATTATTCCGTTCATGGTTTTATAAATAATTTTGTTTAATTTTAGAAGATGAAAATTTATATTTTGTAACGAAATGTTGCAATTATCTAAGATTTTGTTCTCCGTGTTAAGATATTCAATATCGTAGTTTTGATCTAATTTTCTGCGAAATTTATTCCAATTAATATAAAAATTTAATAAATTTATATTAAATGCGAAGAAATATTAATAAATTAAATATTTCTTCGCATGGCAACTCTTTACTTAGAACTTCATAATTTTTTATGTGGAATGGAATGCAAATAGCATTGTGATCACTATCATATGGCAAAGTTGTAAGTTTGTTGTAGATTTGAGAGAAGCTTACATTATTCTTACATCGGCAATAGTTAAATCTATGTATGAATTTGGTCGTGGTAGGTGCATCTGATACGTGTAGTAGGTGCATCTGATACGTGTAGTTTCATTTTAAACAATATGTAATTATTTTGCATCCAATTATATAATTGTGTACCACGAGAGTTGTTAACAGTGTTCGACCAAGATATATGTTTGGCGTTGAAATCGCCAGTTAATATAAAAAAATTGTTAATATTGGATAAATTTAATGTTTGAAAAATTTTTTCCAATTCTGTCAAAAAATTAGGTGAATTTCTATTTGATGCGTAAATAGAAATTATATACAATTTTTTGTTTTGTTTTAATTGTAGCGATGTAACACAAGTTTCGATACATGTAAATTGATCGAAAATGTAGTTATTTACAATTTGGTATTTAGAATATTTTTTAATTGCTATGGCAACACCGCCACCATCAATAGCATTCATACGATCTTTGCTAATAAAATCATAATTGTCTAATGACATGTGATCAGATGGTTTCAATTTTGTTTCACACATACAAATAATGTCTGGATTGTTGTTCTCAACAAAGTGCATATTTTTTACTGTATGAGATAAGAGAGTTAACATTTATTGAGATGACTTTATAAGTACTAGTTAGATTAGACATATCGCTGATTGGATTCAATATTCATACAATCGAATAATATATTAATCCTATGGGTGTTAGTATTAATATTTTTCTCGATAGTGTTAATTTTTTTATTTAAATCTGCAATACTATTGCGTATTTCTAATAAAATATCTGTGTTAATATTATTAATATTGTTGGTATTACTATTACTACTACTAATGTTATTATTTCTACTCACTACATTTGAAAATGACCGATTTGGCTGTACAAAGTTCAATGCCATGTGTTTAGTTGCTATGCGTCTTTTGAGAATTTCTTTGTTTTCTTGCTGCTTTTTTATTTTTTCCTGGTAAACCGGACAGTTTCTGTATGATGATGGATGGCCGAAATGCTTGCACATGGTACAGAATAATTTTTCCCTGGAATCCTCCGGTTTGATGGTGCATTGCCCTGGTAGGTGCTTATCACCACATTTAACACACCTGAAGTCCATTTTGCAGTTTGAAGCCGAGTGTCCAAAACGTTGACAACGCGTGCATTGGGTTATGTTCGGTTTGTGGATTCGCTCCTATTTTATAATTTGATGATCAATAGATTTTATTTTGCATATAACATTTATTGAGCTCTGTGGTGATGCCTGCACAATAAAATGAGGTAGGATTATACCTTAAGCAGTTGTTGTTTTTGTGGTAAGTCTTGATACTTTTTCAAATTTAATATCATTTTCATATTCTTTCAGGTTTGCTAAAACCTCTTCGCATGAGTAGTTGTTGCTTAAACCTTTGAGCACAAGTGTAATTTTTTTGTCTTCTTTCGGCGTAAACGTGTAGTAATTAATTGTAGACTAGAATTGTAGACTTTCTAGAAGTTCACGTACTTTTCTGAATTCTCAATGTTAAAGGTATAGAGGATGTTGTTATTATCGCCTTTTTCTTTAACTAAAATATCTTTAATTTTTAGATTTTTAGATAGCATCTCTTTTAACATTTTTATATCGGTTTTTCCAAAAATTATTGGTGGCATACGTTTTTCACCATTTAGTATACCTTCATTTGGCTTGTGCTGAGCACGTGGAGCATCTTCACAGGTTGGTTTTTGTGATAATATTTTTTTTTCTTTTGTTTTTCTAGCCAATTCCCTAATGCCTGATTCTAATGCGTCAGTATCAGGCTCATTGACGCTTGTGGTAGTTGAATTAAGTGAATCGTTAATCTTGAAATCATCATCAGTCACATCCATTAGTGGAAGAAAAACATTTTCATTTGAGCATGTTTGTTGATCTTCAAAAGTTTTTCAAGCTTATTGTTTTTGATTTGCAACTTTTCAATTATCAACTTAAGTTCACGGATTTCATTGTTTTTCTTCAATTTAATATTTGGTTTGGATATACCTTTTTTCAGCAATAAATTGACTTTTGAATTTATAGAAGTTTTAAGCTCATTTCCAGTTAAATTGATTTCATTTTCCATAATTGATATCCTTTTTTTAAAGGAGTCCAATTAAATGGAAACTCGCTAGTTATTAATATAGCAAGTGTTATTTTTATATTTTAATTTTTACGATAATGATTAAAAAAAAATAAAACAAAAAAAAATAAAGAAAAATAATTTCTTTTATTTTTGTGATATTTTTCACAAAAATATGAAATTTTTTTTATGAAAGTTAAGATACGTCCTTTCACGTTCACGTTAAAAACTCGAATCTTACCAGTGATTAAAATATGAAGGATTTCACCTGGATAGTTAGGATTTTGCAGTTTGAAATAATTGTTTTTAAGGTTTTCCTTATATTAAGGAAGTAATATTCGGATATTATTTATTTAAAATTTCCTTGCTGCGATCTTTGAGCCCTATTATCTTCTGTAGTGATTGTATCTAATTGGTAATTTTTGTTGTTTAAATTTATCACGAATTTTTCGGTGTGCACAAATTTTACTCCTGGGAATGTCGTAAGTACTATGTTTTGTATTTGTGCTAAAGTGGAAGGTCACAGTGTTATGCATTAGTTGTATTAGGGTTGACACAATCTTTAAGATGATTTAATACGCTGAATGTACTATTAAACTCTAACGTGTGTCTCATTAATTTTTGAAATAAAATTTTGCTTGTCTTACTCGTAGTATTCAGATGAGATCGTGAGGTTATCAGCTGGGATTTAAATTGGTTTACTGTGGCTTCTATTATTTTAATTGTATTTGTGTTTGATTCTTCACCGGCTTGGTATCGTCTGTATTTGTCAATGATAGGGTATTGACAAATACAGACGATACCAAGTCGTGAAACTGCATCGGCCACTTTATTTTCTTTGCCTGGGTTATAGTGGAATTTGAGTGAGAATTCTTCGATAAATGCACGCCATCTTTTTAACTTTGCATTAGGGTTTTTGTCAGAAAACGCAAATATTAAAGGTTGGTGGTCAGTATAGATATGAATGTCGCGGATGCCATATAAATAGTGTCTACGTGTTTGTAGAGTCCAAACTATGGCTAAAAGTTTCCTTTCATTTGTAGCATAATTTTCTTCTGTCTTCCTCAGTGGTCGAGAGATCATAGTGACGGGTCTTCTATTTTGAGAGAGTACCGCGCCTATGGCTGAAGATGATGCGTCTGTTGTTAGTTCAAACGGTTTGTTATAGTCTGGGTATTGAAGTAAGATGTCTTCTTATGCCAAGATTTTCTTTATTTTTTCAAACGCTGTTAGGGCTTCTTCGTTAAGTTTAATTTTAATTTTTTTTGGATTGGTTTGCACCTATATGTCCGTTTTCTCCGCGAGATAATATCGTTAATAGCTTTACTATTGCCGCGTAATTCTTAATAAAACGGCGGTAATACCCTGATAAACCTGAAAATTTGGAGCCTGAAAATTAACAATGGCTTTTACTTTATTTGGCGGAGAACGTCGTCGATGGTCCTCTCAAAATACTAGGGGCATTTTTTAACACGAATGGTAATCTACAAAATCTTTTTCTTCCAAAATAATTTGATGAAAGCCAGATTTCAAATCTAGAGTGGTGAAAAATTTGGATTTTCCTAAGTTCGCGAGTATGACGGTTGGCTCTGGGATTAGATATTGGTCGGGAATGGTTTTTTCGTTTAATTTTCTAAAATCGATTACCATACGTATTTGGGTTATCTATTGCCTTTTTATTTACAACATGGATTAGAGAATTGTATGGTGAGGAAGATTTACGTATAATATTTTCTTTCAGTAATATTTCTATTTCTTTATTAACAAATTCGGTAGCGGACATTGGGTAAGGATAGCTTTTAGTGTAAACCGGATCGTTGCTTGTTGTATTTATTGTAGCCTTGACTTGTGTGTTGTAAGGCTGCTTTATATTGGCTTTGGCAAATACATTGGCATTTTTTAAAATTAAATCTAGAAATCTGGTTTTTACGTTATCTGGGACTGAGGTATGGTCAATATGAATTGAATTTGTTTGTGAGCATTTACCATGCTGGAGGTTTTCCTGACCATTTCTATGTGTGATTATTTCTGTTTTAAAATCGATTTTAGCGTCGATTTCTTTTAGAGAGTCGTACCAATTATACCGTCGAAGGTTTTTAAAGCGGGAAGTAAAAAGAATGTTGAAGAGTTCCCTAGGATATTTACCTTGCATTTTTGTATGATTTTGTTACTTCCATTCCATTAACTGAATTAACAATAAAAGGTTTTTCTACTGGGGTAATACCGCTTAAAAAATGAAAATTTTTAATGTAATTTCTTGAGTTACCTGTGTCGATTAATATGCGGAGCTCTTGACCACTTTTAGTTGTCTTGATTATAAATGGCAAGAGCGATCTTAGTCTTACAGACCAAATTATAACCAAATAAAAAATTTTAATAATAATAAAAGACCAAATCCAAATCAGAATTACTATAGCAATAAAACCCAAAGGATTAACTACATTAAACCCAATAGAAAGGAAGATGAAAGTCAACATAGACAGGATACAAGGAAAATATGCGACCAATGTTCTTGCAGTCATAACAAAAACTTCAACAGCTGCTATCAAAACAACAATAATCCCTTTTTAGATTAAAGACCTCCTCGCTCCCCTATATTGAGCATACAACGGGGACAGAGGAAGTCTTAAAAATTCTCATAGATACAGGCTCTAATAAAAACTAGATACACCCTCGATTAATAGAAAACCCAATTCCAAATGAAGAAATTTTTTATATCGTGGAAAAATATAGTAACTTATACGCTGATCCTGACGAAAAACTTACTTTTACCACTAGGGTACAAGCGGAAATCAGAACAAAAACGGCAGACCCGGTTTATTCAAGATCTTATCCGTACCCAATGGCACTAAAAAATGAGATAGAAGACCAAGTCCAACAATTTTTAGGTGACGGGATCATAAGACCATCTAGATCGCCCTACAATTCGCCGGTATGGGTAGTACCGAAAAAGGAGGATGCGTCAGGGAAGAAGAAGTACCGGATGGTGATAGACTACAGAAAAATTAATAAAATCACGATACCAGATAAATACCCAATACCCGAGATAGCTGAAGTATTGGCAAATTTAGGCAAAAGTAAAGTATTTTCAGTTATTGACCTAAAGAGCGGATTCCACCAAGTACCTCCTAAAGAAAGCGACATAGAAAAAACAGCTTTTTCTATCAATAACGGGAAGTATGAGTTTACCAGACTCCCTTTCGGGTTGAAAAATGCACCATCACACTTCCAAAGGGCTCTTGATGACATTCTAAGACAACACATCGGAAATATATGTTATGTTTACATTTATGACATAATCATACTGGGCGAAAATGATGAAGAACACTTTAAGAATTTGGAGGACGTATTTAAAAGCCAAGGCAAAAGACCTATTATCTTTTTATCCAGTACATTATCTAAAACCGAAGAGGCATATGCAACGAACGAAAAAGAACTATTAGCCATTGTTTGGGCACTAACTTTTTTAAGAAATTAGTTGTATGGAGCAAGAAAAGTAGTGATTTTTACTGATCACCAACCACTTACATACGCCTTAAGTAACAAAAATTCTAACAGTAAAATGAAAAGGTGGAAGGCGATAATAGAAGAATTTAACCACGAGTTGAGATATAAGCCATGTTACACTAATGTGGTGGCAGATACGTTATCCAGCTTGTACCACAATCGCAAGTAAACACTTTATCTAGCACTCAACATAGTGCAGAAAGCTCTTCTCATGACTACATACAATTCGTTGACACACCTATCAATGCATTTCGCAACCAAATAATTTCGGAATTCAATAAGAAAGAAGATTATCAATATATATATTATATAACAAATTAATAAATCCATTTCCGAGCTACAACAGACACTTAATAACTAAAGTACATTTTTCAGAGAAAGATTTAGTAGACATTTTAAAAAAGCATTTAAATCCAAATATATTAAGCGTTATTAAAACAGAAGAAAGTATTATGGGGAAAATTCAACAAGTTTATGGAACTTGCCAGCCCGTCTAGTTTCTCAAATAACCTGGCAATGGGTTCGCTGGAAGTCAGGTAAGCACTCGCGAAGACAGTCTCCCCAGCCCCTATCAGCACGTACGCGAGACCTTCCTCTGTTGTAGTGACCTTGCTTTTACTTAGGTCAGGTACCTAAACAGCAACAGTACCAAGTTTGTCCGAGAATCAAGCATCCGACTGCTTATCGTGTACTGCTCACTGATCCCACTAGGACCTCTTGCTTTTCTTGGGCTAGTTGCCGGAGGACATCAGTTGCCAACGCACTCCTATGCATGTTCGTCTGCAGTACCCTAGCTTTGGATAATACTTCCTTGAACTTGTTTGGATCCTCCGTTCTCGTACTAAACTCCAATAAAATATTTCTGTTTTGTGTTCGTTTAATGGAAAGAAATTTGGCCCCAACTACTTCGGGTTTACCAATCTCTGGAGGTCTTTAAGGATATCTGCATAAGATTTCCCTGTGCGGTTGGTATCGTAATTACCTCCTATCGTCTACTTCTAGCCATTAACTTCTTATTTTCCGAAGGGGTTTGATTTTTAACGGTTTCCTTTCGTTTGGTTTTTATTTTTTAGCCTTTCTTCCTTGGACATGATTCCACTGCATCGTTGTGTTCTTCTTTGTCTTCTTCGTTTTCTTCCGGCTCCGCCGTACTAGAAGCACTTCTTTTCGGAGTCTGGACCGCAAAGGTGCAGACTCCAAATTACTGACGAAAACTTCTCCAGTATAATTATACTCTTTTTAATTTCATTGCTGACATTGGACTGCCTCTTCACAGCCACTTGCATAACACCGAGAATCGTTCTGCATTTCTTCAGTTCCTCCTTCTACTGCATTCTAGAAGTGTGTTTTTGTACCCGTAACCAGTTTTACCACCTCCAGATCCTTCATTTCCTTCCTAATTGTAATACTAATAACAGTAATAATAATAATAATAATAATTTCAATAATAATAATAGTAATAAAAATATTAATAATAATAATAATAATAATAATAATAATAATAATAATAATAGTAATAGTAATAATAATAATAATGATAATAATAATAATAATGATAATAATAATAATAATCAGTCTTTTGACAATTTGTTTTTTTATTTTTCTTCTTTATAAACTGAACTGTGCGAATTACTAATAATAATAATAAATTTTTTTTTTATGTTTTAATAATAAGAAAAATGAGAATAAGAATAAGAATTAAAATAAGAATAAGAAAAAGAATAAGGATAAGAATAAGAACAAAATAAGAATAAGAGTAAGAATAAGAATAAAAGTAAAAATAAAATTAAGAATAATAATAATATTAATAATTTTTTTTTTTTTTTTGAGGTGAGAACTTGGAAAACTCTTTTAGGAGCGAAGGACTCGTTGATTCTCCTACATTCCGACAGTGTCCGATTAACCCCACTTGTAGTAACCAACCCTTTGCACTAAAACCACTCCTCCTCAATTCAAACTATTTGTTATTTTACTAGTAAACCCTTTTAGTTTTTTAAAGTACAGCGCGGACTACATATGGGCGAAATCAGTTACTAGTAATGAAACTACGGCAGGGATTGGGTACGGTCGAGATTGGACCATAGATTCGGAACCTATGGGTGGGTGTTCTTTACTATTTTCTGCGTATTTCCCTAATTTTAGATCAATCGGAGTAGTGGTTCAATACACGTCTTAGACCCCCCAAGGTTTAGAAGGTTATCATCGAAATTAATAAAAATAATAACTTAAAATTAAGATAGAACGTTCGAATTGCATACAAGGGTTAACTAGTATTGAAAGTATGACGAGGACTGCATATAGGCAAAATAATACCATGGTTTCGGGTTCTGAAACCTTTGAAAAGTTCAAGGGCTAACAAACATATATTTTCAAAACAGCATAACTCAAAAATTAATGCCGCTATTTTGATGAAATGTAAACTCTAGGTTACTAGTAATGAAAGTTCCATGGGAATTAGTTCTGGTCGAGTTCGGATTCTGGAAGCTTTTGATCGATTTGAGGCCAAAAGAGTATTATACTATATTTATTGATTTTCAATCAAGTTACTATTTTTATTAATTTTAAAGATAGGCTTTTACGTTTTCGGAAATACACACTACCTATAGCCAAAGACCGTACGCAATCCCCGCAGCAGTTTCATTACTAGTAAACCACAGCACTAATTTAATGAAGATTGCATCATTCGTTGATGAGTTAGGCTGATTTTTTTTTTATGTTCGTTAGCCCTTAAAACCATTAAAAGGTCGAGAATCCCAACCAATTGGCCGATTTCGCCCACATACAATCCTCGTCGTACTTTCCGCCCTAGTAACCTACAGTTAAAATTTCATCAAGATAGCTCCATTATTTTTTGATTTAACTTGATTACGTACGGACGGAAATAGCTACATCGACTCAGGAGGTCACGCTGATCACAAATATAAATACTTTTCCATGTCTACCTCGCTTCCTTTAGGGGGTTACAAACACCGTACCAAAATTAATATATCTCTTTACTATTCCATAGAATTAGGGTATAATAAGTAAAGAAACAGTCAGCCGAGTTAGATATACCCTACACCTTTGGTTCAAATTTAATGAGAAGTCCACAAATTTAATGAGAAGTCCTACAAAATCTCAACTCACAAAATCCAAAAACTCAAAAGCCAAAAAACCAAATTCAAATATCTTAAAATCCAAATCACAATTTCCAGGTTTTTTAAATATCTCTGTTTTTCTACAATATTCCAAATTTCATATTTAATTAATAAAATTATAAATATATTCTGTGGTATAGGTATACATATAAAATTATTGTGGCCTACAGTAATAAATTATAAAGAACTTCCAATAGTGGAACCCGCTAAACAAACCCCCGCTAAACAAATTACTGAAACCTGATTTCGTAACGAACTCTAAAATCTACCCAAATTCAGAATTTCTCATATACATATAAAAATATTCTGTGGTATAGGTATACATGTAGATTTTTATTCCCTACCTCTATGAAGTAGGAAAAGGGTATATTAACTTTGTGATGTGTTTTTAACCACCTAAAGAAAGCGAACTAGATATTAAAAAGTATACATATTTGTGATCGGCGTGACCTCCTGAGTTGAAATCTTAAGTGTAGGTTATTAGGACTTAAAGTACGGTGGGGATAGCATTTGGACGAAGTCTGCCCATGGGTTCGGATTCTAAACATTTTAATCGTTCTAAGGGCTAATGAAAATATAAATGCCGGAAAGAAATAATCGCCGGAAAGAAATAATCAGCCGGAGCAACCGATTCACAAATATCCTACTGCCTACACCTTTTTGGTTCAAATTTAATGAGAAGTCTTTTTAAACCATTAAAGCTTTTATTAGCTTGATAGTATGACAAAGCTAACGAAATTAGCTTTAGAATACTAAAAGCATTTTCTAATTATTTTATCAAATCAAAATATTAAAAATTGTTACTAATTCATCTAGTTAAAAATATTAAACAACAAATAAAATTGAAATTTACTGTTGAATGATTTAGTACCCTTGATTAATTATTTCAATTTTAAATAATTATACACGTGCATACATATATGACATCGGGTATATTGAAATTGCTCCTCCGTTTGTAACGCATCGATCTAGACGAGCTAGATATAGTGTCAAGGGTACGTATCGGATCAGCATCGAAAAGTTAATCAATCTAGCTGTGTGTGTCTGTCTGTCCGTCCGTGTGTCAGCACGATAACTCAAAAACTAAAAGGGCTAGAGTTTTGAAATTCACAAAAAGTCAATTTTAGACAATTTCTAGTTTCCCTATTGTTTTTGGTTAAAATCGGACTAAAGCTTCAGGGAGCTGCCATACAATTTTTTTGCACTAATATGAATTTCTTCAAAACTAATTATACTACGAGGTTGAAAATTGCACACGGTTAGTTTTATAATGAATCCAGTACTTATATGAAGTTTCAAAATGTTACGGCTTCATTTTCGAGCAGCTGCCATACAAAATTTTATTGTATACATTATAGTGGGTATGCACGGCTAAGAAATATTAATTTGATATTAAATATTAATAATATAAATATAAAAGTTTTTAATGTTAATTAACACCATCAATGCTTTAATTAGCTTTCTATCACAAAATTTAATAATCAAAATATGCAATAAATGTATTTCTAAAATACAATGACAAATTTAGAACTTTTCATATAACTCATTTACACAAAAAATAAATTTTACAACTTAAGTATCGTACACAATTTCTTAATTATATATAACCTACAGTAATAATGCAATAAAATATAGATACAATTTAATAAAAATTAAAAACAAAAAAAAATTTCGTCGTATATTAAAGAAATATTTAGTTTTTAATTTATAAAATATAATACATTATATGTTTAATAGTAAAACTCATAGGCTTTTAAAAATGTAAAAGTGTTAAATAAGAACGGAAATAGTGCATCAAATTTGAGTATTTTATTTTTATTAATTTCGAATATATTATGCTTTAAGGTCTTGGGAGTAGTAGGGTGGTACGCAAACCGGTACTCCAATTCATCCAAAATTTCACGTACACAAAACAAATAAGAAGAAACACATGTGCCCCAAATATAATTTTCTATCTTCTTTGGTTTCGAAATTATACCAGTTTGACTTCAATTCAATCAAAAGCTTCTAGAATATGAACCCGAAAAGAACCATTCCATGGTCCTCTTATTACTAATAACCTAGAATATAAATTTCATCAAAATAGCGTAATTAGTTTCAGATTTTTTGTGTTTTTAAGATATACGTTTGTTAGCTTTTGAACTTTTCAAAGGTTCCAGAACCCGAAACCATGGTACTATTTCGCCCATATGCAGTCCCAGTCATACTTTCAATACTAGTTAATCCTTGTACCCAATTGGAACATTCTATATTAATTTTAAATTACTATGTTTATTAATTTCGATCCTTTCAACTTTTAGAGGTCTAAGAGATTTACCTGAACCACCACTACAATTAAGCACATTAAGAGAACACGTAGGAAATAGTAAAGAAAAGCCTTGTGACAATTTGAAACTTTTACATTTTTTTGAAGTTACTATCTATGTTATTTTCGAAAATATGCTTAAAGGTCTTCGAAATTATGTGGATGGTCCCCGACCCACTATTTCAGTTGGTTCCAATTTTCGAGGACACTAAGAGAAAAGAAAGGGACACCCTGATACAGAATTCGGAGGTTCTAACTTCTTTGAATTCGGAATCGTACCTGTTTTGCCAAAATTCGATGAAACGTTCCAGGATCCGAACCCATGGTCGGAATTCGCCTATATAAAGTCCGCGTCGTACTTTTAATACTAGTGAAACCTTGTACACAAGTGGAACGTTCTATCTTAATTTTAAGCAATTTTTTTTATAATTTGAAAAATATGCTGTAAGATTTTCAGAACTGTGTGGATGGTCCCCGACCCACTACTCCAATTGGTCCTAAATTAGCAGGATTCTTAAGAAATAGGAAGAGGTACACTGATATCAAATTTGATGGTTTTATCTTCATTGGTTTCGGAATTATGCTTGTTTGGCCTAAATTCGATCAAAACTTCTAAGATCCGAAGCCATGCTCCGAACTCATTCGTACGCAGTCCCCGCCATAGCCTCATTACTAGTAACCTACAGCACAAAATTCGTGATTGTAACGCCATTAGTTGTTGAGTTATCCTTATTTTTTATACCCTACACCTATAGAAGAGGTAAAGGGGTATATTAACTTTGGTATGGTGTTTGTAACCTCCTAAACGAAGCGAGCTAGATATGGAAAAGTATATATATTTGTGATCAGCGTGACCGCCTTAGTCGATATAGCCATGTCCGTCCGTCCGTAGGCACGATAACTCAAAAAATAATGGAGCTATCTTGATGAAATTTTAACTGTAGGTTACTAGGACTGAAAGTGCGGCGGGGATTGCATATGGGCGAAATCGGCCCATGGGTTCGAATTCTGGACCTTTTAATCGATCGAAGGGCTAACGAACATATATAAAAAATCACAATAACTCAACAACTAATGACGCTATCTTCATCAAATTTGTGCCGTAGGTTACTAGTAATGAAACTACTTCGAGGACTGCGTAAGTTCGGGATTGGACCATGGGTTCGGAACCTAGAGCTTTTTGATCGAATTTAGGCCAAACGAGCATAATTCTGAAACCAATGAAGATAGAACCTCCAAATTTGGTACCAGGGTGTCCCTTCCTATTTCCTAAGTGTCTTGTGAATTTGGGCCCCATTGGAGTAGTGGGTCGGGGACCAGCCACACATTTCCGAAAACCTTAAATCATATCTTTAAAATTAATAAAGATAGCAATTTGAAAAAATGTAGAAGCTTCAAATTTGGTGTTCTTCACTATCTTTTGCGTGCCCTCCTAATTTGCGATCAATTGGAGTGGTGGTTCAGTACCCCTTTTAGACTTCCAAAAGTTAAAAAGCTTATAATCGAAATTACTAAAAATAGTAACTTAAAATTAAGATAGAACGTTCAAATGTTGTACAAGGGTTAAATAGTACTTAAAGTACAGCGCGGACTGTATAAAACCGAAATCAGCCCAAGGGTTCGGATTCTGGACCTTTTAATCCGTGTCAGGGCTAACGAATATATGTAAAAAATCACGATAACTCAACAACTAATGACGCTATCTTCATGAAATTTTTGCTGTAGGTTATTGGTAATGAAACTACGGCGGCGTTTGGACAATGGATTCGGAACTTAGAACCTTTTGATCGAATTTAGGCCAAACTAGCATAATTCCGTAACCAATGAAGATAGAACCTCCAAATTTGGTATCAGAGTGTCGGTTTCGATTAACTAAGTCTCCTTGAAGTTTGAGCATTTAGTAATTGAATTGGAATAAATATATTTTCATTTGTTTCAAGTTTTTTTGTTTTAATATTTTTAAATAGATAAATTAGTAAGAATTTGTAATATTTTTTTATAGATAATGTAATTAGAAAATGTTTTAGTATTGTAAAGTTAGCTGGTTAGCTATGTCTTACGATCAAATTATTAACAGCTCTTATGGTGTTAAAACGACTTATGGATATGTCCTTAAATTTGAACCAAAGGTGTAGGGTATTTCTAACTCGGCTGACTGTTTCTTAGTAAAGAGATATATTAATTTTGGTATGGTGTTTGTAACCACCTAAAGGAAGCTAGCTAGATATGAAAAAGTATATATATTTGTGATCAGCGTGACCTCCTTAGTCGATATAGCCATGTCCGTCTGTCCGTCCTGCCGTAGGCACGATAACTCTACAAATAATAGAGCTATGTTGATGAAATTTTAACTGTAGGTTACTAGGGCTGAAAGTACGGCGGGGATTGCAAATGGGGAAAATCGGCCCAAGGGTTCGGATTCTGGACTTTTTAATCAGTCTAAGGGCTAACGAACATATATAAACAATTACGATAACTCAACAACTAATGACACTATCTTCATAAAATTTGTGGTGTAGGGGTAATGAAACTACGGCGGTGATTGCGTACGGTGGGTAATGTACAACGGTTTCGGAACTTAGAACTTTTTGATCGAATTTAGGCGAAACAAGCATAGTTCCGAAACCAATGAAGATAGAACCTCCAAATTTGGTATCAGGGTGTCTCTTTCTATTTCCTTAGTGTCCTTGAAATTTGGCACCAATTGGAGTAGTGGGTTCGGGACCAGCCACACAGTTAACTTAAAGCATATTTTCGAAATTAATAAAGATAGTAACTTCAAACAAATTTAGAAGTTTCAAATTTGGTACATGGGTGCTCTTTACTATTTCCTGCGCGTTCCCCTAATTTTGGATCAATTGGGGTGGTGGTTCAGTACCCCTCTTACACCCCCCAAGGTTTTGAAGCATCATCAAAATTAATAAAAATATTAACTTAAAATTAAGATAGAACGTTCCAGTTGTGTACAAGGGTTAACTAGTATTGAAAGTATGACGGGGATTGCATATAGGCGAAATCGTACCATGGTTTCGGGTTCTGGAACCTTTAAAAGTTCAAAGGCTAACGAACATATAAAGCAGTATAACTTTAAATCAGTATAACTCAAAAAATAATGCCTCTATTTTGATGAAATTTAAACTCTAGGTTACTAATAATGGAAGTACCATGGGAATTGGTTCTGGTCGAGTTCGGACAATGAGTTCGGATTCTAGAAGCTTTTGATCGATCTAAGGCCAAACGAGTATAATTTCGAAGCCAAAGAATATATTTCCTATTTCTTATGTGTCCCCGAAATTTAGACTTAATTGTATTGGTTCAGATGCCTCCTAAGAATCCCAAAACTGAAAAGCTTATTTTCGAAATTCAAGAAGATAGAAACTTTAAATTTGATACATGAGGGTTCTTTCCTATTTCCGTTTTTATTTAACACTTTTATATTTTTGAAAGGCTAAGAATTTTACCATAAAACATATTTTGTATAATATTTTATAAATTAAAAACAAAATATTTTTTTAATAAACGGTTAAATTCCTTTTTTTTTAATGTTAATCATATAATATATTTTATTGAATTATTACGGTGATATATAATTAAGATATATAGAAAAGGTGATATATAATTAAGACATTGTGTACAATACTTAAGCTATATTCAAAGGTACTTGCTGCATTTATGTAAAATTTATTTTTATATTTAAATGAATTATATGAAAAGTTCTAAAATTGTAATTGTACTTTAGAAATATATTTATAGCATATTTTGCGTTTATAAGCTTTTCTAATAGGTACATAAAGTAAACATTTAAAATAATTGCAATCTTGAAAAATTTGAATTATTAAATATATTATGCTTTGATTAGCTTTTTTCACAAAATTTAATAATTCAAATTGTTTCACTTTTGCCGAAACCATGCCCCGATTTCGACAATGTGTGGTCCCCGTCGTACCTTTAATTCTAGTTAACCTTTGTACACAATTCGGAATGCCTTTTACGCTTTCTACTACTTTTTGCATTAGCAGATTTACTACTTGCTGTAAATAAAAATTTTTATGATAGTCTTTTTTTGTTTCATTAAGAATAAAGAATAAAGTAGGTATACTGGGTTGGTAAGGGTCATGTAGGTATACTGGGAGATTCGACCATGGGTTCGGAACCTAGAACTTTTTGATCGAATTTAACGAGCATAATTCCGAAACCAATGAAGATAGAACCTCCAAATTTGGTATCAGGGTGTCCATTCCTATTTCTTTAGTGTCCTTGATTTTTGGACTTGATTTTTGGAGTAGTGGGTTGGGGACCAGCCACACATTTCCGAAGACCTTATAGCATATCTATAAAATTAATAAAGATAGCAACTTGAAACAAATGTAGAAGCTTCAAATTTGGCACAAGGATGTTCTTTACTATTTACTAAATTGGGATCAATTGGAGTGGTGGTTAAGTACCCCTCTTAGACCTACCAAGGTTTAAAAGCTTATAATCGAAATTACTAAAATTAACTAAAAGTAACTTAAAATTAAGATCGAACGTTCCAATTGTGTACAAGGGTTCACTAGTATTTTAAATACAGCGCGGACTGCATATGGGCTAAATATTACCATGGTTTCGGGTTCTGGAACCTTTGAAAGTTCAAGGGCTAACAAACATGTATCTTAAAAATAGCATAACTCAAAAAATGATGCCGCTATTTTGATGAAATTTAAACTCTAGGTTACTAGTAATGAAAGTATCATGAGAATTGGTTCTAGTCGAGTTTGGTCAATGAGTTCGGATTATAGAAGCTTTTGATCGATTTGAAAAATTTGAATTATTAAATATATTATGCTTTGATTAGCTTTTTATCACAAAATTTAATAATACTAATTTTTTAACTTTTGTAATTGAATCGAAATAAATATATTTTCATTTATTTCAAATGTTTTTGTTGTTTAATATTATTAAATAGATAAATTAGTAAGAATTTTTAATATTTTTGAATTGATAAAATAATTAGAAAATATTTTTAGTATTATAAAGTTAATTTCGTTAGCTATGTCTTACGATCAAACTAATAAAAGCTTTTATGGTTTTAAAAGTACGTATGGACTTCTCATTAAATGTGAACCAAATAGGTGCAGGGTATTTCTAATCGGTTGCACTGTTTCTTAACTTATTTTAAATAAAATCGAATTTTGTTGAAAATGATAATTTAGTTTTTTAGATTATTTTAAATGACTAATATAGTTTTTTAATAAATTTTATAATAACTATTAAAAATATTATTTAAACTAAATTAAATTAAATGAATCTTGTTCCTTTAAAATTAAACTCTGCTTTATACTTCTATAGTTCCACCGGCGTCCACGGTTTTATTAAGAGAAGGCAGAAGATAAAAATTATTTAAATGAACTTTTGGAAGAATGTGTTTGTCAGCTGATGTCATACGACAAGAGTGTACCAACAAACTGCATTCCACCGGTAAGATCCACCTCATTTCCACACGGCCATCCTAAAAAGATCTTCAGCCCCTGATGATTTTGATTGTTTTATTTTAACGAAGCAAAATTTTATTTTCTAGGAAACTAGTTTTCATCTTCGACTAAGTATGGGTTTTCATATTGGTTTCATTCAACTGACTCTTTTCTATGGCTACTAAATCGTCAAATTTATATTGTATCGCTGGATTTCTCCTTCTGTCAAACTGGGATTTATATTCTGGTTTGTTTTCGGCAATATCCTGTTTAGTTTTTTCTCGAAATTTGTGATTTTGTTCTTCAAATGTTTTTACATATTCGTCTTCAATGGTTTTTATAATTTTTATTTCCCGATGAGCTTTCATATCACACCCTGTTAGCAGTTAAACTGGTTATGTTTAAATTGCTTGTTGTATCGGTTTCACGTAAGTATGCCATTTGTATCCTCATTGCCCATTGTATCCTCCAAAGATAGTTTCATTAGAGGTCCGATAACTACCGAGTGAGTTCTGTTAATGCCTTCCTTCATTATATCTGCTGGAATAATAATATCGTTCACATAAGCAAGTACTCTTCCCTGTTAAATTAAATCCTAAAGTACGAAGTTGATGTATTTCTGAAATATACTGGGAGAGTTGCATAACCAAAACGGTACTTTATTAATTCCGTACTGACCACAATGCCTAACGAAAGACGTAAATTGCCTACTTTCTTTTTCAATCGACACAAAGAAAAACCCATTACCGAGGTCTAACGATATAAAAAATATTGACGGTTGTTACTTATCCATTTGCTCCTCGATATTTGGTAACGGATATCTGTCTTTGATGATTTTCTTGTTTATGTCCCTATAGTCAACACACATCCTGTAGGAACCAATCCTGTAGGAATCTTTTTCACTAAAACTAATTGACTTGCGTAATCCGATGGTCCTTTCTTGATTATTCCATCTTCTGACCACTGTTTAATTATATATATTATAATATTGATTGTCACTAATTTTCATTTCATGGGGAGGAAATCTCCTCGGGAGTCTCTAAACTGGTTCGTTATCAAAAGTTACTATTTTCATTTTTACAGGAGACTTGTAGTGTTTTCGGTGTATAATTTTTTTTAATCATATTCACTACTGTAGTAAAGTCTTCTTTTTTTAAACTGTTTAAACCAATTTCTCTATTAGTTATGGTGATAGCAGCTTGTCTTAACAAATCCAGTCCCACTATCATGTCTGGTTTCATGTAGCAATCGTTAACTGTGGGAATTTCGATATTTTCATAAACATCCTTTTCAATTTCAATATTTGTTTTACATGAGTCTTTAGTGACGACTTTAGAGCCTAGACCAGATATTGTTTGCATGATATGTGTTGAACTTGAGTGTCGTGTTGTGTTAACTTGATTAGTTGTGTTAGTGTTTGCATTAGTTATCTCTGTACAGTTTTGCCTCTTGGGTCCATATTTATTACAATCGAAACATTTGGGTCCCCTCCTCTTCTGTGGGCAATTATGAAATTCGTGGTCGTTTGCACCGCAATTGAAACAAAAACGACGTGTCCACCCTTTTTATAGGTTATTTTCATTTTAGCTTTTGTGAAATCTTTTTTGTCGGAAAATTATTTTTCATTTTCAATTTTGTGGACCTTTACATAGATTAGTAAGTTCTCTTTAAATTGTGAAATACTTTTTGACTTCTTTAAAACTGCAAAAATTTTGGATAATCCTTAGTATGAAGTTAAAAGTTTTATTAATATATAAAGATGAAGATACAAATAATTTTATCAAAATTTATTTATTATTTTTTTTTATACCCTACACCTATAGAATAGGTAAAAGGGTATATTAACTTTGGTATAATGTTTGTAACCACCTAAAGGAAGCGAGCTAGATATTGAAAAGTATATATATTTGTGATCAGCGTGACCTCTTTAGTCGATATAGCCATGTCCGTCCGTCCGTAGACACGATAACTCAAAAAATAATGGAGCAATCTTGATGAAATTTTAACTGTAGGTTACTAGGACTGAAAGTACGGCGGGGATTGCATATGGGCGAAATCGGCCCATGGATTCGGATTCTGGACCTTTTAATCGATCGACGGGCTAACGAACATATGTAAAAAATCACGATAACTCAACAACTAATGACGCTATCTTCATGAAATTTGTGATGTAGGTTATTGGTAATGAAACTACGGCGGCGATTGCGTACGGTGAGGATTGGACAATGGGTTCAGAACTTAGAATTTTTTTATTGAAATTAGGCCAAACTAGCCTAATTCCGAAACCAATGAAGATGGAACCTCCAAATTTGGTATCAGGGTGTGGCTTTCGATTTCCTTAGTGTCCTTGAAATTTGGGCCCAATTGGAGTTGTGGTTCGGGGATCAGCCACTCAGTTCCGAAGACCGTAAACATATTTTCGAAATTAATAAAGATAGTAACTTGAAACAAATGTAGAAGCTTCAAATTTGGCACATGGGTGTTCTTTGCTATTTCATGCTTGTCCCTCTAATTTTAGATCAATTGGAGTGGTGGTTCAGTACCTCTCTTAGACCCCCCTAGGTTTAAAAGCTTATCATCGAAATTAATAAAAATAGTAACTTAAAATTATGATAGAACGTTCCATTTGTGTACAAGGGTTAACTAGTATTGAAAATATGACGGGGCCTGCATATGGGCGAAATCGTACCATGGTTTTGGGTTCTGGAACCTTTGAAAAATCAAGGGCTAACAAACATATATCTTAAAAACGATGAAATTTAAACTCTAGGTTACTAGTAATGAAAGGACCAAAGAGTTTGGTCAATGAGTTCGGATTCTAGAAGCTTTTGATCGATTTGAGGCCGAACGGGTATAATTTCGAAGCCAAAGAATATATTTGCTTTTTCCTATGTGTCCCCGAAATTTTAGGCTTAATTGTAGTGGGGGTTCAGATGCCTCCTAAGAAATCCCAAAATTAAAAGCTTATCTTCGAAATTCATAAAGATAGAAACTTTAAATTTGATACACGACGTTTTTTTCCTATTTCCGTTTTTATTTAACGCTTTTATATTTTTAAAAAGCTAAGAGTTTTACCATAAAGCATATTATGTATAATATTTTATAAATTGACAACAAAATAATTTTTTATAAACATTAAATTTCTTTTTTGTTAATTTTTTCGATATAGTATATTTTATTAAATTATTACCATAGGTTATATATAATTAAACATTGTGTACGATACTTAAGCTATGTTCAAAGGTACTTGCTGCATTTATGTAAAATTTATTTTTATATTTAAATGAATTGTATGAAAAGGTCTAAATTTGTAATTGTATTTTAGAAATACATTTGCATGTTGTGCGTTTATAAGCTTTTCTAATAGGTACATAAACTAACCATTTAAAATAATTGCAATTTTGAAAAATTTTAATTATTAAATATATTATGCTCTGATTAGCTTTTTTCACAAAATTTAATAATTCAAATTTTTTCACTTTTGTAATTGAATTGGAATAAATATATTTTCATTTATTTCGAGTTTTTTTGATTTCTAATATTTTTAAATAGATAAATTAATTAGAATTTGTAATACAACTATTAAAAAGATAGTGTAATTAGAAAATGTTTTTAGTATTATAAAGTTAATTTGGTTAGCTATGTCATACGATCAAATTAATAACAGCTTTTATGGTGTTAAAATGACTTATGGATATGTCATTAAATTTTAACCAAATAGGTGTAGGGTATTTCGAAGTTGGTTGAACCGACAGACTGTTTCTTTACTTGTTTTTTTTTTAAATACCGAAGGGAAAATAAATATTTTCTGCTGTTAATTTGTTTTTTTTTTAAATTTAAATTATGTATATTGGTATTAATTAATTCAATTAAATAAATAAAATATTCAAATATATAAAAAAAAATTTGTATAATATATATCCAATTTGTATAAATTTTAAGAATTCGAATTGTACTTTTGAAAAGTAAATTAAAATTAATTTTTGATGCATATACGAGTATATTATTGTTTTTTTTTTTTTTTATTTGAATACCGGTTTATTGTTTGTCTTCTAATTGTTTAGCAAATAGTATTGTGAAGTATAGTTTATTGTCGAAATATTTACATATGTACATAACTTAATGTAGCAAATGTGTAACAATTGAATAAATAATTAAATTTTGGACAGATATTTTTAAAACAAAAGTAATTTTTTTTTTTAAATTTCAATTTTATATCACTAATTACTGACACTTTGTGAGTTCAATATTGTTATGCAGTATTTAAAAATTATTTAAAAATATAATTAAAATTATTTAAAATTTAGAATAGTGTAGTAATCATAAAATATTTTTAACAATATCAAATATTAGTTCTTTAATCTAAAAAAATTATGTAATTAATGTTTTTACAATTTATAGTGAAAAAATTAAAATGTCTTTAAATTCAGAATAATGTAATGATCATAAAATATTTTTAGCGATATCAAATATTAATTTTCTTAATCTAAAAAAATTATGTATGTATGTATAGTGTTAAAATTAAAATATTTTTAAATTCAATAAAATAAATTATGTAATGCATGTCTCAATATTTATAGTGGATAATGTTTTTCTTTCAATTTAAATAAATTATTTACTTCATGTTTTAATATTTGTTGTTTAATTCAATAAAATATGTTGATTTTGTCATATTTGCAATGCCAATACAGAATCTGTTACTTAAAATTCTCATATAATTTTTTGTTTTGAACAAATATTTGCAAAATTATTAAATATTTTCACCAAATTATTGTAAATTAATTTGGTAAATTATTAAATATTTTCACCAAATTATTGTAAATATTATTTTATTTCAAAAGATTTTAAAGTCAAATGTTATATCTTATTGTCTATTGATAAACTTTTGCATACAATAAATATTATATAACAATGTTTTGCTTATGTCTTAATATTTAAAAGTGCAGAATGTATTAACAGTACTTTTATTTTATTATTTTATGTTTGTTGTTTTAAGTTGTAATATTAGTTTTAATTAGTTGTTTTTTTTTTCGCTTATTATTTACTATAAGAATTAAGTGTTTAAATTTTTAAATATCGATTCATACAAAATATTTTATATATTATATAATTCAAGCTTATGTGTATAGAAATGTTTATATATTAAATATGGCGCTAATTAGAAAATTAAGTAAATTTAAACGATTTTTTTTTTTTAAATCAATAAATTATTATTATTTCAACTTTGATTTTTCTTTCTTTTTTTTTCAACTAATTTAAAACGGTTTCTTAAAGAATTTTTTTATGCACACACAAAATTTATGTTTCCCAAAATTTATTTTTAA
The DNA here is from genome assembly GCA_963082915.1 of Dolichopus griseipennis. Lineage (NCBI taxonomy): Eukaryota > Metazoa > Arthropoda > Insecta > Diptera > Dolichopodidae > Dolichopus > Dolichopus griseipennis. The sequence continues at coordinate 288,980,387 of OY720441.1, forward strand.
AAAAAAAGAAAAGTATTGCGAGTTCCTGTTAATTTTTAGTTTTGTTTCAATTTAATAGATTCTACGTCCACCTGTGTTGATAATTAAATTTAATGACCAAAATTTCTGACTTCTGCAAGATAATAGTTCTGCAATAAATTGATGATTCATCTTGGTTGAGCCCCCATTTAGATTTTAATAAATAAAATCGAATTTTGTTGAAAATGATAATTAATCTTATTAGATTTTTTTAAATAACTAATATAGTTTTTTTAATAAATTTTATAATAACTATTAGAAATGTTCTTTAAACTTAATGAAATTAAATGAATCTGTTCTTTTAAAATTCTACTCTGCCTTATACTTCTATAGTTCCATCCACGTCCGCGGTTTTCTTAAGAAGAAGGAGGGAAAAAATTATTTAAATGAACTTTTGGAAGAATGTGTTTTTCAGCTGATTGCATACGACAAGTGTGTACCAACAAACTACATTCCACCGGCAAGATCCACCTCATTTCCACTTACATATAAAAATATTCTGGCCTGCAGTAATAAATAATAAAGAACTTGCAATAGTGGGGGCTGCCACCCCCAAACCCTCGCATATTATTAAAACCCTGATTTTGTAACCAACTCTTATAGACTTTTTATAGACTTTATAAATTTTTAAAAGGCAAATGTTAAGGGTTATGATACTAAAACTTACCATTATATTTGGCCACACAAATCTTTTACTCGGTTGAAGCTAGCGTCTTGAAATTTTGGGACAAGTTAGATCCTCAAAAATTAGTAGGAGCTTGTTAAAAATATTTGTCAAGCCGCCTGTTTGGGAGCTATAAGGGCTCGAAAATTGAAATTTTGCTATTTTTAAACACCTGTAACTTATAGCATACAAGTTCAAAATTTTTCTTATTAATATACAAAATTAAAAGCTCTTTAATTATTTTTCAACATGTGTCAAAGGTTTTTCTTAATTTTGAAGCGGGATGAACCCGAAAATTTCAAAAAACACTATATTTAAATTTGTATAACAAAAGTTCTGTTAAGTGTATTTTCAATTTAAAAACGGTAAAAGAGAGCTGCTTTCTTAGGCTTCACAAAAATACATTGTTAAAATGTATAGGGTTGCCATATGGTGCTAAAATTTACCATTATGCAAAACTCAATTTTTGCAAAATTTTTTGCTCCAAATATCTTCTAAACGATTTAAGATGGGGTCTTGAAATTTTGGAAGACGTTAGATCCTCAAAAAGAGGGGAGGTCAAAGGAGGGAGGTGAGCAGATCCATCATAAGTTTGCTAAGCAAAAATTTGGGAACCTTCCTTATTGAAGAGTTACTAGGTCTTAAGAGTTAAAAGTTTTATGCTTTTATAAAACTGTTACTTATTCACCAGTGTATGTTTTTCCAAAATTAAACGTTAACATTGAAGCTTCTACATTATATTTCGCACTTGTTAACAGTGATTGTATTCTAAATATTTATTTCACTATTATTCATAATTTATTAATTTATGAAATAACTAAATTATAATATTATATTATATTATTTGTTTTTATATATATTTCTATAAAAAAAAATGATAAAATACTCAGTAAGAAACCCTATATAATTTTGAAAATGTGTTTTTTAAAAACCCTTGGTTTTTTTCTAAATATTTATTTCACTATTATTCATAATTTATTAATTTATGAAATAACTAAATTATAATATTATATTATATTATTTGTTTTTATATATATTTCTATAAAAATAAATGATAAAATACTCAGTAAGAAACCCTATATAATTTTGAAAATGTGTTTTTTAAAAACCCTTGGTTTTTTTCTTCACTTCTTTATTTAAAAATTAATTTAATAAAAAAAAAGAAAACTCACATTTGGATTTATGTGAGTTAAGATTTTGTCATGTTTGGATTATGTGGTGTTTGGAATACTAGTGTTTGGATTATGTGGTATTTGGCTTATGTGATGTTTGGATTATGTAGTTTTTGGATTTTATGAATTTCTGAAAATAAAAAATGTTTGGATTTTGAAAATTGGGATTTTGTAGGAAATCCGTTCATAAGTCGTTTTAAAACTATAAAAGCGTATATTACTTTGATATCAAAACATAGCTACCCAAATAAACTTTATAATACTAAAAACATTTTGTAATTATTTTTTCAATTTAAAAATATTACCTAAAGATTCTTATTAATTTATCCATATAAAAATATTAAAAAACAAAAAAAAACTTGAAAAAAATGTATTCATAAAATGCAATTACAAAAATTACATGTTTAAAACTTTTTTTCCAATTCAATAAAATTTTACACACATGCAGCAATTTCTTCTTTTCAGGATTTTTTTCTGTAGTTCATTTACTTTTGAATGCCTTATTACCCTTGATTAATTATTTCAATTTTAAAATTTTTTTAAATATATTCTCTTAATTTATTTTGTAATGTTATTTTAGGTTTTGTGAGTAGGGGTGGGTGGTACGCAAACCACTATTAATATTCCTCCAAATTTTTACGAACACAAAGCTAATAAGAAAAAAACATATGTGCCTCAAATTTTAAGGTTCTATCTTCTTTGTCTCAATTCGATCAAAAGTATCTAAAATCAGAACCCATTGTCTGATCTCGACCATAAGAAATCCCCGCGGTACTTTCATTAATCATCAAATTTACTGTTTCTATATTTATTTCAAATTACCATTTTTATTAATTTATAATACATGTTTTAAGGTCTTGGGAATAATAGGGGTGGTACCCATGCCACTATTCTAATTCATTTAACATTTACGGACACAAATCAAATAAGAAAAACCACTTGTGCCCCAAATTTTAAGGTTCTATCTTCTTTGGTTTCGAAATTATGCACATTTGGCCTCAATTCGATCAAAAGTTTATATAAACTGAACCCATTTTCCGATCTCGACAGTAAGCAATCATCGCGGTACTTTCACTACTCGTAACCTGGAGTTTAAATTTCATCAAAATAGATTCATTAGTTTTTAAGTTATCGTGTTTTTAGCACATTTTAAAAAAATTTTATAAAAATGTGCCTATATAGGCTTCACTCTGTCCGTCCGTCCGTATGTTTATAAAACTTTTACACCGTTTGACATACAGTTAAGAAATTTTAACCACGAATAGGTATTCCAAAAAAAATGATTTCGAAAAAGAACTTTTTTCTGTAGCCCCATCCGTTACAGAGCTACAGCCCCAAAGTTGGAAAAACCCCTTTTCTTAAATTGTTCTAACAAGAGTTCTGTAAGGTGTATTTTCAATCTGACAACGACAAAAGATAGCTGGTTTTATAGACTTTATAAAGTTTTAAAAGGCAAATGTTTAGGGTTGCCTTACGGTACTAAAATTTACAATAATGAAAAATTCACTTTTTGCAAAATTTTTGGCCACAAATATCTTCTAAACCGTTCAAGCTAGGGAGTCGGTGGGAGTCGGTTAATAATATTTTTTTGTCAAACTTCCTGTTTTGGAGCTATAAGGGCTCGAAAATTGAAATTTGGCTATTTTTAAACACCTGTAACTTGAATACCTGTTCACATATTATTTTAAAAATATACAAAATTTAAATCTCCAGCATTAAATTTTAACATATGTTAAAAGTTTTAATACCCTACACCTATGGAAAAGGAAAAGGGTATATTAACTTTGATATGGTGTTTGTAACCACCTAAAGGAAGCGAGCTAGATATGGAAAAGTATATATATTTGTAATCAGCGTAATCTCCTGAGTCGATATAGACATGTCCGTCCGTCCGTCCGTAAGCGCGATAACTTAAAAATAATAGAGCTATCTTTATGAAATTTTAACTGTAGGTTACTAGGACTTAAAGTACACTGGAACTGAAAGAACGGCGCGGACTAAATATAGTTGAAATCCCCATGGGTTCGGATCCTGGAACTTTTCATCGAATTTAGGCCAAACGAGCGTGATTCCGAATTCAAAGAAGTTAGAACCTTCAAATTCGGTATCAGGCCTTTCTATTCCCTCAGTATCCTCAAAAATTGGAACCAACTGAAACAGTAGGTCGGGGACCATCCTCATAGTTTCGAAGACCTTAAAGCATATTTTCGAAAATAATAAAGATAGTAATTTCAAAAAAATGTAGAAGCTTCAAATTTGGCACAAGACTGTTCTTTACTATTTCCTACGTGCTTCCTTAATGTGATCAATTGGAGTAACTCAGGTAACTCTCCTAGTTCTCTAAAGGTTGAAAGGCTTATCATCGAAATCAATAAAAATAGTAACTTAAAATTATTATAGAATGTTCCAATTGTGTAGAAGGGTTAACTAGTATGGAAAGTATGACTGAGACTGCATATGGGTGAAATCGTACCATGGTTTCGGGCTCTGGAATCTTTGAAAATTTCAAGGGTTAACAAACGTATATCTTAAAAACACTATAACTCAAAAAATAATGCCGCTATTTTGATGAAATTTAAACTCTAGGTTGCTAGTTTATAACGAGTATAATTTCGAAGCCAAAGATTATATTACCTATTTCCTATGTGTCCCCGAAATTTAGACTTAATTGTAGTAGTGGTTCAGGTGCCTCCTAAGAAATCCCAAAATTAAAAAGCTAATCTTCAATTATATATTTTGCTATTTTTTAACACCTGTAACTTGCATACCAGTTCAAAATTTGTCTTAGTAATATACAAAATTGAAAGCTCTTTAATTTTTTTAAACATTTGTCAAAGGTTTTCTTAATTTTGAAGCGGTATGAACCCGAAAATTTATAAAAAGCCCTATATTTAAATTGGCATAACAAAAGTTCTGTTAAGTGTATTTTCAATCTAAAAACGGTAAAAAAGAGCTGCTTTCTTAAGCTTCACAAAAATACATTGTTAAAATTTTGGGAGACGTTAGATCCTCAAAAATTATTGGGAGTCGATTAGCAAAATTTTTTTATCAAGCCCCCTTTTTAGGAAAAGTTTTTCTTAAATTTTAAACGGGTTCTTTAAATTTAAGAAATTGCCTCTTAGGTTTAGTAATTTTTGCTTCAATAATAATATAAGGGGTGAAATTCCAAATATGGTGGAGTTCACAATTGATTTCCTAGAACCTAAAAAATTGGAAGGGTTGGGACAGGAGGGGGATGGGCAGATCCATCATAATTTTGCAAAGCAAAAATTTAGGAACCTTTTACTTATTGAAGGGCTACTAGTTCTTAAGAGTAAAAACTTTTATGCTTTTATAAAACAGTAACTTATTTACCAGTGTATGTTTTTCCAAAATTAAATGTTAACATTGAAGCTTCAACATTATATTTCGCACTTGCTAATAGGAATTGTATTCTAAGTATTGATTTTACTAATATTCATAATTGGTAAATTTATGAAATAACTTAATTAAAATATTATCATTCGTTTTTAAATATATTTCTATAAAAATAAATGATAAAAAACCCTATATAATTTTGAAAATGTGTTTTTTAAAAACCTTTGGCTTTTTTCTTCACTTGTTTTCTATTAATGTATCTATAGTTTTTTTCTATAGTTTAATGTACTTTCTAGTTCAGTTATATTTATAAAATGAAGAATTTTAGAATACTTTTCTATTATAGAAGTTTCTCCTTGTTTTAATGTTTGAAATCCACCTTAGAAAGACAAAGTTTTTGAATATTGAGTGTTGCAAAAGAAGTATTTAGAATAAAAAGAACAGCTAAAAGTAATAATCTAATTTGTTTGGTGTGATGTTTTTGTGGAACTCGCCTCTGGAATGTTATTACCTGGGGAAAAAAAATGTGAAAGATCTTTTATTTCTACCACCTGTACCTTTGTTTATGTTTGTATCTGGCAGTTTCAGGATTTTTATACCCTACACCTAAAATTTATTAGGTAAAAGGGTATATTAACTTTGGTATGATGTTTGTAACCGCCTAAAGGAAGCGAGCTAGATACGGACAAGTATATATACTTACTTAGTGGACAAAAACTTGTTACAAAAAATCTTAAAAATAAAACTCAGAAATTTGTTTAAGAGTTCTTTCTTTATTTCATTCCAAATTAATAATAATAATTTAATTTTTTTACAGTCGTATTTAACTTAAAATTATTCTAAAACTTATTTCTAAAATTTCTTATCAGCAATTCGATAAATTACAATTAGTAAATGTTATTACTTTATCGAATTGTTGTTATATCAAAATGCATGAAATTGTTACAACATAACTTAAACGAAATGTACAAAAAACCGTATCATATTTCGGGTCATTGCTTTGTATCTTCTTTATTAATTAAAAGGCTCAAAGAATAAGTGCATTGAACATTTTATACTACGTAAACAAAAATGTGTCATATTTCATTTCATGAATTTGTTGTTGTTAATTAAATTGTTTAATGCATAAGTGCATTGAACAATTTATTATTTTTTTTTTCTCAAAATTGGGTTATTTAGAATTAGGTAATAAAATTGATTGTGACATACTAAGAATTGCAAGATAAGCTAATTATGATTTTAAAGTGAATTTGAATTTAAAAAGAAAAGTAAAAATAAATTTTATTTTAGAGTTTAATGAAAAGGCAATTTTGTTATTTGCGGGCAATCTTGTTGCATGATTTGTGGTGAGGACTCAATGCGAATTTCTTTTAATTCGATATTTATTTTCGAACTTTTTGCTTTAAATTGTTTTAGGCAATAAAAGCCAATAAACAGTGATAATGCAAGAATGACGCCAATAAATGTGTTTGCTAAAATGCTTGCGTGCCACTTCCAAGAACTGATATATTTAATTTCCTCTATTATTTTTGTATTATTAATTTTAATATTGTCCCAATTTTAAAGTATATTTATAAGTCCCCAGTATTATTAATTGGAGGCATGTAATTCTATCAATTGTATAGCATTGACCACTTGCTCAGTTCTTATATTACGTTCGAAGTATGGCAAGATATTATTGTGATATTCCTTTTCATAATTTTCTTGTTGAAATGAATCAAGTGAAATTTCACAGTTTATAAATTTTACAACATTACCGCCTTTTATGTGGATCATATCCGGTTGACCACAATTATTATAAAAAATTGTTTTGTTTAAGTTAATTGTAACAACTACAGTGTCCGATATTTTTATTATATTAGCAGAAAGATTAATTCGGAAATTACATTTCATGTAATTGTTATTTAATAAATTTTTTATACAATTATTATTAAAAGGTATTAGATCTTTTTCCATAACATTTTTCTTATCAATAAATTTAAAAGTACTTTGTTTACATGTAATAATTTTTTTTGTATTAGTATCTAGTTCTAAGTTTACATTTTTATTTGGAATTTTTTCTAAAATAGTTACAAAACATTTTTCATTTTTGAAAATTGGTATAGATAAAACAAATATTATAGAATTGTTACGGAAAAGAACGCAATTTTTAATGAAAGGTAGTATTTCTACGGTGATATTATAATCTTTAATTTCTGTTTGTGTTAAAATATCCTTTGACAGTATTTCTAACTTACTAGCTAAGATTATTTCCTTAATATTTAAAATTTGTATGTTAATAAATCAATGTTTTCAATTATTTCTGTTTTAATCATAAAGTACTCTAATTTTTTATTTATTTTATCAATATTATTTTGGAAATTATTAATTACATTTTTATTTCATTTTGAGCTAGGTTAATATGATCGGTAATGTTTTTTATTTCATTAGATATTTTCTGGTTTATTAATACTTGATCGTTAACATTATTAATTAATTTACCGTTATTTTGTTCTATTACCTTTAAGTGTTCCTCTATTTCTTTTCTATCGTCGTCGTCCATTACACCAACAGCAAAGCGAAGAATATTTCCACCAAGATTAAACAATGATCTTTTACTTACGTGGTGTGGAATAATACTATTGTAATCTTCCTTTAGGTGTTTTAATTTATGTAACAAAACCGAAGGAATATCAGTTTCGTTTTGAAGTTGTAATACGTTTGATTCTATTTTGTTAATAATTGTTTCTTATTGAGTTAGTTCGACAACATGCAATAGTCTTCTGTAACTTTGTATTATTTTAAGCTCAGATTCCTCGAAGAGAATGTAACCATTTCCAGGTGGTATTTGGTTAACATCTATGGATGAGCGAGACAGGACAATTTGAAAAACCAGTAAGAGGACAAGTAAAATTAATCCTAGAATAAGATACAAGTAATTAGTTTTGATACGTGAATTTTCTTTTAAATTGATTAATGTAACGTGGAATATTTTCTTTGTTAATTTTGAAATGATCGTTATTTGAATCGGTTATTTGAATTTTTTTGTGATAAGGTTGTAGTTTCGTAATTCTATTTAGTTTAAGATAATTGGAAGGCTTACCATTGGTTTTACCTTTATTACGTTTCTCAATCATTTTTTCTTTAATTTTTGTATTCAATTCCTTGATGGAAGGATATTGATCGGAAGAAATTGAATAGTTTCGTTGTAAACTTTTAAGCTTTTGATAATGGGATCTTCGTCCGTAATTTGACCTTCTTCCTTTTCGATCGTTTTCAAAATTTGGAGTTGTTTATTTAATGTATTATGGAATCTTTCGATATCCGCATTACTACTATGGTTATTTGGAGTAGTAAAATGAACATCAATTCCTTCTGTTTCTAAATAATTTTTGAAATTGAGGCTGTTAAAGCCCTTCTCTTGATCGGTTACAACTTTAACAGGTTTACCGAAAGATGCTATATATTGCATAAATTCATTTTTCAAATCCACCCAATTCCTAGATTTTAAGGGGATAATTTGGACGTGCTTTGAAAACTTGTCAATAATTGTCAAGTACGGATTTCCTTTTGTGTGAAACCATATGTCCATATGGACTATTTGTAATGGTTTTTTCGGGAGTTTCCGTAATTTTTAAGGGTAGATTTAAAGGACGTCTTTCATACTTCGAAATGTTGCAAATGTGACAATTATTTATAACATTTTGAATTTCATTTTTCAATTTAGGAAAATAGTAGCTTTTCTTTAAATTTAAGTAGACATCATTGATACTATCATTGAGACTCGATGGATTTTAAATAATTTCAATTGTTCCTGTGGACCCTTTTTTATGATGATTTGTGTTTTGTAGAAATTAATTGGTGATTCTGATATAGGAATATATTCGGAATTGTCTTCATCAGCTGAATGCATTGTAGCATCAGTTGATTTTATTTCGTCAATTTCCATGTCATTTGAATTATTCTTGTTTGAGATTAATCTATTTAGATTTGATTCATTTAAATGAATCTGAACACGTGTGAGAGCGTCGGCAACTTTGTTTTCTCGTCCACTTAAATATTCTATGTCAAAATTAAATTCTTCTAACTTGATTTTCCATCTTTGCAACTTGGAATTAGGTTCCTTCAAGTTATGAAGCCACTGGAGGGGTTATGGTCGGTTCTAATAGTGAATTTACGTTCAAAAAGGTACGGACAGAAATATTTAATTGCCAAGACTATTGCGAGTAACTCCTTTTCGATGGTAGAGTATTTGCATTCATGTTCATTCAAGGTATGTTCGAGAAGCGTAACATATAGGATGGTTATCTTGTGATAACACAGCACCTATAGCGAAATCGCTTGCATCCGTAGTCAAGACGAAAGTTTTTGAGAAATTAGGATACACAAGAATAGGGTCCGTTGTAATAAGCAGTTTTAGTTTACTAAAAGCTTCCTTATAATCAGTGTTATTAACATCAATACGCTTTCCCTTTTTTAAACAAAGTGTAATTGGTTTAGCAATTTTTGCGAAATCTTTAATAAATTTCCTATAGTAACCCACTAAACCTAAGAAACTTTTTATTTGCTTAGGGGTTTTGGGTATCGGAAATTTATTAATAGCTTCAATTTTATTGGGGTTTGGTTTTATTCCCCTTGTCGTTATTATATGACCCAAGGATTCTGTCTCTTGTTTCATAAACTCGCTTTTATCGAGTTGAATTTTTAAGTTTGCGTCTTCAAGTCTCTGAAGAATCTTTTGTAAAATAGCAAAGTGCTCTTCTTTGCTAGTACTAAATATGATGATATCGTCCATATACACGTAGCAATATTTGCCTATAAATTCTTTTAGTACGGAGTTCATTAAGCGTTGAAAAGTTGCCGGGGCATTTTTAAGCCCGAATGGCATTCGCAAGAACTCATAATGACCATTGTTTGTGCTAAAAGCTTTTTTTTTTATATAATTTTTTGCTATCTCGATTTGGTGGAAGCCTTTAGCCAAATCGAGAGTAGTGAAATACATTGCACGACCAAGTTTGTCAAGGATTTCATCGATATTCGGGATTGGGTACTTGTCATCTATAGTGACGGTATTAAGTTTTCTGTAATCAATGACAATACGCCATTTTTGTTCCTTTGATGCATCGATTTTTTTTGGAACAACCCATAAAGGAGCCGAATAGGGTGAATCGCTATGTCTTATTATTCCCTGGTTTAGCATTTCGTCGATTTATTTGTCGACTTCTTTTTTATGTACTTCGGGGTACCTATAAATTTTAGTATAGATTGGTATTTCGTTAGTGGTATTAATTGCGTGTTTGATTTCGTGGGTGAAAGTTAAATCATCACCTTCATAAAAGAATGCTTTGTTGAACTTTTTTAAAATTTTCAAAAGTTCACTTTTAATTGTATGATCTAAATGATCACATCTAATATTGTTTTCACCTACGAAAATTTCGTTTTGAAAGATTTTTAATTCTTTCATTGGTACTGGGATATTATATTCTTTTTCATCTTTTTCATTAAAATAGAGAGGAATCCTATTGCCAGTGTTTATTTTTAAACAATTGTTTTCATAGTTAATTATAGATTGTAACGGTTTGAGAATGTTGTTACCTATTAAACCGTCAAATCTATCATGGAAGTTTATTTCTAAAAATTCGAATTTTTCCTTAGAGCCAAATTCGAGAAAAGGATCAATTGTGATTTTCGTATCACATGTAAATGTATTGCGTAATGTTCTAATATTAATAGGTTCAATTTTGGATTTGTAAATTGGATTACAAATTCCACTATTTATTATGCTCATAGTAGCACCTGAATCTATAATAAATTTTAAAGGTCTTCCTTTTGATTGTTTTTTTATATAAGCAAGTTCCTGTTTTGCTCCGAGGCTATTGAGTGAAAATTTCTGATTTCGCGATTTGAATTTTCATAGTTACATTTTGTTATTGTAACACTTTGTAATTCTTCAAATATTTCAAAAGCGGACCTTCTTTCACCAAAATTATTTATTAATATATTTTTAATTTCCGACCAAGTATTAATGTGATTATTAATTTCTGTTATATCTCTAGCCTTACCGATTAACTTAGATTTAATTTTATTTAATAATATGGTTTGACTATTTGAATTATATTTTAAAACTAGAGGTATGATACATTCTACGTGTGGTTGACCGTTTAGTGTTGTTTGTTGTTGACTGTTGAACGCTGCTTGTAGCACGCTTGGAGAAATGATCCCGTTAGATTCCATTTTTTTTTTTTTGATTAAAAATTTGTTTTTATTAAATAATTAAATTTTATTAATTAATTTTGTTATTATACCCTACACCTGTAGAATAGGTAAAGGGGTATATTAACTTTGGTATGGTGTTTGTAACCACCTACAGGAAGCGAGCTAGATATGGAAAAGTATATATATTTGTGATCAGAGTGACCGCCTGAGTCAATATAGCCATGTCCGTCCGTCCGTCCGTAGGCACGATAACTCAAAAAATAATGGAGCTAACTTGATGAAATTTTAACTGTAGGTTACTAGGACTGAAAGTACGGCGGGGATTGCATATGGGCGAAATCGGCCCATGGGTTCGGATTCTGGACCTTTTAATCGATCGAAGGGCTAACGAACTTTTATAAAAAATCACAATAACTCAACAACTAATTACGCTATCTTCATCAAATTTGTGCTGTAGGTTACTAGTAATGAAACTACTTCGGGGATTGCGTAAGGTCGGGATTGGACCATGCGTTCGGAACCTAGAACTTTTTGATCAAATTTAGGCCAAACGAGCATAATTCCGAAACCAATGAAGATAGAACCTCCAAATTTGGTATCAGGGTGTCCCTTCCTATTTCCTAAGTGTCTTGGAAATTTGGGTCCCATTGGAGCACTGGGTCGGGGACCAGCCACACATTTCCGAAGACCTTAAAGCATATCTTTAAAATTAATAAAGATAGCAACTTGAAAAAATGTAGAAGCTTCCAATTTGCCACAGGGGTGTTCTTTACTATCTCTTGCGTATTCCCCTAATTTGGGATCAATTGGAGAGGTGGTTCAGTAGCCCTCTCAGACCTCCCAAGTTTTAAAAGCTTATAATCGAAATTACTAAAAATAGTTACTTAAAATTAAGATAGACCGTTCAAATTGTGTACAAGAATTAACTAGTACTATAAGTACAGCGCGGGCTGTATAAGGGCGAAATCAGCCCATGGGTTCGGATTCTGGACCTTTTAGTCGGTGTCAGGGATAACGAACATATATTAAAAATCACGATAACTCAACAACTAATGACGCTATCTTCATCAAATTTGTGCTGTAGGTTACTAGTAATGAAACTACTTCGGGGATTGCGTAAGGTCGGGATTGGACACTGGGTTCGGAACTGAGAACTTTTTGATCGAATTTAGGCCAAACTAGCGTAATTCCGAAACCAATGAAGATATAACCTCCAAATTTGGTATCAGGCTGTCCTTTCCTATTTCGTAAGTGTCTTTGAAATTTGGGCCCCATTGGACTAGTCGGTCGGGGACCAGCCACTCAGTTCCGAGGACCTTAAAGCATATTTTCGAAAATAATAAAAATAGTAACTTGAAACAAATGTAGAAGCTTCAAATTTGATCCAGGGTGTTCTTTACTATTTCTTCTGTGCCCCCCTAATTTGGGATCAATTGCAGTGGTGGATCAGGACCTCTCTTAGACCCCCCAATGTGTAAAAGCTTGTCATCGAAATTAATAAAACTAGTAACTTAAAATTAAGATAGAACGTTCCAATTGTAAACAAGGGTTAACTAGTATTGAAAGTATGACGGGACTGCTAAAGGCTAATGGTTTCGGGTTCTGGAACCCTTGACAAGTTCAAGGACTAACAAACATATCTTAAAAACACCATAACTCAAAAAATAATGCCGGTATTTTGATGAAATTTAAACTCTAGGTTACTAGTACTTAATGAAAGTACCATGGGAATTGGTTGTGGTCGAGTTTAATTTCAAAGCCAAAGAATTTATTTCCTATGTCCTATGTGTCTCCGAAATCTAGACTTAATTGTAGTGGTTCAGCTATGTTCAAAGGTATTTGCTGCATTTATATAAAATTTATTTAAATATTTAAATGAATTATATGAAAAGGTCTAAATTTGTAATTGTATTTTAGAAATACATTTATTGCATATTTTGCGTTTATAAGCTTTTCTATTAGGTATATAAACTAACCATTTAAAATAATTGCAATTTTTAAAAATCTGCATTATTAAATATATTATGCTTTGATTATCTTTTTATCACAAAATTTAATAATTAGAATTTTTTCATTTTGTAATTGAATTCGAATAAATATATTTTCATTTATTTCAAGTTTGTTTGTTTTTTAATATTTTTAAATTGGTAAGAATTTGTAATATTTTTTAATAGATAGTGTAATTATAAAATGGTTTTAGTATTATAAAGTTAATTTGGTAAGCTATGTCTTACAATCAAATTAATAACAGCTTTTATGGTGTTAAAATGACTTATGGATATGTCCTTAAATTTGAACCAAATAGTTGTAGGGTATTTCTAAGTCGGTTGCACCGACTGACTGTTTCTTTACTTGTTTTTTGTTAAGTTTGTTATTGGTATATTTAACTTTTACAGCTAAAAAAAACTGTTTTATTTAATTTTGACTGTAAAACTGTTTTATTTTATTTTAACTGCAAAACTGTTTATTTTATTTTAATTGTAAAACTGTTTTATTTTATTTTAACTGCAAAAATGTTTATTTTATTTTAATTGTAAAACTGTTTTATTTTATTTTAACTGTAAAACTGTTTATTTTATTTTAACTGTAAAACTGTTAGATTTCAATTTTTTGATTTAAAATATTATTAATTTAGTTTTAAACTTTTCAAACTAAAAATAAAGTTTTTTTTTTTTTTTATTTGTTGATAATATTTTCAACAAAACTTTGTTTATTATTTTATAATTTTCTTTAATGTAACACTATTGTCTTAAAAAAAATCCGATCCAACTGCGCCACTTACTTAGTCGACAAAAAATTGTTACAAAAAATCTTAAAAATAAAACTCAGAAATTTGTTTAAGAGTTCTTTCTTTATTTCACACCAAATTAAATAATTTAATTTTCTTACAGTCGTATTTAACTTAAAATTATTCTAAAACTTACTTCTAAAATTTCTTATCAGCAATTCGATAAATTACAATTAGTAAATGTTATTACTGTATCGAATTGTTGTTATATCAAAATGCATGAAATTGTTAGAACATAACTTAAACGCAATGTACAAAAAACCGTATCATATTTCGGGTCATTCCTTTGTATCTTCTTTATTAATTAAAATGTTCAAAAAATAAGTGCATTGAACATTTTATACTACGTAAACAAAAATGTGTCATATTTCAGTTCATGAATTTGTTGTTGATAATTAAATTGTTGAATGCATAAGTGCATTGAACAATTTATTATTTGTTTTTTCTCAAAATTGGGTTATTTAGAATTATGTAATAAAATTGATTGTGACATACTAAGAATTGCAAGATAAGCTAATTATGATTTTAAAGTGAATTTGAATTTAAAAAGAAAAGTAAAAGTAGATTTTATTTTAGAGTTTAATGAAAAGGCAATTTAGTTATTTGCGGGCAATCTTGTTGTATGATTTGTGGTGAGGAAGAATATGATGACGTAACTATATATTTGTGATCAGCATGACCTCCTGAGTCGAAATAGCCGTCCGTCCGTAGGCACGATAACTCAAAAAATAATGGAGCTATCTTGATGAAATTTTAACTGTAGGTTACTAGTACTGAAAGTACGGCGTGGATTGCATATGGGCGAAATCGGCCTATGGGTTCGGATGCTGGACCTTTTAATCGATCGAAGGGCTAACGAACATATATAAAAAATCACGATAACTCAACAACTAATGACGGTATCTTCATGAAATTTGTGCTGTAGGTTACTGGTAATGAAACTACGGCGGCGATTGCGTACGGTGAGGATTGGACACTGGGTTCAGAACATAGAACTTTTTGATTGAATTTAGGCCAAACTAGCATAATTCCGAAACCAATGAAGATAGAACCTCCAAATTTGGTATCAGGATGTCCCTTCCTATTTCCTTAGTGTCCTTGAAATTAGGGCCCCATTGGAGTAGTGGGTCGGGGACCAGCCACACATTTCTGAAGATCTTAAAGCATATCTTTAAAATTAATAAAGATAGCAACTTGAGAAAAATGTAGAAGCTTCAAATTTGGTACAAGGGTGTTTTTTACTTTTTCTTGCGTGTCCCCCTAATTTGGGATCAATTGGAGTGGTGGTTCAGTACCCCTCTTAGACCCCCTAAGTTTTAAAATCTTATAATCGAAATTACTAAAAATAGTAACTTAAAATTAAGATAGAACGTTCAAATTGTGTACAAAGGTTAACCAGTATTTAAAGTACAGCGCGGACCGCATAAGGGCGAAATCAGCCCAAGGGTTATATAAAAAGTCACGATAACTCAACAACTAATGACGCTATCTTCATGAAATTTTTGCTGTAGGTTATTGGTAATGAAACTACGGCGGCGATTGCGTACGGTGAGGATTGGACAATGGGTTCGGAACTTAGAACTTTTTGATTGAATTTAGGCCAAACTAGCATAATTCCGAAACCAATGAAGATAGAACCTTCAAACTTGGTATCAGGGTGTGGCTTTCGATTTCCTTAGTGTCCTTGAAATTTGGGCCCAATTGGAGTAGAGGTTCGGGGATCAGACACTCAGTTCCGAAGACCGTTAACATATTTTCGAAATTTATAAAGATAGTGACTTGAAACAAATGTAGAAGCTTCAAATTTAGCACATGGGTGTTCTTTGCTATTTCATGCTTGTCCCTCTGATTTTGGATCAATTGGAGTGGTGGTTCAGTACCTCTCTTAGACCCCCAAGGTTTAAAAGCTTATCATCGAAATTAATAAAAATAGTAACTTAAAATTAAGATAAAACTTTCCAATTGTTTACAAGGGTTAAGTAGTATTGAAAGTATGACGGGGACTGCATATGGGCAAAATCGTACCATGGTTTCGGGTTTTGGAACCTTTGAAAAGTTCAAGGGCTAACAAACATATATTTTAAAATACGATAACTCAAAAAATAATGCCACTATTTTGATGAAATTTAAACTCTAGGTTACTAGTAATGAAAGGACCATGGGTATTGGTTTTGGAAGAGTTTGGTCAATAAGTTCGGATTCTAGAAGCTTTTGATCGATTTGAGGCCGAACGGGTATAATTTCGAAGCCAAAGGATATATTTCCTATGTGTCCCCCAAATTTAAACTTAATTGTAGTGGTGGTTCAGGTGCCTCCCAAGAAATCCCAAAATTAAAAGCTTATTTTCGAAATTCATACAGATAGAAACTTTAAATTTGATACACGAGGGTTTTATTTAACACTTTTATATTTTTAAAATGCTAAGAGTTTTACCATAAAACATATTATGTATAATATTTTATAAATTAACAAAATAATTTTTTATAAACATTAAATTTCTTTTTTGTTAATTTTTACTATATCATATATTTTATTAAATTGTTACGATAGGTTATATATAATTAATACATTGTGTACGATACTTAAGCTATATTCAAAGGTAATTGCTGCACTTATGGAAAATTTATTTTTATATTTAAATGAATTATATGAAAAGGTCTAAAGTTCTAATTGTATTTTAGAAATACATTTATTGCATATTTTGCGTTTATAAGCTTTTCTAATAGGTACATAAACTAAATATTTAAATTAATTGCAATTTTGAAAAATTTGAATTATTAAATATATTATGCTTTGATTAGCTTTTTATCACAAAATTTAAAAATTCAAATTTCTTCACTTTTGTAATTGAATTGAAATAAATATATGTTCATTTATTTCAAGTTTTTTTGTTTTTTAATATTTTTAAATAGATAAATTAATTAGAATTTGTAATACTTTTTAATAGATAGTGTAATTAGAAAATGCTTTTAGTATTACAAAGTTGATTTGGTTAGCTATGTCTACGATCAAATTAATAACAGCTTTTATGGTGTTAAAATGACTTATGAATATCTCATTAAATTTGAACCAAATAGGTGTAGAGTATTTCTAAGTCGGTTGAACCGACTGACTATTTCTTTTCTTGTTAATAATTAATTCGACAGTGTTTTTGTAATCGAAACCTCTTCGGTTTTTTTTTTTAGGTCAGAACTGTTACGATGAGTGTTCTGTACAATGTGATCTTTGTCTTTCTACTCAGAGTTCTTGACCGCATTTGCTGGCTTAGCCCAAAGTAAGAAAGATTGGCTTGCACTTATCTACGCTTAATTTCCAGGCTGGTGTTACTGCCTTCTGTATTAATTTGACAACTGAGATATACAAAATCTTTTCCTACATTATTGTTTTATGGAATTTGGTTTTTTAAGAAATTTGTTGGTATAGCATTTGATGGTATTAATCTCCTTAGTATCTACATTTATGCGATTAAAGAAATCGGTTACATTATTCTCCTTGCCTTTTACGTAACCATTTTAAAATTCGAATTCGCTTAGTTTAATACGCCATCGTTATAATTTTGAATTAGGTTCCTTCAATAAGTTTAATAATTAGTGGCCTATGGCGAGTATTTCTTCTTCTATAGTGGAAGAGTTACGTTAGTGTTCGTTCAAAGTTCTACTTGTAAAACAGACAGGATGTCCTTCTTGTGATAAGACTGCCCCCACATCTAAATAAGACGCGTCAGTTGTTAGTAAAAATTTCTTTTTGAAATCCGGGTAACGCAAGATAGGATGACTTGTTATTAGGGTTTTTAATTTTTGAATCAACCCAAAAAATATTTACAGTACCCAAAAGGTGGAATCGATTGCTTGTTGTATTGGTTTCACGTAAGTATGCCATTTTTCTGTATCCTCCAAAGATAGTTAGTAGATATAATAGGTACGTTCTGGGACAGTCAAATGACGTCACAACATTTTGACAGCCGTTAATTTGAATAAATTGGTCGTTATTTTTGAATAATGTGTGGTATGTTATAGAATTGAAATGATTGAGGTGTGTTATGAAATTGAAGATTCGTTGAGTTGCAGATTGTAGGTATGAAATTAGTAGTGTGGGGAGGGGGAAGAGGGGGGGGGTAGTAGATGGAGTTGTAAGTTAGTGGAGGGGATGAAGTTGAATTGTTAGTTGAAATTGAGGAAGGAATTAGGAAAATGGAAATGTAATTCGGTATATATATATAGATAATTTAGGTAGTAATCTGTTCTTTAGAACCATATCGAAGTTCTTTGTACCTTTGGAATTATGTTGAA
Organism: Dolichopus griseipennis; assembly: GCA_963082915.1. NCBI lineage: Eukaryota > Metazoa > Arthropoda > Insecta > Diptera > Dolichopodidae > Dolichopus > Dolichopus griseipennis. The sequence goes on from OY720441.1 coordinate 288,998,870, forward strand.
GTTTTTTAGAAAGCAAATTCTTTGAAACCATGACAAAGTTGAAACCTGAAAATTTTTAGATATCCTATAGTATTTAGGCAATGAATTTATTTCACTGATAAGAGAATAAAATTTTAAAATTTAGAATTTTGTTTTGCTGTTTTGATTATTTTATAGTTTAAATGGATGAATAATGAGTGTTTGTGTGTATATTTCCATCATCATTAAAAAATATTAACATTGTACCCTATAAAATTGTACGATTTTAAAATTGAAAAATAAAAAACTTGTGGTTTTAATTTAAAAGTTTCTTATTAGTTAAAAAAAAAAAAAACAGAACATTAGAAAAAGAATTTCTTATCTGTATTAATAATATATAATATTCAAATATTTCGAAAACAGAAAATACAAGAAATTAACTTGAAGGTTCTTAATTAAAATTATTTAAATTGTAAAATAAAAATCTGAAATGACGTCAGGGGATTCCTATTGTTAATTTTAAAAAGAAAAAACAAAACTTTATATATATATATATATATATACATATGTATTTCTTAAGAAATTGTTATATAAAAGGTTGCAGTTTGTAAAAACTTATTAGTAATCATTCAATATTAAATCAAAATCTTATTGTTTTTTAATACAAAAAAAAAATAAAAAAAGAGAGAAAAATGAAACGGTCTAGTGATAAATCCTGTGGTTACTCAGATATTAAGTTCTGTGAAAGCTGTAAAAGAGATATACCTTTTAAAGAATGGTTATATCATATAAGGACATTTTTACATAAAATAAATAGTGGTGATTATATTGAAAAAAATTTAAAAAGTATTAAAAGTTGTTTCAATGAACGAATAGAAACGTTTATATTGGAAAATAATGATGAAAGTGTTTTGTTACCAGAACAATTTTTACATAATTCGAAGGATAAAATAGTTAAATTATTAAACAATTCTTTGAAAAAACATAATTCTTTCAAATTTAACATTGAACTATTTGCTGAATATATAAAGTATTCGGAAACGGATAGAAATAATTTGGAGGACTTCGATGATTTTAATTTATCAATAAAATCTTTTAATACTAAAATTGAAATTATATTACAATCAACTGAAATATTAGAAAAGTTAGATAAATTATTCCAGTCTATTGTTGTTAAAAGTGAAGAATTTAAAGAAAGGGATAGTGGTTGGTCTTTACTTCGAATAATACATTTAGAAGTCAACATTAATCAATATAAACCATTAAGAGGATCACAATATCTTCCGTTACCAAAATTTTTGAAGACTAAAAAGGCTTGTATCAACGTAATCAATAATGATGAATATTGTGTTAAATGGAGTGTAGTATCAGCCCTGTACAGGGGTTCTGGTAGACTGGAACGAACACAGACATATAGGATTGAGGATATACGATCTCATAAAATACAATTGCAAAATATTATACTAAATTTTGATGGTTTAGAATTTCCTATGAAAGTTGCTGATATAAATTTGAACAATTAAATAACACAATTAGTGTTAATGTTTTTGGTTTTGAAGAACAAGAAACACCTCAAAATACCTTCTACAAAATTGTAGGTCCATTTTATTGTACAAAAGAAGAGAAATTTCATCATATTAACTTGCTATTAATAGAAAAAGATCAGAAAACACATTATCTTTGGATTAAAAATATTTCTCGACTATTACATTCGCAAATTACTAAAAATAATAGAAGATTATTATTTTGCAATAATTGTTTAATACATTTCAAAAATGAAGCGAATTTAGAACAGCATAAAAGTGAGTACAACAAGGTAGTTAAAAATCTTCCAACAGCTGAAAAAGCAACATTAAAATTTAAAAACTACAACAAAAAAATGGATGTACCATTTGTCGTTTATGCAGACTTTGAATGCATTCTCCAAGATATAACAACATGTTTACCAGATTCATCTACATCAACAACAACAAACGTTCAGGAACATATTCCATGTGCAATGGCATACTATATCAAATCATCTTTCGATCAAAGCTTTAATATATTTAGAATGTATACCGGAAGTGATTGCATAGATATTTTTTTAACAACTTTAGTAGAAGATGTTAAACAAATTTATTGTAAGTATTATAAAAATATCATTCCAATTAAAACTCTTACTGATCAAGAAAGAAAAATTCATTTAGAAAGTAGAAATTGTCATATTTGTAATGAAATATTAGATGAAAATAGGGTTGCAGACCATTGTCATTTAACTGGAATATACCGAGGACCAGCACATTCAATTGGTAATTTGCAATATCAATTACCGAATTTCATTCCCATATTTTTTCATAACTTTTCTGATTATGATTGTCACTTATTTATAAAAAACTTAATAAAATTTCCGGGTAAAATTAATGTTATTCCTATGAATAAGGAAAAATATATTTCTTTATCAAAATGGATTGAGGTTGATGAAGAGAACTCTATAGAGTTGAGATTCTTAGATTCATTTCGGTTTATGTCATCAAGTTTAGATGGGTTAGTTTCTCAACTACCATCTGATAATTTAATAATATTAAAAAAAAATGTATCCAAACGAAAACCAATTCAATTTAGTAAAACGAAAAGGTATTTTTCCTTATGAATATTTGAATTCTTTTGAAAAATTAAATGAAACAGATTTACCTTATCAAAGAAGTTTTGATAATAAATTTTCAAATACAACAATTTCAGATGAAGATTATCAACATGCAAAGACTGTCTGGGAAACATTTAAATGTAAATATCTTAAAGACTATTTAGAAATTTATTTAAAAACTGATGTAATTTTACTAGTAGATGTATTTGAAAATTTTAGAAAGGTGTGTAGACAGATATATGAATTAGATGTATGTCAGTACTATACTCTACCAGGTTTTAGTTGGAATGCTATGCTCAAATACACAAAAGTAGAACTTCAGTTGCTAACTGAAATTAATATGCATAATTTTTTTAAAAGGGGTATCAGAGGTGGAATTTCCCAATGTTCTTTACGTCATTCTAAAGCAAATAATAAGTATTTAAATGATTTCGATAAAACAAAACCTTCACAATTTATAACATATTTAGATGTTAATAATTTGTACGGATTTGCTATGTCTAAATTCTTACCCATATCTGATTTTCACTGGTGTGACAATTTAGAAAATATTGACTTCTTAAACTTACCTTGTGATTCAAAAATAGGATATGTTTTAGAAGTAGATTTAGAGTATCCTTTTGATAAACATGATGATCACAATGATCTTCCATTTTGCCCAGAAAACAAAAAATGTTCAACAATGAAAAATATAAAGTTAATTACTAGTTTAGAAGAAAAAAAGAAATATATTATACATTATACAAACCTTCAACAATGTATAAAACGTGGATTAATATTAAAAAAGATTTACCGAGCTTTGAGTTTTAAACAAGACTGTTGGTTAAAAAGTTATATAGATTTAAATAACTATTATCGAACATTAGCAAAAAATAATTTTGAAAAAAATACATTTAAGTTATTAAACAATGCTATTTATGGAAAAACAATTGAAAATATAGATAAGCGAAAAAATATTAAAATTGTAACAAGTTGGGAAAGTCAAGGAAAAAGTTTAGGGGCAAGAGCGTTGATATCTAAACCTAATTTTCACAGTTTAGCTGCATTTACAAATGATATGGTTGCAATTCAGTTGAATAGAACTAGTGTATATTATAATAAACCTTTATATGTATAGGTTTTTCTGTACTAGAAATTTCAAAACACAAAATGTACGACTTCCACTATGATTATATTAAACCAAAATTTGATAAAAATGTTAAATTGAATTATATGGATACTGACTCATTTATATATACCATTACAACACAAGATTTTTATGAAGATATTAAACCTGACATAGAAAAGTTTTATGACACATCAGAATATTCAATTGATAATTCTTATAAAATTCCTCTGAAAAATAAAAAGGTTCTAAGTATGATGAAGGATGAATGCAATGGTAATGTAATTAAAGAATTTATTGGATTAAAAGCGAAAATGTATTCGCTTGATATTGAAAATAAAAATGTTATAGTTAAAGCAAAAGGTATAAAAAGAAATATTGTAAAACTATTCACTTTAGATGATTACAGAGAATGTTTGTATAAAAAAAAACTTTTTAAAAGTAAAATGTATATTTTTAGAAGTAAGATTCATAAATTGTATACCCAAAATTTAAATAAAATTTCATTATGTCATCACGGTGATAAAAGATATATTTTAGCTGATAATGTAAACACATTGGCTTGGGGTCATTTTGCAATAAAATAAAAACAAAATTAAATAATATTCATCAATTATTTGTTTTATTACTTTTTATAAAATGTTTTTTTGTTCAAGATATTTGTTTTTATTATAATTATTTGATAAATATTTTTAAATATTACAAATTTCAGGTTTTTAATTTGTAGAACTAATTTTTGGAATCTGTATGGGAGGTGATCTTTCTCGGAACAACAAGTTGTTACAGTATCTATTGAAGCACTTAATCAACCTTCTATGCTCCAGTACAAATTCTGCAAAATTTCCTAGATTCTCAAAACTTCTGTGTTGTATTCTGTGATCCATTTCTTCAGTTTTGTGCTCCTCACAATAATATGTGGTTAGTCCTAAATCACATTGCCAGTATTCTAATATTAACTCTATCGAATTCATTGCGTTTTAAAATATTTTTTTTATTAACTTTAACTGCTTAATTGATTAGTTGAAATATTATAATGAGAAAAAGTTTTTTTCGATTCATTTATTATTTCATTTTTCTTTTACTTATGTTTTATTATTTCCTGAGCTCTTTCATTATAATCACTTTTCTTTTTTTATTTTGCTAAACTAGGAAACCGCAATGATAATTGTAAATAAGTAAGAACATTAAAACTTAATATCTGCTCCATAACAAAAGTTTAGGCTGCTAAACATTAGAATCATATTAATCTAAAGAAATATTAAGAATTTTTTGGACTATAAAACCACAAACATCCTCCTTTTATAAATGTAATTCATAATAATTCAATACTAAAACGAGGAAGATTATAGTTGCCCTTGTCAACTTTTAGATACCCGTGCATACCCACTATGGTGTATAAAATAAACCGTAATTTACTTCCCTTATACATTTAACTCATTACCCCATAATTTTGACGTAAAAAAAAAAAAAAAAAATTAACAAAAAAAAAAAAAAAATCACAAAACAAAAAACAAAAATTTTCATTCATTGTCCCATAACTTTAGCTTAAAAAAAAAAAAAAAAAAAATAAAAAAAAAAAAAAATAAAAAAAAAAAAAAGTTGGCCCACCCTAAAAGTCCGAAGGTCCGAGTGATGTCCAACTTTGCCAAGTAACTTGCCCTATTAATTTATCTGCCCAATTTTAATTTCAACCTTGTAGCTTCATTAGATTCAAAGTTATTGAATCGAAAACTTTGTATGGCAGCCCCCCGAAAATGGGACCCTAAAATTTTTAAACTTCATATAAGTGCTCGATTCATTATATAACTAACCGTGTGTAATTTTCAGCCTCGTAGTATAATTAGTTTTGAAGAAATTCATATTGGTGCAAAGAAGTTGTATGGCAGCCCCCCGAAAATGGGGTCCTAACATTTTGAAACTTCATATAAGTGCTCGATTCATTATATAACTAACCGTGTGTAATTTTCATCCGCGTAGTATAAATAGTTTTGAAGAAATTCACATTGGTGCAAGGAAGTTGTATGGCAGTCCCCCGAAAATGGGGTCCTAACATTTTGAAACTTCATATAAGTGCCGGGGTCATTATAAAACTAACCGTGTGTAATTTTCATCCCCGTAGTATAAATAGTTTTGAAGAAATTCATATTGGTGCAAAAAAGTTGTATGGCAGCTCCCCGAAAATGGGGCCCTAACATTTTGAAACTTCATATAAGTGCTCGATTCATTATATAACTAACCGTGTGTAATTTTCAGCCTCGTAGTATAATTAGTTTTGAAGAAATTCATATTGGTGCAAAGAAGTTGTATGGCAGCCCCCCGAAAATGGGGCCCTAACATTTTGAAACTTCATATAAGTGCCGGAGTCATTATAAAACTAACCGTGTGTAATTTTCATTCTCGTAGTATAATTACTTTTGAAGAAATTTATATTGGTGCAAAACAGTTGTATGGCAGCTCCCCGAAGACTTGGTCCGATTTTAACCAAAAACAATAGGGAACCTAGAAATTGTCTAAAAATCACTTTGTGTGAATTTCAAGACTCTAGCCCTTTTAGTTTTTGAGTTATCGTGCTGACACACGGACGGACGGACGGACAGACACATATAGCTAGATCGACTAATTTTTCGATTCTGAGCCGATACGTACCCTTGACACTATATCTAGCTCGTCTAGATCGATGCGTTACAAACGGAGGAGCAAATCTAATATACCCGATGTCATATATGTATGCACGGGTATAAAGAGGTATAAATATGGTGATTTTGCTAAATTTTTCATTAGTTAGAAAAAAGTAATTGAAGAATTAATACATCATACTCCAAAAAAACAAAAAACTAACATGAAGCGGACAATTGATGAAGACCAAGATCTTTTCTCATCAGATGAAGGGGAAGAAGAGGAAGAGGATAACAAGCTGGATGAATTTATTAAAAAAATTAACAATCGAAAGGAGTTTCAATCAATGAGTGATTTAAAAATCGGGACCGTATATAATATTATACAGCTAAAGGAGGTTGTATCTAAATTTAAAACAAAAAACCAAAAAAAATCGGAGGAGGATGGAGAGGAAGAAAAAGAACCAGGTAAATGTGTCATCGCATGTAGTCAAAACTTTTTTACATATTTACCTACATACTATGCTAAACAGCATAGTAAAAAAATTATTGAAATAATAAATAAAAAAATTATTTTAAATAAAATAGAGTATGGGTTTAAGATCATTAAAAAAAACCACTCTATTATTACAATAGATTTTATTTGTAAACAAAAATAATAATAAATAATAATAAAAAAGAAACCAAATTTTAATTATTTTTTTAAAGTTTTTTTCAGATTTCCCTTAAATTAGAAACTTAGATTTTTACTAATTTCAGCAATATAGAGAAAGAGGGAATTTCTAAATGTTTCAGGTACCCAGGTTTTTCTTTCTAATAATTAGGATTGTAATATTAGTATGTCTAAAATTATACTATTTTTCTTTCCTTGGTAATAATTTAACTCATAACATTAACATAATTTCTTATGGAATCTGAGTAATATTTATATTTTAAAAATAACCTGAATAAATTAATAGGAAAAAAACAAAAAATTTTTTTTATTTTATTTATTACAATAAAGATTTAATTTTAAAAGAAATATATTATCTTTTTTTGAATTAAAAAGTAAGCCCACTATGACAGTGGACAGCAATTCCTCTTTCCATCATTTCCTTTTTGGAAAATTCTTGTAGATGATGATGATTTTACACATAATATGGTGCATGATGCAGATGCAGTTGATTTGGATGGATTTTTATATGATTCTTTCTTTTCCATGTTTTTTCTTTTTTTAGTTTTATATTTAGTTACTCACTATCGGAATAAACTTTTTCGACTAATTTCGATTTTAAAATTTCGTAAGGTATATATATATATATATATATATTCTCATATTATTTATTAATGCACATCTAAATAATTTTATTAACTTCTCCTGTTAATGGCTTAAATTCTACTAAGCGGTCATGCAAAATAAGACAGTAAGCTGTAGTATTGTCTGGAATTTTTTTTAAAGTCTTAAATTCAATTTTGACATCAACTGGACCCATTTTAAGATTATCATTTTGATAACGAGTATCAATTATGAAGATTGGAGAATCAGTTTTAAAGTGGTCGCATGAAACTAAAGGCTCTGATATTGAGTTATTATAATAAAAGCTTCTAAAATTCGAATATGCTTCATATGCTAAAGCATAACGATTTTTTGCAAAATCTAAATTCATATCTTCATATGGATATGATTCTGAATTTAAATATACTTTTATATTTTCAATATCACAATTATCAAAAGTTGAAGGATCTCCATCCAGTTTATTTTGTTTGCCAGTTTGTAAAGCAAAAATAATAAAGCGAGGTTTTTCAAGTTGTGCGGCTGTTTTAACATTCCAAATATGATGTATAGTTCCAGCTGGTAATGTAGGATATTCATGTAATTCCCAATTTCTAAAAGGAATTTTCATAACTGACCCATTTTCAATACTTTTATATAAATTTAATTTAAGATTATCAGCTAAGTTATAATTCTGAACCTTCCAATATATTTTTGTAATAGTAATTTTTGGTTTTTCACTTGCATTAGCGCTGCTACATAATAATGAATTGTCATTAGTTCGAGAGCGAGTTAATATTAACTCATGTTTTGCATTTGGAATAATGTTTTTGTAGTCTTCAGCAAATCCTATTAATCTTTTTAAGGGTATACAAAAATTAAAATATAAATTATTTATTTTAATTGATGCATCAGGTGACCAACTTCTATTGTATAAAGCTGTACTTTCATTTTGGTTCAGTGAAATATAGTTTTTTAATATTGAAGTAATTCCAACATTACGATTATGATCAATTTCCTTACCATTAAGTTCATAGCGAATTTCATCAAATAGAAATGGTATAGCATTATTACCTAGTTTAGTGTGAGTGACAGTTGTTCCATCATGTTTTGATACATAACCTTCAATGTAGATTAGACTTGTTGAGGGTAATATATTTAAGTTTTGATTTTGTATTTGTATTCGTATAATATCACTTAATCCGAATGTGTTTAAGAATGGTGAATATGAATGCCAATGAGCACTAGTTATAGTTTCATCAAAAATGGGATCATTAAAGAGTTCCATTTTAATTTACTTTTAGCAGATATCCAAGAGATTTTAAATATTCTTTATTTTTAAATGATAATCGTTTTTTGTATTTTAAATGCTGAGTTACACCTCCTCCTTCGACTGCCTTTAAAGAATTAAGGTGATGTTTATCATTCTGTGAATGTATATTGGATTGATAATTTTGATTAAATACGATCATTCTGAAGCTTTAAGTTTAATCTTATTGTTATTGTTTCTCCACGAAAATTTATTATATTACCGTTCTGATCAAGGAGTTTTACAGTAATAGAACTTATCTGATTAATAGTTACCGGTAAATAAATTACATTCTTAGGAACTTCAATTATTTTATAGCCAGGACTGACGTTAATAGAGAATTCATGTAAAGTGTGAGCCTCTTTTTCATTAATATAAGCTCCAGAAACAATATTGCATTCTACTCTTATTATATTTATTTTATTAATATCAACAAAAAGATCTGAAGTATGCCATTTATTGGCTAATAATTTCTTCTTACTGAAACCTAATAATCCGCCAATTGTATCTTCTCTTTCAAAATCAATATCCTTATCAGCAAAAATTTTACACTTTAATGTATTATTATTTGCTCTTATAATTAATTTTTCCTTATCTGCTTTAGTTACATTTAGCGTTTTCCTAAGAAATAGTTCAATATCATCAATTTCATATGAACCTGTTGGAATTGTAATAGGTTTATCATCAATAATAAATGTATTATTCTCCTCATCTATATTAGGTATTGAGTTATACGTTTGGAAATCAACTAAACCGCAGGTATATTCTCTTCCCTTTAGATCTATAGGGGGGAAATAATTAGTTGTCAATATGGAAGAATTTGCGTTTAAAGTTAATGTTATTGACATGTCTTTAATTGATACAATGAGATATTTTAGTGGTGTATTCTGTTTTTATATAGATTTTTAAGGTTAATCCCAAAATTCAATGATTTAGATTTAAGGTCTAAACGCATTAATAATATAGTATACATACATACAAAAATTTTTCATTTAAATTTCTTTTGATATAACTAAATTCTAATTATTCTTTATCAGTTAGTTTTTTTTATTTCATTTATGTTCAAATATAGAGAAATAACCTTGAACTTGAACAAAATTATTAATGTAGGTCAGTTTAAAAAAAGCTAGACTAAGTATAAAAATTTTTTTTTTTTTTTTTTTTTTTATTATGTTTTATCTACTGATAATTTTTTTTCTTAACAATATGAAATAAAAATTCTAAACATAAATGCCCACAATTGTAAGAATTAAAATTTTGATATTTATTATAATTATATGTAAGTTTATCTCCTAAATATTTTATTACTTCTAATGGGGGTCTTAAATTTCCAAAACTATCAAAATAATGAATTATTTCAATATTTTTAAAATAAGCTACCCAATGCGTTCCATCTCCAATAGAATTATCTAAATTTATTATACCGCATTCATATTTCCAAGGTCTACCTATTGGTAAATTATCTCTCATAAAAACTCCTCGAAAATATTTTAAGTATTTTTTAGCAAAGTTTTCTAAATCAATATTTGTAAGAGCTCTATTGGGTAGCTTAGTTAATGGTTTTTTGGATTCAAATAAAGTCCTAAACCATTCTTATATGGTTTTAAGTGCAATCCATTTCCTCCTTTTAATGCTATTGCTTCCATCATTTTATTATGACGTTGACTTTCTTTTAACTCTTTGTGGGCATTTTTAGCATCGTTAACAGCTTTAGTTATTCCTGCAGCGCCACCTGAAAGTGCTCCAATAGCTGATAGACCCGCAAATATAGGTATTAAAGGTAAAACTCCTCCAATTTTTGGTACAGGAATTATTCGAGGAATCTTAATGTTTTTTTTCTGGCCTTTAGAAAAATTTCTAGCAGTATGCAAAGCAGTTTTTATAATATTCTTATCCTTCGTCGGTTTTTTTATAGTTTTAACAGCTATTTTAGCTTCCTTTATAAAATTTTTCAAGAGCTTTTTTCTCGAAGTTTTCTTTTTTCTTAAAAGTTTCTTTTTTTTCTTTTTTAAACCCATACCAAGCCTATCTTTAGCTTTCATTGAGTTTGTAACTAGGTATGAATTTAACCGTTCACCAAAACTTGAGTCTTTAGCTTTTATCCTTTGCCAAGCTTTCTCTGCCAATATTTTATCAGCTATATGTCGTTGATTTTGATCAGTATTTTGAGAATATGCTATATCATGCTCTCGACAAGCCTCATCTAAACCATTAATTCCTTTATCACCTCGTGCTAATGGTTTTGCTAGTTTTGTCCCAGGACCACAATAATTATAAACAGGTAAATGTGCTTCAAATGGTAGTTTATTAATTAGAGAATTAACTACACCTTTTCCATTAACAGTTTTTTGGTTACTGATTGAATATTTATTATGAAGTGGCATAATATTAAGTTGTTTAGTTTAAGAAAGTCACTCAAATACTAATCATCTTTTATAAAATGAAATTTATAAAACTAGATAATGCAGTTAAAATTAAAAATTTCGATCAAAATTCAAAAAAGAAAATTAAAAGACATGGTGAATGTTTTCCAGATAGTGTAAGAGGATTAATAGTCGGACCTTCAAATTGTGGTAAAACTAATGCTATGATAAGTATGCTTTTAGATCCTAAAGGGCTTAAATTTGAAAACATATATATCTACTCGAAATCATTACATCAACCTAAATATGAATATTTAAAAAAAATAATAAAACCAATCAAAGGAATGGGATATAACGAATTTTCAAATAATGCTGATGTAATTGAACCATCAGCCTCACAGCCAAACTCAATATTTATTTTTGATGATGTAGCTTGTGATAAGAAAGATAATATAAGAGCCTATTTTTGTATGGGACGTCATCAAGAAGTAGATAGCTTTTATTTATGTCAGTCATATACAAGAATTCCAAAGCACTTAATTAGGGATAATACTAACTTTTTAATTATATTTAAGCAAGATGATTTAAATTTAAAACATATATATGACGATCATGTAAATTCTGATATGACTTATAATGAATTTAAAAAATTGAGTTCATGCTGCTGGAATGATAATTATGGGTTTCTAACAATTGACAAAGATAGCGGTTTAAATAATGGACGTTATAGAAAAAATTTTGATGCATTTGCTAAATTTTAGTTAACTCAAAATTTATTAGCAGTTCGCACTTACTAACTGAACAGGTCATTTAATAGATATTGGGTAGTAGTTAGCAGATAACAGGTAGCAGTTACCAGTTAGCAGTTAGCGATTATCAGTTAACAGTTAGCAGATAACAGGTAGCAGTTACCAGTCAGCAGTTAGCGATTATCAGTTAACAGTTAGCAAGAGAACTGTTCAGTTGATAATTCACAGTTAATAATTGAACTAATCCATAAAAAAAATGGATGAACAACTTATGGAAGATTTAATTAAAACTCGTAAAAATTTAAAAAGGAAATTTCAATCTTTAAAAGTTCAGAAGTTATTGGAAGACCATAATCGGGAAGAAGCTTTTACTCCAATTATAAAACCATTGAAAGAATTAACAAATGTTGTTAAACAACAACAGCAACAACAATTTTCAAATAATGTTATCAAACCGGAAATTAAATTGTCTGAGGGTGATGATAACACCTTAAAATTAATGAGATCATTTAAGCCGGAAGTTAAAACCCCTAGCAACAAAAGTAATACTTACAGTAAATTTATAACTTCAACACCAAATACTATAAAATTTGAAACACCATCTATAACTGATAATATTATTGATGAATCATCAATTTCACAATTTCCTGTTCTAAACGAGTCACAACTTGATAAGTCATATGGACCATATTTTGATGAGTCATTAAATGTTCGAAAACTTGGGAATGCTAATTTTGAAATAAATGAAACTACTAAAGATATTTTGATTGATAATGAAGTTTTTAAAGGAACTAATGGTCTATATGAATTGATATTTAAAAAAAAACCAATAAACTATACTGAAAGTGATTTAAAAACATATCATCAGATACTTAACAAAACGAATGCACATAGAAGAAATTATGATCATTTAGAGCAAATAAAAGGAAATAAAGGTTTTAAATACAAAAATATATTAAGAAAATTATATATACATGATTATAACACTAGACACAAAAAAACTGGTTCAGGTTGTTCGAAAAAAATTTTACTAATTATATTAATAAATCTTCTTCACCAGAAACCCATTTAAAATATACAAATCAATCATCTCAGTATGTTTATTGAATTAGTTGACTAATGAATTAGTTGACAGATTAAGACTTTTAATTGCATCAGAAACAGCTGGTAACAACAACCATCATAATGAAATTGTTTCTATAATTGAAGAGTTGAGAGAAGCAAATATAATACAATAACTATTTACATTAACAATCAGTTAAAACCATAATGTCACTAGATAAATTTGGACGTAGTATAGCTTCTTCTAGAAAACTACATACTCAAGGTCCTCCAGGTTTTGGTTTCAAATTGACTTCTGAAGGAAATTATGATTTAGATAACAAAATTTTATCAAATGTCCAAGAACCTATTGATGGCAGTGATGCAGCAACACAAAATTCTGTAAATAAACATATTTTCTTTCAGAAAGAACTATTGCAAAACGAAATGCGAATAATGTCTAATCATTTAGGGACAACAGTATCTATAGAACTTAAATTAGCAGAAGAAAAATTAAAAATATTAGAAGAAAAAATGCTAGTTAGTGTAGAGGAAATCCATATCAAATTCTTGGAATTGTTAAATGAAAAATTTTCAAATATGAGTGATGTCATTGAATTTCAAATTAAAAAACCACTTAAATTTATTCATGAGAGATTGCAAAAAGCTGAAGCCCAAGCTCGGTCAGCATTGAATTTACTTAGTAGTTTAGAACTTATAAAAACATAATTGGGGATCAGTTTTCATTTACTTTTCGAAATGGATGTACATCAAATCGGATATTCTTTAAATAATTTTTTAGCTAAATATGATGATATTTTATTGGAGGAACATTATGAACAATTAAAAATTCACTTCCATTTTTTAAAATTATTTAAAAATTCTATCCTAATTGAAACGAAAGAGAATGGATATCATTGGGATATATGTCACTATACATCAGACAACATGACAACTGTTCCAGATACTTGTCCTTGTCATTCAGCAGATCATCATATGTTAAAATGTTCCAAACTAATGGATTTATATAAAAGAATAAAAAATAAATAATTATAATATAATGTTATATAAATAAAGAATATAAATTTTAAACACATTTTATTGTTTTGCTTTTTATTATATATATATAACAATTTTATATAGGTGCATTTTATTTAAAAATGAGTAAAAGAGAGGTGGTTGAAGAGCTGCATAAGCCTGCACGAAGAAATTTTAAACGACGTAGAGTTATAATTAAAGGATTTGATGATCTTTGGCAAGCTGATTTAGTAGAAATGGGTTCATATGCTAAAGAGAACAAAGGTTTTAAGTTTTTATTAACTGTAATTGATACCTTTTCTAAGTTTGCATGGGCAATCCCTATAAAAGCAAAAACTTCAGAGAACGTCACAAAAGCAATGCAAAATATTTTTCTAACTTCTAAAAGACATCCTCAAAATTTGCAAACTGATGATGGAAAAGAATTCTTCAATAAAATATTCAAAAATTTAATGAATAAATATCAAATAAATCATTACTCAACATTTAGCATATTAAAAGCCTCTATTGTAGAGCGTTTTAATAGAACTTTAAAAGAAAAGATGTGGAAAGAATTTAGTTTTAACGGAAATTATAAATGGATTAACCTAATTCTAGAATTAACCAAACAATATAACAACACTAAACATCGAACAATTCAAAAACGACCGTCAGATGTCAATAAAGATAATGCTGAAAATTTGCTTAAAACTGTATATAATCATATAAAAATTGCTTCACCTGCAAAATATAAAGTTAATGATTCAGTTCAAATAAGCAAATTCAAACATATTTTTGAAAAGGGGTATACACCCAACTGGACAACTGAAATATTTAAAATCAGAAGAGTTCAAATTACCAACCCAGTAACATACTTATTAGAAGATTATCAAGGACAACCAATACAAGGCAGTTTCTATGAATATGAATTGTTAAAAACTAATAAAAAACAAGTAATGAAACAGTCAGTCGGTGCAACCGACTTAGAAATACCCTACACCTATTTGGTTCAAATTTAAGGACATATCCATAAGTCGTTTTAACACCATAAGAGCTGTTATTAATTTGATCGTAAGACATAGCTAACCAACTTAACTTTACAATACTAAAAACAATTTCTAATTACACTATCTATAAAAAAATATTACAAATTCTTACTAATTTATCTATTTAAAAATATTAAAACAAAAAAACTTGAAACAAATGAAAATATATTTATTCCAATTCAATTACTAAATGAAAAAATTTAAATTATTACATTTTGTGATAAAAAGCTAATATATTTAATAATTAAAATTTTTCAAAATTGCAATTATTTTAAACGGCTTGTTTATATACCTAATAGAAAAGCTTATAAACGCAAAATATGCAATAAATGTATTTCTAAAATACATATACAAATTTAGACCTTTTGATATAATTCATTTAAATATAAAAATAAATTTTACATAAATGCAGCAAGTACCTTAGAACATAGCTGAACTACTACAATTAAGTCAAAATTTCGGGGACACATAGGAAATAGGAAATATATTCTTTGGCTTCGAAATTAAGCTCGACCAGGACCAATTACCATGGTACTTTCATTACTAGTAACCTAGAGTTTAAATTTCATCAAAATAGCGGCATTATTTTTTGAGTTATGGTGTTTTAAGATATATGTTTGTTAACCCTTGAACTTTGCAAGGGTTTCAGAACCCGGAACCATGGTACGAAGTCGCCCATATGCAGTCCCCGTCATACTTACAATACTAGTTAACTCTTGTACACAATTGGAACGTGTTATCTTAATTTTAAGTTACTAGTTGTATTAATTTCGATGATAAGCTTTTACACATTGGTGGGTCTAAGAGAAGTTCTGAACCACCACTCCAATTGATCCAAAATTAAAGGGACAAGCAGGAAATAGTAAAGAACATCAATGTGTTAAATTTGAAGCTTCTACTTTTGTTTCAAGTTATTATCTTTATTAATTGCGAAAATAAGCTTTAAGGTCCTCGGAACTGAGTGGCTGGTCCCCACCCACTACTCCAATTGAGCTCAAATTTCAAGGAGACTAAGTAAATCGAAATCGACACTCCGATACCAAATTTGGAGGTTCTATCTTCATTGGTTTCGGAATTATGCTAGTTTGGCCTAAATTCGATCAAACAGTTCTAAGTTCCGAACCCGTTGTCCAAACCACACCGTGCGCAATTGCCGCCGTAGTTTCATTACCAATAACCTACAGCACAAATTTCATGAAGATAGCGTCATTAGTTGTTGAGTTATCGTGATTTTTTACATATGTTCGTTAGCCCTGAAACCGATTAAAATGTCCAGAATCCGAACCTTTGGGCTGATTTCGGTTTTATACAGTCCGCGCTGTACTTTAAGTACTAGTTAACCCTTGTACAAAATTTGAACGGTCTATCTTAATTTTTTAGTTACTATTTTTAGTAATTTCGAGTATAAGCTTTTAAAACTTGGGAGGTCTAAGAGGGGTACTGAACCACCACTCCAATTGATCCCAAATTAGGGGGGCATGCAAGAGATAGTAAAGAACACAAAATTTGAAGCTTCTACATTTTTTCAAGTTGCTATCTTTATTAATTTTAAAGATATGCTTTAAGGTTTTCGGAAATGTGTGGCTGGTCCCCGACCCCCAACTCCAATGGGGCCCAAATTTCAAAGACACTTAGGAAATAGGAAGGGACACCCTGATACCAAATTTGGAGGTTCTATCTTTATTAGTTTCGGAATTATGCTTGTTTGGCCTAAATTCGATCAAAAAGTTCTAGGTTCCGAACGCATGGTCCAATCCCGAACTTACGCAGTCCTCGAAGTAGTTTCATTACTAGTAACCTACAGCACAAATTTTATGAAGATAGCCTCATTAGTTGTTGAGTTATCGTGATTTTTTATATATGTTCGTTAGCCCTTCGATCGATTAAAAGGTCCAGAATCCGAACCCATTGGCCGATTTCGCCCATATGCAATCCCCGCCGTACTTTCAGTCCTAGTAACCTACAGTTAAAATTTCATCAAGATAGCTCCATTATTTTTTGAGTTATCGTGCCTACGGACGGACGGACGGACGGACGGACGGACGGACGGACGGACGGACGGACGGACATGGCTATATCGACTAAGGCGGTCACGCTGATCACAAATATATATACTTTTCCATATCTAGCTTGCTTCCTTTAGGTGGTTACAAACACCATACCAAAGTTAATATACCCTTTTACCTATTGTATAGGTGTAGGGTATAACAAGTTTTTTTGATTGAAAAAATTCTTAAAACTAGTGATAATAAAATTTTTGTTAAATGGTTAGGGTTTACTTCTGATCATAACTCATGGATAAATAAAAAAGATTTATTATAAAAACAATTGTTTATTTTTTATTATTATTTTACAATTATTACAATCTTTCTTTTTAAAAAAAAAATATTTATGGTTTGTGGTTTTGATTTTGCTTAGTCATTAGAAATAGTATCATAGACCTCTTTAGTTTTAAATTCAATTTTTTGTAATCTTTGATTTATAAAATACATTGGGTTTTTTTATTCAAATTGTAATGATTCATTTAAATCATTAATAGTTTTATCTAACAATGTTGTAAATTTACTATCCATTCTATCTATATCATCTTTAAATTTTTCTTTTAATTCCTTCACAATTCTTTCAAAAGTATTTATTTTTTGTCTTTCTATTTGAATAAGATTTTTCATATTGATTTCTAGTATTTCTTTATAAAATAAAATTTGCTCATCGACGTATTGTTTTGTTGCCGCATCATTATTTGCATCTGGATTTTTTACATTTTTCAATTGTTTATTGTCTACATCAAAATCACCAGTAGAATATAACTTGAATCCAATCCCAGGCTCACCTTTAATAGCAATATTTGGTTTTCTTCCTAAACCGTTACGTCCGAATTTGTCAACAGGCATTTTGATACTCATTGATAATTACAAGGTATTAATTAATTTAAATAAACCATAATAAATATTGAATAATTTTATTTTTCTTATTTCTTTTTTATTTCCTATAATATCATCTAAAGTTAATCATAATATAAGAACTTTTTTTGCTCTTTATACTTAAAAACTTTATTATCAAAATATTTATTTATTATAAACACCTAAATAATTGTTACATTTCGAACAATAATGATTCACATTTTTCATGTTATCAGTACAATATGGAATGCAGCAACAACACCATAATCCTATCAAACACATTAGTAGAGCTGCAATATGAGTTTTGTTAGCATTTTCATATTCAACTCTCGTTACGTTTCTTTCACCACAATTGAAACATATTGCAACTTGAGGATGAGGTCCAAATGATGTTTTAAATGCTTGTCGTACAAATACAGTAGAACCAATACATCCTTGGTTTGTGTTGTATGACGATGATGAATCCATGAATGTCTTTGATTAACTAATTTTTTTAGAAAAAATTAAAAAAATCTTCTCTGGGTAAGAGCATATCATTGGAATCGAACCGTATACTAATAAACTTACCTAATAGATTTTACTATTATATAACACCCTCCCACTCCTACCCACAAAAGACTTTGTTAGTTCTCGTTATTTTTGTATTTTATTTGTAAATTAATTACTTAATTAGTGTTTTAGTATTAATCACAAAATGGAGTTCGTAAGAACATTTCTTATGTTCAAAAAATTTTATTTGGCAAATAAAATATTTTTCAGAAAGAAATATAAGAAAGAAATTAAGTATCATATCAGGTTTCTTAGCAATTATGCTAACTCAACATTAAGAAAATTCAATTCACTTAGAGAAAATGAAGATGATAAATGGATGGAATTATTTGCCCTGAATAAAATCGAATTTTTCAAGAGATGTTTATTGAGATTAGCTAAAATTGTAAAAAAATTTAAAGAAAATAATTATAAATATCGAAAAACTTTAAAAAATAAATAAAAAAACTTTGTAATACCAATATATTTTGTTTTTTCTTTTTAAAATTAACAATAGGAATCCACTGACGTCATTTCAGATTTTTATTTTACAATTTAAATAATTTTAATTAAGAACCTTCAAGTTAATTTCTTGTATTTTCTGTTTTCGAAATATATGAATATTATATATTATTAATACAGATAAGAAATTCTTTTTCTAATGTTCTGTTTTTTTTTTTTTTAACTGATAAGAAACTTTTAAATTAAAACCACAAGTTTTTTATTTTTCAATTTTAAAATCGTACAATTTTATAGGGTACAATGTTAATATTTTTTAATGGTGATGGAAATATACACACAAACACTCATTATTCATCCATTTAAACTATAAAATAATCAAAACAGCAAAACAAAATTCTAAATTTTAAAATTTTATTCTCTTATCAGTGAAATAAATTCATTTCCTAAATACTATAGGATATCTAAAAATTTTCAGGTTTCAACTTTGTCATGGTTTCAAAGAATTTGCTTTCTAAAAAACTTCAACATAATTCCAAAGGTACAAAGAACTTCGATATGGTTCTAAAGAACAGATTACTACCTAAATTATCTATATATATATACCGAATTACATTTCCATTTTCTTAATTCCTTCCTCAATTTCAACTAACAATTCAACTTCATCCCTATAACATACCACACATTATTCAAAAATAACGACCAATTTATTCAAATTAACGGTTGTCAAAATGCTGTGACGTCATTTGACTGTCCCAGAACGTACCTATTATATCTACTATAGTTTCGTTAGAGCTCCGATAACTACCAAAGTGAGTTCTCTAAATTCCTTCTTTGATATTATCTGTTGGAATAATAATATCATTCGCATGTGTGTTGAACAACTATTCCCTGCTAAATTAAATCCTTAAGATCGAAGTTTATGTATTTCTGGAAAACACTAAGAGAATTGCATAACCCAAACGTTACTTTATTAATTTCGTACTGACCACAATGCTAACGAAAGGCGTAAATTTCCTACTTTCTTTTTCAATCGACACATGGAAAAACCCATTCCTGAGGTCTGGGAATGTGAAAAATCTTAACGGTTGTAACTTATCTATTTGCTCCTCGATATTTGGTAATGGATATCTGTCTTTGATGATTTTCTTGTTTATGCCCCTGTAATTAACACACCTCCTGTAGGAACCATCATTCTTTTTCACTAAAACTACTTGACTTGCAATCTCCTCGGGGGTCTGTAAACTGGCTCGTTATCAGTAGTTACTATTTCCATTTGTACAGGAGACTTGCTGGGGGTTTTCGGTGTATAATTCTTTTTAATCATATTCATCACTGTAGTAAAGTCTTCTTTTTTTAAACCGTTTAAACCAAGAAGGTCTTCAAATTCTTTTAGATCTTCATCTAATTTAATCTGGGCTAAGAAGCAGTCTGTCTCACTATTGCGAAGAGGACACTCTTCAAGTGTTAGATGTTTAGTTTTCTTATTTTAATTTCTCCATTAGTTATGGTGATAGCAGCTTGTCTTAAAAAATCCATTTCCACTATCATGTCTGCTTTCATGTAGCAATCGCCAACGGCGTGAATTTCGATATTTTCACATACATCCTTTCCAATTTCAATGTTTGTTTTATATGAGCCTTTAGTGACGACTTTAGAGCCTAGACCAGATATTATTCTTTTTGAATAATATAGAAAAATTTAGTCGAAATTTATATTGATTAATTTGAAATAGCATTTCATCAGAACACAAATGTCTCTTCCCGTATCTGCCAAAGCCGCAAAAACAATATTGTTTGCATGATATGTGTTGTCGTGTTGTGTTAACTTGATTAGTTGTGTTAGTGTTTGCATTAGTTATCTCTGCACAGTTTTGCCTCTTGGGTCCATATTTATTACAATCGAAACATTTGGGTCCCCCTCTCCTTCTGTGGGCAATTATGAAATTCGTGGTCTTTTGCAACGCAGTTGAAACAAAAACGACGTCCACCCTTTTTATAGGTTATTTCCATTTTAGCTTTTGTGAAGTCTTTTTTGTCAGAAAATTATTTTTCATTTTCAATTTTGTGGACCTTTACATAGATTAGTAAGTTCTCTTTTAGTTGTGAAATACTTTTTGACTTCTTTAAAACTGCATAAATTTTGGATAATCCTTAGTATGAAGTTAAAAGTTTTATTGATATGTAAAGATGAAGATACAAATAATTTTAAATAATTTATTTATTTTTTTTTTTTTTTTCTAATACCGAAGGGAAAATAAATATTTTCTTCTGTTAATTTTTTTTTTTTTAAATTTAAATTATATATATTGGTCCATATCAATTAAATTAAATAAATTAAATATTCAAATATATAAAAAACATCCAATTTGTATAGATTTTAGGAATTCGAATTGTACTTTTGAAAATTAATTTTTGATTTATATATATTATTTTTTTTTTTTTTTTTTTGTTATTTGAATACCGGTTTATTATTATTGTTTAGCAAATAATATGGGATAACGAATATATGGTCGATTTCTTACTAAGTATTTTATCATTTATTTATATACAAATATATATATAAAAACAAATTATAATATTATAATTTAGTTATTTCATAAATTTATTAGTTATGAATAATAGTGAAATCAAAACTCAGAATACAATCCCTGTTAACTAGTGCGAAATATAATGTTGAAGCTTCAATGTTAGCGTTTAATTTTGGAAAAACATACCCTGGTAAATAAGTGGGTTGGGTACGTAATCCCAAATCAAAAATCCCAATTACGAAATCCCAAACACAAAATCCCAAAACTATTCCAACTTATTACAAAATCCCAAATTATAAAATCCCAAATTGCGAAACTTTATTCGGGTTGGCTACGAAATACAGAAAATGCAATTTCTTTTCCAAAATACCATTTACATATTTCCATAATTCCAAAAATAAAATTCATAGTTCCAAAAAAAAAATTAAAAAAAAAAAACAATTTTCTGTGTATACTCAAACAATCCATTCTAAGTCATGTGCATATATTCTGAAAAAAGCGTCTAATCATCATTTTGTAACCAACTATAAAATCCCTCCTAATTATTTTTACATGCATATGTCAACAAATAAAAATTTAAAAAAGTTGGGGGATCCCGCCCCCAAAACTCCCGCTAATTAAATTTTTAAAACCCTGATTTTGAATCCAACTCTAAGATCCCTCCTAGTTCAGAATCTCTTGTAGACATATGTATAAGTATTCCGAAAAAAGTGTATAATCCAAATTTTGTACCAAACTCTAAAATTCACCTTAGTTTACGCTATGGAATAATATAAAAAAATATAGAAAACGTTTGTTTTTATTATAAAATATTAATTCTTTTTAATATTAGAAATTGGTGAATTCAGGGCTGGTTGGAATTACCAATTTAAACTTTTAGGTTGAAAATTTCTAATTTAGGGATTTTGTGATTTGGGATTTTGAAATTTGGGATTTGGTGATTCGGGATTTTGTAATTTTGCGATTTTGAAATTTTGGGATTTTGTTACTTTGGATTTTGTGATTTGGGATTTTGAGACGTTCCCGAATAAGTTACTGTTTTATAAAAGCATAAAAGTTTTTACTCTTAAGACATAGTAGCTTATCAATAGGGAAGGTTCCCAAATTTTTGTTTAGAAAACTTATGATGGATCTTCCCATCCCCCTCTTGTCGTCACCCTTCCATTTTTTTAGGTTCTAGGAAATCAATTGTGAATTCCAGCAAATTTGGAATTTCACCCCTAATTTTATTATCGAAGCAAAAATGACTAAAACTAAGAGACAATTTCTTCAGTTCTTTAAATTTAAGAACAAGTAAAACAGTCAGTGCAACCGACTTAGAAATACACCTATTTGGTTCAAATTTAATGGGAAGTCCATAAATCATTTTAAAATCATAAAAGCTTTTATTAGTTTGATTGTACGACATGGCTAAACAAAATTCCTTTATAACTATAATACTATTTAATTTACTATAATACTTACTATGTTTAATAGTAAAACTCTTAGCCTTTAAGAAACCAAATGTGTATCATTTAAATAGGAATAGGAATCAAATGTGTATCAAATTTAATTTTTTTATATCTATTAAATTAGAATATATTATGCTTTAAGGTCTTGTGGGTAGTGGGGGTGGTACGCAAACCGATATTCCAATTCATCCAAAATTTCATGTACACAACACAAATAAGAAGAAACACATGTGCCCCCAGTGTAATGTTCTATCTTCTTTGGTTTTGCTATTATACTAGTTTGGCTTCAATTCGCTCAAAAACTTCTAGAATCTGAACCCGACAAGAACCAATTTCATGGTACTTTCATTACTAGTAACCTAGAATATAAATTTCATCAAAATAGCGTAATTAGTTTCTGAGTTTTGGTGTTTTTAAGATATGTGTTTGTTAGCTTTTGAACTTTTCAAAAGTTCCAGAATCCGAACCCATGGGCCGATTTCGCCCATATGTAATCCCCACCGTACTTTAAGTCCCAGTAACCTACAGTTAAAATTTCTTCAAGATAGCTCCATTAGTTTTTGAGTTATCGAGCCTACGGCCTGACGGACGGACATGGTTATATCGACTCAAGAGATCACGCTGATCACAAATATATATACTTTTCCATATCTAGTTCGCTTCCTTTAGGGGGTTACAAACACCATACCAAAGTTTATATACCCTTTTCCTATTTCATAGGTGTAGGGTATAAAAACCTTTAACATATGTTAAAATTTAAAGCTGGAGATTCAAATTTTGTATATTTGTAAAATAAAATTTTAACAGGTATTCAAGTTACAGGTGTTTAAAAGTAGCAAAATTTCAATTTTCGAGCCCTTATAGCTCCTAGACAGGGGGTTTACCAAAAAAAGTTTGTTAACCGACTCCCACTAATTTTTGAGGATCCAACGTCTCCCAACCGTTCAGAAGATATTTGTGGCCAAAAATTTTGCAAAAAGTGAATTTTTCATTATTGTAAATTTTAGTACCGTATAGTAGCCCTGAACATTTGCCTTTTAAAACTTTAAACGTTTCTATTGTGAACCCTTTTCGAGATATGAGGGATTCAAGATTTTTAGGAGACTTTTCATAAACAAATCAATAACTTTTGAACAGCTTACTGAAGAGAGATAAAAAAAAATCCATTTTGTAGAGTAAGTTATCAGCTTTAATTTTTGTGTACTAATGATCCCCATATACCCAACAGTTAGAAAGCTATGAAGGTTCAAAATGATTTAAAATGAAAAAAATATGTTTCAAACTCAATTTTCTTTTAAAGCACCCTATATTTGGGGTCCTTTTTATAGCATATTTCGAGACAGCTTTTCAAGCCCTATAATTAGTAAATAATAACTTTTTCTCTATCTCTAACCGTTTTTGAGATATGAAGAATAGAATCAGTTCAAACAGAAAAGTTATGAATTTTTTTTTTATCTATTTATTTTTTCATTAATATTTTATAAGAAATTTGGAATTAATGGGTTTGAAATTAATTGGATTTTTCTGTTTGAGCTGATTCTATTCTTCATATCTCAAAAACGGTTAGAGATAGAGAATAAGTTATTATGTACTAATTATAGGGCATGAAAAGTTGTCTCGAAATATGCTATAAAAAACATCATACCTTCATACATCTGGATTTTAAAAAAAGTTCCACAAAATTTTGCAATATACCAGATTTTGCATTTCCAATTCCAGATACAACTGCATGAACCTTGTGTTTTGGCAGCTGCAAATATTGGACCATACTTTCTGAAAATATAGTGGCTTGAGAACCCTGATCGACAAGGGCTCTAACTTCAGTATAGGTTCCATCTAATTTTTGTACCTTTATTATTGCTGTAGGTAAGATAACCTTAATCTTTGTAATATTAGTTGCACAGTGAGCGTTAATATCCATTAATTTTGTATTGTTTAGTGATTTTTTATTGAATAACTGTTTGTTATTCGTGTTTTCTTGAAATATGTGCAACAAGGTATGATGTTTTTTGTTACATACTCTACATTTTGAAAAGCTTGTGCAGTCCTTTGCAAAATGACCAGGTCGCAAACAGTTTCCACATAAATTATATTTTCTGCTAGTTGCTATTCTCTGCTGTATACTCAGTAGTTTGAACTTTTCACAACCATAAATTTTATGTGAATCTTGACATATCACGCATAAATTAGTAATTGAACTATGGTATGATTTGATTTTCGTTTCGTTAATATTCGTTTCTAATGCTTCCAGACTTTGAAAACGGGTTTCTAAAAATTGAAAGAAATGCTTTGTATTTTGCACTTCTCGAGAATCAACTAATGATTGTTCATATAAACGATGAGTTTCTTTGTCCAATTTCTGAGTCAATAAGTATATTAAGATTGGATCCCAGTTTGAGGTATCAATCTCCAAATTCTGAATAGCCAATAAGCATTCCTTTGAGGTGTCATGCAGTTTTTTTATAGCTCTGCCTGATTCTTTAGTTAGTATTGGTTGATTCAGAAAAGTTTTCAATTGTATAGATAAAAGAATCCTTGTATTACTGTACCTTTTATCTAAAATATTTCAAGCAGAGTCATAATTTTCAGCTGTAACTGGAAAATGTTTGATTACCTCTGCAGGTTCTCCAACGACTTTAGCTTTTCAATAATAAAATTTTTGAGCTTTGCCTATGTTTGTGTTATTGTTAATAACTTCCATGAATAAATCTCTAAAAGATTTCCAGTCGGAGTAGCTTCCAGAAAACTTTGGTATATCAATTTTTGGTAAATTTACATTAACATCTTGATTACCTTGTAACTGCCTGGTGTTATGTGCTCGAGCAGCCGGAGCTGGAGATATATTCATTAGGTTTGTATTTTGTTCAATTACTGTGTCTTTGTAAATATTCTCGATGTATTCTAATTTATTGTTCTCAAAATAATCATGGCTAATAGGCTCATTTTCTATCAGACTCAAGTGATTATTCATTATTAAGTTCCAGTACTCTTCTAAAGTTTTCAAGTTAAGGTTGATGAAAGCCAAATTCGGTTCTTGCTTCATTACTTCCCTTACTTTGTTTGAAATGCGTTCTACAGCCTTTATTAGCTCAATTTGTTTATTGAGCGCCTTAGATATTTTGGTCGGTATATTACTGGCAGGAGCGTTTGATAAAGCAGCTTCCAAAATACTCGTTATTTCGGTTACTAAATTCCCCATACTTTCAAAGTCCTTGTTTTTGAAATATAAATGATCCGGGTAATTTTCTTTTAATTGTTCGATGTCCTCGTTGTTTTTGATAATAGCTTGCCAGTACTCGTTTAAATTTTTTAAACGTACTTCTATATATTCCTTTGTTTTTCTTTCTACAGAATCCTTTTTGAAGTTTATCTGTACCCTTAGAATTTTTGTATATAGCTCATTTTGAGCGTTGATTAGTTTGTCCATATTGCTTTGATGATACGGCCTTTAATGATTTTTATGTAAATTCGTTGACTCGTTGATGAGAACGCCTTTTTGTTGTACTACTGTCTTGAAGTAAACGCCTTTAGTTGTGACTGTTTGCTTATTAACAGATACCTAGAAAAAACTTCCTGTAGACACTGGTTCTACAATATTACCTTTTTTTTTTTTTTTAAATTAATTTATCTCTATAGACACTGGTTCTATAGATATAATTGTAAACACTAGTTTTACAATTAAATTTGCATGAAAAAAGCTTAAGACACTTGTTCTAAAGTTTTTTTTCTTTTTGATTCAAATTCTAAAGACACTTGTTCTATAGAATCCGGTTCGAAGGACCAATGTTTGAATCACAAAAAATAAACAAAAACTTATTTAAGTTTAGAATTCAAATTTATTAATGATTATATTTTACTTAAAATTACGTCTTTAAATACAATTTTTATTTCCATAATAATTATACATTATGCAACGAAATTAGGTGACACAACAAATATTTAACTTACTTTAAAACAATTAAAATTATGAATGTAGGTCAGTACAATGACTTTAAAGGTATTTTATTAAGTTAAGTTCAATTAAATTGTATTACAAAGAAATGTGCATAATAAGCAAAAATGTACGTTAAACAATTATGAAATAAACAATATTAAAATTAGTTAATATATATAAAAGTTGTTATAAAATATAAATGTTAAGTTTATAATGTTAAAAACTTATGATCTGCGAACATAATACTTAAGCTATATTCAAAGGTACTTGCTGCATTTATGTAAAATTTATTATTTTTAAATGAATTATATGAAAAGTTCTAAATTTGTAATTATATTTTAGAAATACTTTTCTAATAGGTACATAAACTAGCAATTTAAAATAATTGCAATTTTGAAAAATTTTAATTATTAAATATATTAGCTTTTTATCACAAAATTTAATAATTCAAATTTTTTCACTTTTGTAATTGAATTAAAAAAAATATATTTTCATTTAATTCAAGTTTTTTTGTTTTGTAATATTTTTAAATCGATAAATCAGTAAGAATTTGTAATATTTTTTTATAGATAGTCTAATTCGAAAATGTTTTTAGTATTACAAAGTTAATTTGGTTAGCTATGTTTTACGACCAACCTAAAAACAGCTTTTATTGTTTTAAAATGACTTATGGACTCCCATTAAATTTGAATCAAATAGGTCTAGAGTATTTCTAAGTCGGTTGAACAGACTGACTGTTTCTTTACTTGTTTTAATTTTAATTTATTTATAAAATTAATATTTTTTGATTTTAATTTATTTATAAAATTAATTTGTTTAAATTTTAATTTATATATAAAATTAATTTATGTTAGTTTATTTTCAGTTAAATTAAACTTTTATTAATTTCTTCATTTGTTAGTTGTCCAAATAATACAAGGTAGCGTTACACTTTCTGTTAGGGTATTTAAAGGAAAAATATGCTTAGAATGCAAAATTGGTTTACGTTGCAATTATAATATATTTTAATAGTTTTTACGGGAAAGAAATTTTAATTAACAGGTAAAAATGCTTATGAATCAATTTTTTTTTTTTATCAATAATTTTGTTGGGAAACAAAATTTGTTTATTGATAATGATTTAGATGTTAAACAAAATTAGCTTATTAAAAAAATAATTTTGGTTTAAAATTAGTTTTTTTCTCTTTAGCATTTTTTTCGTGGAAGCGATAGAAAACGAAATTTAAATATCTTTATTTAATTGCAATGTTTAACCTTGACATTTTAATTAATTTATATATTTCGTTTGAGAGAATATATGATTCCCCCATCGTTAAGTTGGAAACTCTCCTTAGTTCCATTGTTTATACTTGCTTTTAAATTATTTTTTAATTTGCTTTTATTTAATTTTATGTAGCATTTTATAATGAAGATTACTAAAACAATTATAAGAGTAGAAAAATTAGATAATATAAAGATGATTCTTAGCACTTTTTCAAAAAATTTTGTAAAAATGTGCCTATATAGTTTCACTATGTCCATCCGTCCGTCCGTGCATCCGTCTGTCCGTATGTTTACAAAAACTTTTACATCGGTTGAAAAAGAGAAAAGAAATTTTAACCATGGATAGGTATGACAAAAAAACTAATTTCATAGAAGAATTTTTTTGAGTAGCCCCGTTACGGAGCTCCAGCCCCCCAAAATTGGAAAAAGCCCTATTTTTAAATTGTTATAACAAGAGTTCTGTTAGGTGTATTTTCAATCTGAAAACGGCATAAAATAGCTGGTTTTATAAGCTTTATAAACCTTTAAAAGGAAAATGTTTAGGGTTGCCATACGGTACTAAAATTTACCATTATGCAAAACTCAATTTTTGCAAAAATTTTCGCCCTAAATATCTTTTAAACGGTTCAAGCTAGGGTCTTGAAATTTTGTTTTTTCAGTTTCATTCTTTAGAAGAAATAAGAGGTCGAAAATTGAAATTTTGCTATTTTTAAACAACTGTAACCTGAATACCTTTTCAAATTTTTTTTTACAAATATACAAAATTTTTAGCTTTAGCATTATATTTCAACATAGGTTAAAGTTTTTTCTTAAATTTGAAAGGGTTTCTTTAAATTGAAGAAATTGTCTGTTAGTTTTAACCATTTTTGCTTAGATAATAAAATTCTAGGTAAAACTCTAAATTTTTATGGAGTTCACAATTGATTTTCTAGAACCTAAAAAAATTGAATGGTGGGGTTAGGAGGGGGATGAGCAGATTCATCATAAGTTTGCTAAGGAAAAATTTGGGAACCTTCCCTATTGAAGGGCTACCAGGTCTTAAGAATTAAAACTATTATGCTTTTATAAAACAGTAACTTATTTACCAGTGTATGTTTTTTCAAAATTAATCGTTAACATTGAAGCTTCAACATTATATTTCGCACTTGTTGTGTTTTATTGTGTTCTAAGTATTGATTTCACTATTATTCATAATTAATAAATTTATGAAATAACTAAATTTTAATATTATCATTTACTTTTATATATATTTTCTATTAAAATAAATGATAAAATACTCAGATAGAAATCCTATGTAAGTTTGAAAACGTGCTTATTACAGGGGGATGAGCAGATTCACCATAAGTTTGGTTTTGGTTTTTTTGACCCTTGGTTTTTTTCATCACTTGTTAATTAAAGTTTTAACATATTCCAAACTAAAAACAGCTTTTATTGTTTTTAATATGTTTTAAATTAATATCTTCTAAGTTTGGTACAAAGTTTACATTCTTAATGTCTAAATAATTTGGTATTGTTAAATGGTTTGTAATTTTTCTTTCAAAATTCTTAAACGTTACATCATCTATTTTTATTGTACATTTATTAAATGTTATATGTTATTATTTATTAATTTGTATTCAATATCATAACAATATCCCTAACTATAATAGTCATATGATGTCATATGATATCGTAAGATTTTGTACGATTGTTTGACTTTTCATATAGCTAACTATAATACCATAGCCATCATTCGATAATATTAAGAAATAATTCGTCAAGTCATAGGCATACGGAACGAAGCGTACATAACATCATATGATATCATACATACAAGCAAACTAAATTGAAAAGAAACTAAAAATAACTTAAACTAAAATTAAAAAGAATTAAAAAATTTCAATATCAAACATAACAAGGTAAGTACATAAATTTCTAATAACTAAATGTTTATGTTTGACATTTTATGCATATGATTGGTTATGACTATTATAGTTTGATATATTATTAGATTTTGTAGATCATAGGTAATCATATCGAATATTTATCGAAAGTTCATATGACATCATATGTCTACTATAGTTAAGGGTAATTCCTTTTTACTTTTACATTGTTTGCATTTTTTATTAGAATTATATTTTGGGAAATTTCAATAATATCAAATTTCGTATTTTTTAATTTTGTACAATTTTTAAAACTATTATTCATTAAATTGTGTATACAACCATTTACTTTTTTTAATTTTTGTTCACAATTTTCTTTAGTATCCCAGTAAATTTCGCTTTTAATTTTTATAACATTAGTAGATTCAATATTTATTTCTTCAAAATTTTATACCTGTTAGGCTACAATGTATTGCTACTTACACTAAACGTAAGTAGCATGCGAAAAAATGACACCATGTAGAGCGCATATAGCAAATTTGCGCATTCATGGTGTGCTACTTGCGAAATTTTTTACGTTTATTTTACTGTTTTCATTCTTATGATAATATGTTTGCGAAGGAGGTGTAATTTTTTTTATTTTTCTTAAATATTGTTTTAATAATTATTTTTTTTTTTTTTTTTTTTTTTTTTTTTTAATTTATTGTTTAAATTTACTTAGAGATATACATATTTTTTTTACATTTTTTTTTTTTTTTTCCTTAAAAGTAGAGCATTTATTTTTGTAATTTTATTTTGTGTTTTATTTTGTAACTTTGATATAAACAAAACTTATAGTTTTGGTATAAAACATCGCAGTTACTTCCTAATATTATTAACAAAGTAAATTTAAAATTTTAATATATTTACATATATACATATATAATTACATAAATACAATATCGTAGCTCATAACATTATATGCTATAAGCATTGTTTCACTCCTGCGTTAAGCCATTTACAAATGTAGCATTATTCTTTAGTAATTGTTTCAGTTTTTTGACAAAAATATTCAAGTTTGAGCTTCTTTTTAAATCCATTGGCAATTTATTATAAATTCTTATTGATGACGAGAGACAGCTATTGCGTGATAACTCTATTCTTGATTTGGCATGATTTAAATTATTCAACCTTCTTGTATTGTAATTATGAATATTATTTCTTTTGGTAATTATGACGTTTTTTTTATAAACCCCTTTTTCTATTTTGAAAATTAGTTTAGATTTTTCCAAAATGATGACTTCGTGTAACTTCAGATATCCGGTGCGCTTAAAAATTTCGTTTGTTGGGGTAAGCCAATCGTACTTATGTAAGCATTTTATGGCTTTGTTTATTAAAACACAAATTTTATCTTTCAACCGTAATGAACAGCTGGACCAATTACATAAATTGTATCTGATGTGCGAGATAATATGAGAATAATAAAGCTTATCTGCAGTTTGTTTATTCAACATAATTCCACTTCTTTTGAAGGCACCAAGCAGAGGCACAATTTTTTTTACTAATCTATTAATATGATCTTCCCACTTTAGTTTTTCATCTATTACAACCCCAAGGTATTTATAAGTAGTAACTCTTTCAATTTTAGTCTTATTTACCAATAGATTCGGATTTATATCAATTTTATTTTTTATTTTATATACTATATATTTTGTTTTTTCCGCATTAATAGTTAATTTATTACCTTTAAGCCAACTTTCATATATCCCCAAATCAGTATTTACAAGACTTTCCAGTTCTTCACAGGTTCTAGCATTATAAATAAGTAGAGTATCATCAGCAAAGATCTTATAGTCAGCCCTCAAATTCGTATACTGGATATTATGAATATAAAGTAAGTACAGTGTGGGACCAAGTACTGATCCTTGAGGAACACCAATATTTATAATATTTTCATTACTGAAAACCCCATTAATTTTTGTCATAGCTTTTCTATTATTAAGATATGAGTAAAGTAAACTATTAGCAGTACCCCTTATTCCGATTTCGTGCAACCTGTCAAGTAAAATATTATGGTCCACTGTATCAAAGGCTTTCTTTAGATCAACGAATACCGAACATACATAATTTCCCTGATCCAGTTTATTTATAATTGAGTTGGTGGATTCAAGGACTGCAGAGTCAGTTCCAATTTTCTTTTGAAAACCAAATTGATTTATATCAAATCCTACAACTTTTTGCACGAAATCCTGTATTCTAGAGTTAATTACCTTTTCAAATACTTTTCCAATATAGCTTGAGAGAGTAATCGGTCTATAATTTGATACATCTGAGGTTGATCCCGATTTAAATATAGGTACAACAATA
Source organism: Dolichopus griseipennis (assembly GCA_963082915.1). Taxonomy (NCBI): domain Eukaryota; kingdom Metazoa; phylum Arthropoda; class Insecta; order Diptera; family Dolichopodidae; genus Dolichopus; species Dolichopus griseipennis. Next base: position 289,031,220 of record OY720441.1, read on the forward strand.
CTTGATTTTAAACACTCGGGATATATACCAGTATTTAGACACCTATTTATCAAGCATACAATTGTAGGTGTTATTAAAGTTGCAACATGTTTTAAATCTGAAGCTGAAATATTATCACCTCCTGGAGAACTATTTTTTAACTGCATGATAATGTTATGTATTTCCGTTTCATCTGTTGGTTTAAGAAAAATAGACTGTTCAACAAATCTATTTTTTATTATGTATTTTTCAGCATCAACAATTTTATCAGCTAGTTTGTTTCCGATAGAACTGAAGTAAGAATTGCATGAATTTGCAATTTCAAAACTATCGCATGTTCTGATTCCATTACTGTTTATTTCTTTGATAACCTTACTTAACTCAGTTGATTTTTTCAAGATGAGATTATTTAGTACTTTCCAAATTTTCCTTTGATCACCACCAGCTAATTGTAGTTTATCATTAAAATAATTTTGTTTGGCTTTAGTTATTTCATAATTAACCTTGTTCTTTGCATTTTTAAAACTTGCTTGAATATCTATATTGGCTGCTTTTTCAACTTTTTGAACAGGTTATTCCTCTTTTTGATCATATTCAATAATTCCTTTGTCATCCAATGACTGTTGTTCCTCACTCTTCTGTGCGTTTTAATTGTAGAATTAACCTTCGCTTTTTGCAATATTTTAATAAGGTCATCCACATTTTGACATTTATTTATTTCAAGTAGTTTTCTTACATTTTCTTTATATTTCTTAAAATTTGTGGTGTAGAATTCCCTTTTACAAATAGGCTCAACTTTTTTTAAAACTTTATTTAATTTGACACTAATAGCTTTATGATCTAGATTTACTATATCGTGAAGCTTAATATCAAAGTCAAACTTATCTATATTTGTCAGAATATGATCAATGATCGTAGATGTATTTTCAGTCACTCTAGTAGCAGATTCATAACTTAGTACGTTCCTTATAGTTACTCCGTTAGATTCTAACATCAATTTATATGATCTGGAGAGCTCTGTGTCTGTTAATAAATCAATATTTATATCACCCATCAGAACTATATTCTTATATTTATCAAAAATTAAATCTAGATGTGCTAATAAATCGCTGTTGTTATCACTTGGTTTTTTGTAACAAACTGCAATTTTTAAAGATGGAGAAGTATTATTTAATGAAACAATTATAGTATTAAATTGATTAAATACTTCTAAAACCGTATACTGAATATTCTGCTTAATAAAAATAGCGGTTCCACCTCCTCTCGATTCATTATTAGAATTAAAAAATGCTGAGAAACCAGGTATATTAAAAAATCTTTCTTCATCTGTATATAACCAAGTTTCACCAATCATAATAATATCAATATCTATCTTGTCTTTAACAAAAAGTTCGATTTCAGTCATATTTTTCCTTAAACTTCTAGCATTAAAATGCACCATATTTATATTATTGTATTTGTTACGTATCATGGTTTACTATTCATGTAATTTTGCCAAGATTCTCTAATTTTTTGTAGGTGTTCTCTGTATTTATTATCAATATGTCTTCTATAATAAGTTAAATCTTTAAGTACTTCCTTTTTGGGTATTCCTGTGTTATCATGATAAGTAAAATATAGCTGACTAAGTTCTTCATAGTTATTTGGCAACCCTTCTTGATGAATAAGTACTTTCAAACTAGTTTGAGTAATACCATCATAACAAATGTCATCTTTATCATGGAAATAAGATAAGAATAACCTTACATTGTTATAAATCCTGTGCTCTCTTAATCTAGATAAGGCATACGTATTTTCACCAGGCTCAATCGCTTTTTTTGTTAATCTAACAATTGGTGGAACCATGGGGTTAATAATACTTTTCCTGCTGTCTTCTGTACTTAAACGTTTAGCTTCATCATTAGTTTTACCCAGTTTAGAATTGCTTTGAATGTTAATGGTTTCTCCTTTGACCCAATTTGAGTAGTCATTACTTAAAAGCTCTTTTGATCTAATGTTTTTATTGACGGACACGATTTCTCGATCCTTCAAACTATGTGAGATTTTATTATCGTTTTTAGAATCTTTATCTATTAAATTATTAGATAGGGTATTTGGGTTAATTTTATCATTTTTAATTTTACTTTTTACATTATCATTGTTTTGATGAATTCTATCGTTTTTAATCTTACTTGTACTATCATTTATACTTTTTCTGTATTATTAATATTATTATTATCGTTTTTTTGGTTAATTTTATCATTTTTAATGCTACTTTTTGAATTATTATTAATAGTTTTATTTATTTTTATATTACTTTTAAGGATAGTGTTCTTATTTGACCATAATTTTGGAAAATATGAAAGAATATAGTTACGCTTCTTTTTATCTTTATTATAATCAATTTTGTTAGTCTTTTCACTATTTTGGTTAATATTATTATTATTACTATTATTATTATTATTTTCATTGTTATTATTTTCATTTTTTATAAGAGTTATATCACTGTTAGTGTCTCTAATATTATTTATACTTGGTTTAACATTGGTATTATTCTTATTAATATTATCATTAACATTATCAGTTCTGCATGCAGAATCACTTTTTTTATTTTCATTTACATTTATATTTAATTTGTTATCCTCCTCTTCTATTTTCCTTAATTCCTAGTATCCGATTTTTTGTTTTCTTATACTTAATTTATTTTTATACACTGGACATGATCTACTAAAAGTTTTATGATTAACATCCAACCCCAAACTGAATTTTTCGTTCGATTTTAAGCAATTAATGCATTTATTAATTTCCTCTTTTTGGCATTCACTTGTCTTGTGTTGTTGGTGGCATTTCAAGCATGTTTCTTTATTCGTGCATTCAGCAGCCCTATGGTTAAATCCTTTACATTTATAACATCTTGAGACTTTTATGGCATCAAAGACCTTGCACCTTTCCCATCCAATACATAATTTTTCGTTAGCTATTATTTTTGGGAATCATTCCTTATCCACTTCTATAATTGCATTAAACATTTCTTTGTTGTATTTTTTCACTGGATATATCTTTAATACTTTAAGTTCACTCATTTGTAGAAAAGAATTTTGTTTTTTAAGTTTTTCCACAATATCATTTTCACTAAATTTATTATTCATGTGCACAATTTCTATGTTAGGTTTAATGACCACAGGTATTTTGATATCATAATTATCTTTCATTTTTTCTTCTAATTCCTTTTTGATATTTTCACGATCTTCGATGGTTTCCGTTTCTATTAAAATCATCCCATTACTTTTGTTTTCAATATTCTTTATTTTCAAATTTTTTGGGTCCACCTTTGTATTTAAATCACTTTTTGTTTTTTCAGTTTTCTGCTTATTCTTCGGTTTTATTATTAACGGTAACTCTTTCTTCATTTTTAAATTTACACTTGCTTTAGTATTTTTAATTACATCAGCAAATGACACTGTTTGACCCATATTCGAATTAATATTATTTGTAACATTAATTTTTTTGCAGACCTCATCATTTTTTTTAATTGCACTAACAAATGATTCATTCACTTTTTCTGTTTCAATTTTGAAGACTTCAGTAAATTTTTGCATTTTCTCTATTTCTTTTTGTTGACTGGCTTTAATTTCTTCCAATCTCTTCATGTAATTAGTTTCAATAGCCTTAAGTAATTCAACGACTTCATTTTCATTTTTTTTTATTGCACGTTCAAATTCCTCTTTATATTCCTTAAGGTACTCATTATTTTTTGAAACTGCACTGTCCATGTTTTGTAAGACCAAATCAACATTTTGTATATATTGAATACAGTCGTCACAAATAAACTTAATATTCCTATTGGTGTATAGTAAGTTCACCGTAGACTGATCCATTCCCGAACATTTTAACGCCTCATGATAAAATTTTTTGCACACACCTGCACATTCTACACCCGTTTCTCCTTTAATTTTTAGTTTGCACTTTTGGCACGAAGCCATTTCGCTTAATTAATATATATAATAATTTTTTTTTTTTTTGCGTAATTGCTGATTATGCTTTTTTCTGTTTATCTTTTATTAATTAAAATAATTATAATCGATAAAGAAAAAGTAAACACATCCGCACCGTACTGTAGTAAATTAATTACTGAATATGAATATAGAACTATTTAATAGTTTTTAATAAATATGTTAGTATATTCATAAGTCATTTTTACAATTTATGATAACTTATGTTCTTAAGTTAAATTTCAAAAAAATGTTTCTGCATAAAAAACAATAATATTTACAATCCATTTTTATTGAATTTAAAAATATGTTTTATTTTATGTATGTATTTGAAACAAAAATTTATTTCAATTGTTTACGATTTTACAAAAAAAAACAAATGTCTAAAAGTCAATTTTAAAAATTTTAGAAGGAAAAACAAATGTCTAAGTGTCAATTTTAAATATTTTCAATGACAGCACAATTTTGCAATGCGTTTTTGTCACTTGAAACCAATTAATTTACGCAACGCAAATCAAATGCGCACATTTTTGCGATGCGCATTTTTTACATGGTAGGGGCCCTGGTTGCGGTTTCGTTAGAAACAATAGGAACAAAAATAGTAAAAATAATGTCAGAATCTTTACTCAGAAATAGCTTTTTATTTCTCTGTTTTTAAAGACGTTAATTTTCATGTTTGGCAAATAATATGTTTTGTTGTATTTTATCTATTTCAGAATTAAGTGAGTTAATATTGGAGTTAATATTGGAGAAATTGAAGTGCTTTTATGCTTTTAACAAAGGTATTGTATATTCTATAAATGATGTTTTCAATATTGCCTGATTGCCGTTAATACGTTTTTGTAAGATAATTAGATTTTCCTGAAATTGGTGGTTAATTAAATGTTTTATCTGAGTTGTAACCGTTTTCTTCTAAAAGTTTTATATCATTCATTTTATCGTCGTCGTTTAAATTTCCAAATAACCATTTAAGTATTTTTCCACCACAATTTACAAGTCCTCGTTTATGTCAATGTGGTATCAAAGTTTTGTCGTGTCTTTTCTATTTTGATTTTTAATTGTTCTATCATAAATAATGAAAAAAAAAAATATCTTGCACTGATTTATACGTATATAAAAAAAAAAATATCTTGCACAAATTGGTGTGCAATGAAAAATTTAGTAGTTAGTAGCACCAAATTCCCGCACCGCGATATTTATAAGTTCACATGGCGCCATCCTGATCATAGAACATTTACTCAAATTGATAATGTCTTGATTGATAATCGTCACGCTACAAATGTGATGAATGTATGTACTCGCTGAGGAACTAATATGGACTCGGACCATTTTTTAGTTATGGCGAAAGTTCGAGCACGAATCTCCATGCAGAAAAAACAATATACAAGGCCAACACGGAAAATAAACGGTGAAGCCCTGAAATCGCATGATACTGCCACAGTATTCGCAAACACCATCTCACGTAAGCTACAAGAACATCCTGTAAACGAGTTAGCATCAGCTGATGAACAATGACAACAATGCGCGGGTATCTTAAAATGTACCGCTTTAGAAATTCTGGGGTACTCTAATATAACCGCAAAATACCATGGTTTGACAATGAATGTGTTCAAAAAGTTAAACAAAACAACTCCGCATATCGAAATTGGCTGAAAAAGAAAACACGAACCGCTTACGAAGAATATAAGCAGATAAGGCGAGAAAAAAATAAGCTGAAAAAGCAGAAACGAAGGACTTATGAAAACAATCAGGTAAAACTACTAGAAGAACTTAAAGAAAAGAATGAGATCCAAAAATTCTTTACGAGGGTAAAATCTCAAACTTAAGGTTTTAAGCCCAGGATCAGTGCCTGCAAGGATGAACAGGGAAATCTTATCACACACCAAAATCGTATTCTTCAAAGATGGTCAGAGTACTTTTCGGAAATTCTGGCTGGAGACTCCTCAACTCACAATACACTGAATCCACCAGCACCTACTCCCCATAATATACCACTCAATCATCAAGACGAGTCACCACCGACTTTGGAAGAAGTACAAAACTCGATAAAACGCCTAAAAAACAACAAAGTACCTGGCATTGATACATTACCCCAGAGCTTTTTAAATATGGCGGTAGCGAACTGAGTGTGCACATGCACCAAATAACGGTGAAAATTTGGGTTGATGACCGAGTGGAACGCTAGCATTATATGTCCCATTTTTAAAAAAGGAGATCGCCAAGAATGCAGTAATTATCGAGGTATCAGTCTTCTGAATGTGGCATATAAAATTCTGTCTAGTATCATATGTGACAGATTGAAACCATTTATAGAACAAAATATCGGCACCTACCAGTGTGGTTTCAGATCTGGAAAGTCAACTGCGGATCAAATCTTCACATTGCGCCAGATTATGGAAAAGTGTCACGAGTTCAACATAACAACTCATCATCTATTCATAGATTTTAAAGCGGCATATGATATGATCGGAAGGAACGAGCTTCTGCAGGCCATGACTGAGCTAAATTTTCCGCCAAAACTCGTCAATTTATGTAGAATGACCCTGGCCTGTACATTGTGTGCTGTTAAAATAGATAATCGTACCTCCAGCAGCTTCCAAACTCACAAAGGCTGTAGACAAGGCGACGCACTTTTCTGTAATTTATTTAATATTGCATTGGAAAAAGTTTTGCGCGATGCTGATATTGAAACTAGTGGAACAATCTTTTTCAAAAAAGCCCAAACTCTTGCGTATGCTGCCGATATAGATCTAATCGGGAAACAAAAAATATAAATGGGTATTGGAGACATAGATATAACCAAGAACTGTACGTACTCTACGACAATATAAACCCAGTCAGGAGAGTAAAAATACAAAGACTGCGTTGGCTACAACATGTTGTAAGAAGGGAAGAAAATTGTCCGGTGAGAATGGTTTTTGAATCCAACCCATGTGGTGTACGTAGCAGAGGAAGACCAAAACTAAGATGGAAAGAAGGAGTAGAACAGGACTATCGAAATTTGGGTTTGCCGGGCTTATGGAGAACAGCTGCCCAGGATAGAGACAAATGGAGAAATTATTTGAAGTCGGCCGGAGACTTTTCTAATTCAGATTTCCTAAAAAAGCTTTTGGTTTTTTTTCTTTAATTGTAAGTATTTGTTTTCAGTTTTTTATCTGTTCCAGTCATGTTTGGACATTGTTAATATTTTCAATTTTTATTGAAGACCAATTTTTGTGAATTAAAAAAATATAAATTTGTTGTGTGAAATATTTAATATAAAAGTTTAAAAAGTGTAATTTCTTGAATAACACAATTTTAGTGAATGTAAGTATATTATAGTGATTTTTTTATTTTTACTTAGAGTTTATTATTCAATAAAGTATCTTACATATTAATTGAGGAATGGTGAATGTAAGTATCACTAATAGTACTACTTTTTACTTTCATCATATCACATGGCTTTACCCTGACCACCAGTTTTATATTTAGTTTTAAATTCTTTTCAGTATAACTAAAAAATGGAGAAAAAAAAATTATCTGGAGCAGCGTACCGCAAAAGAAAAGCAATAAGGGATACGGAACAAAAGAAGTTAACAGGTCAAATAAACAAATTCTTTAAAAAAACGGATGAAATTTCTGCAAACAGTAATGGACTGAAACAATTACATTTATTCACAGTCCAAAAAGTTATTGATTCATCTTCCGTAACTTTACCACATCAACACGAAGTACATAACAATATCGCTACCACGTTGACCACAGAATGTCAATCTAATTTACATTTATCACCCCAAACAACTTCAGGAACAGTAAGTGAAACAGTGAGGGAAAATGAAGTATTGATTTCATTTAAATCAAATGATTCAGCTACTTGGCCCAAAGTTATAAATGACAAACTTCGGAAAATTATTATTGAGCAAGGTTCGATGATACCGGTAAAACAAAAATTATATCCTCGAGACGATTGTTGTCGTAGTTTTAGTAATAACTATTACTATCGTAAGATAGCAAATAAAGATACTGTTTCACGAACATGGTTTATATATTCATGTTCTATAAATTGTGTTTTTTGTTCATGTTGCAAATTATTTGCAGGTGAAACAAGTTCTTTGACCACAGATGGTTACTCAAGTTGGCAAAATTTATCAAAAACTCTAAGTAGTCATGAAGTAATTAAATTCCATTTAACATCATTTATAAAGTGGGTTGGGTAAAGTGTTGAGTGGGTTGTGGGTTAAAAAAACGATTAGAAAAGTTTAGCACAATAGATTGTGAACTTGAAAAAGTATATGAAAGAGAAAAAAGACATTGGCGCGGTGTGTTAGAACGAATTGTTGAAATAATAAAATATCCCACTAAACAAAATTTAGCTCTTCGAGGCTCGTCAGATATTATTTTCCAAAATAACAATGGTAATTTCTTAAAATTAGTTGAACTATTCTCAAAATTTGATATGGTTATAGAAAACCATCTCACAAAAAATCATAATACTCAAAAGGACACAGTGCATTATTTAGGAAAAAATATTCAAAACGAAATAATATCCTTAATTTCAAAGAAAATAGTCGATGCTATTGTCCAGATGGTGACAAATGCCAAATATTTTTCCATAATATTAGATTGCACTCCTGATATCAGTCACATTGAACAAATGACTATTATTGTCAGATTTGTCCATACAAACGAAAGAAATCAAATTACTGTAGAAGAACATTTTTTGGGTTTCGTAGAAATATCTGATTCTACTGGCGAAGGTTTGTTTAAAAGCATAGTTGCTAAGTTTGAAGATTTAAATATAAACATAAAAAAACTTTTCAAGATAGCTCCATTAATTTTTGAGTTATCGTACCTACGGACGAACGGATATGAGTATATCAAATCAGGAGGTCACCCTGACCACAAATATATATACTTTTCCATATCTAGCTTGCTTCCTTTAGTTGGTTACAAACACCATGCCAAAGTTAATATACACTTTTGCAAGTTAAACTGGATTCCCCACGTGTTGTTGGACACTTAAGTTATCTCCATATAATGTTGTTGACTTCTTTACGAATTCGCCATATATTCGTCTTCTGATTCCCAGACAATTGCTTCATCGGCTAATGTAAATGTATATCCAGTATATGATTTTCTGTCACAAATTCCGACCTAATCTGCGTTCGCAAAACCAATTAAATCTTGGTCGGTTTTCCTAAAAGAAAATTTAGAATATTTAGTTGTATTTAAATACCTTAACAAGTGTTTTGTTGATAGTAAATAATTAGTGCGTGGATAAACAGAAAATTGTGCTAGGTTGTTGACTGAGTGAGCTATGTCCGGTCTTGTTGTTACACTTAAATAAGTTAACGATCCAATTAGCGATTGATAATATTTTGCATTCACTCTGGTATAAGATTCCGAGCAGTTTTCACATTTATTTAGTTGGAAACATTGTACTCAGAAACATGAAACTCAAGTCGATTTAGAAGAAAATCTAAAAATATGTATGAATCAGGATTTTAATTGGTTCAAGTTAACATCAAACGAATTTGTAAGTGAAATGCAGAAAGGGGAACACTTAGCAAATTGTTTACAGCGGCTTGTAAGTGCAGTAAAAGATATTCATTTGTCACAATCGTTTTTTAATACAAAAATTGATGAGCTATGATCTAATCTTACAAAACAAACGTATTAAAAGAAAAAATCAAGTGGACGGACGATAGAAATGTAAAGCTGGAAAAATTAGTAAACAATATGCAATCTCAAATAGATAAATTTCAACAAAAAATAAATAGGAACAATGTCGTAATTGCCGGTCTCTCGTGAATAATAAAGCTGAACTGCTAAGTAAAAAAAAATGCATAAACATCTTTTTAATCCAGAGGTTGGCTTTGAAGAAAATGGAAACAACGACACCATCTCACGTTTCAAAGTAAATTGTATTATGAGGCAAAGCAGCTTAAATTATCAAAGGAATTTAAATATCTTTGGATCAAAGAAGACACCATTTTTATGCGCGAAACCGATAACTCGAAGGTATTTAAAATACAAAATTTTAATGATATAACTTTTATTCAAAATCATATTAATAAGTAACTTAGAATTTAAAATCTTTAAATTAGTTTTGTATTAGGTATATATTTAAACTCCGTTTTATATAAATATTGTTAAAAAAATAAAAATTCTGGTTTAAAAAAATTTTTTTTTTGGACGCATTACCAATTTGATTTGTGAGAAACTAAAAACTTAATTTTTTTATGACTTTAAAATTTTTCTGGATATCATACCTGCTTTCCTATTATAATTTTAACAAAAATAAAAATAAATTCAATTCATATTAATTTTTGTTTTATATTTGTATTTATATTCTATTTCAAATAAATATCTGTTGCTGTTCTATCAATTCAATTGATAATCGAATTACATTGTATGAAAATGCATTATGATGTGAAATAGCTAAGTCTTGATAACAGTTGTGTATTAGTAGTTTGATTGGTTATCGTTTTTAAAAAATAAAACATTGCAATTAAGATATTGTACTTTATTAAAAATTATTAATACTAATATTTAAAAAAATTAATATATGTATATCCAGTCAGTATTTTCCAAGAAGGAAAAGGTCTGCTTAGTTTTTTTTGACCTTAAGAAAGCTTTTGATTCTGTGGACCGACGAATACTCTTAAAAATTCTCTTTGAATGTGGAGTAATAGGTAAAGAGTATAAGTGGTTTGAAAATAATTTTGATAACAGAAAATAGTACACGGAGTCAGATCAAATCAAAAGCGATATATTAAATGTGGAATATCGTGTGATACAAGGGAGTTCTTTAGGACCTGTTTTTCACTCTTCTCTTATTATGTAAGTACTTTCTCTGATTTAAAATGATATGGTCAAATATACATTTATGCTGACGACATTGTGCTAGTGTATACTGAAAATACCTACAATGATTTAGAGATCAAGATAAACCAGGGCATGGAAACTATTCTACAAAAAATGAACATCCTCAAACTTACGGTGAACACGAGAAAAACGAAATACCTGTTACTTAAATTTCAAGGAAATAGTATTTTAGTAAAATATGCTAGTACAGTTCTAGAAAGAGTGCACGTATATAAATATTAGGAGTACACATCGATGAAGATCTTACTTGGCATTCTCAAACAACCAGTAAACTGAGAAAAACGGCTGGTGTCCTTAAAAAAATCAACAAACACATTCCAAATAAAGCAAAAATGCAAGTGTTTCACAGTATTTTTCATAGTGTCTTGTCATATGCAATCGGAATATGGGGCAACATGTTTGAGAAAAATTTAGAAATACTACAAAAAATACAAAACTAGGCCATCAAGAATCTTTTTTGTTTAAATTATAAAACTTCAACTAATCACATCCACAAGGAATACAAAATATTAAAAATTAAAGATCTTATAAGTATGAACAAATCCATCAATGTCCATCAAATTATTAGTAAAAAAATTAAGTCTAGCGCGAAGCTTACTACAAATAATGAAATTCATCAATATGGTACAAGATATGCAAATCATCTACGTTTCGACGCAGGCCTTAACTTAAATAGGCTAGAACCAATATTAAACTCAGGTATAAGAACCTACAACAATTTATTACGTGAATTAGCAGACATCAATAATTTGCCAACAAATATACTCAAAAGACATATCAAAAATGCTTTTCTATCAAATTATATTTAAATTCATATTCGTAACTAAAAAGTATTTATTGTTCTTGTTTTTTATTTCTTTATAATAATGTTTATTATGCGCAATGCTCTTTGAGATATAATAAATAAATAAATAAAAGAAATATCAAATTCAAAATATTTCAATTTATGACTCATTTTTTTGTAATATTTGAAATAAACAACGAAAAACACCACACCACTGATAAAATGTCTTTTTTAAGTTTATATAAGTAAAAGCGCAACGCATGTTAAATAGAAGCGCAACGCAAAACGTGGTTACAGCTAAAAGGAATTGCTAAAGATCGTGAAAGGTGGAGAGGATTTGTTGACGCCCTATATCCCACCAGGGGTTCTAGGATCCAGTTAGTAAGTAAGTAAGTTAAGTAAATATATTATCGGAGGTTACATACAAAAAAAAAATAAATAAATAAATAAAATAAATATCAAATTCAAAATATTTCAATTTATGATCCATTTTTTTGTAATATTTGAAATAAACAACGACAAACACTACACCACTGATAAAATGTCTTATTTAGTTTTTTTCCTTTTTTGTACGTAACCTCAGATAATATATTTACTTTGTACACTTTTTTTGATGTAAAAAATCTTCGAAAAACTTTAAGCAATAATCAGAATGAAGTAGCGCTATACTGAATCGCAGCAGTTTAGCATCTAGCGCTAAATTGTTGTATTGAACAATTTGTAGCAAAATTAAATGACATTTGATTTTGGGTGACTTTTGGTATATTTTTATTTTATTTAAATTATGGAAACAACAGAAAATTTCTATGGTATTCAAAATCCTTTCTATAATTCTATTTCTATCCCTATATCCCTATATATTCTTTTATTTAAAATTTTATTAAAATTCTAATTTTTAAAATTAATCAAATGCGTATGTTATTTTTAATCTTATTTTTTTTCAATTTTCAATTTATATTTTCAATTTTATAAGAAATGCTTTACTTTAAAAAATTATAAAATTTTAAAAGGAAAAATAAATGTCAAAGCGTCAATTTCAAATATTTTCAATGGCAGGAAAATTTTGCAATGCGTTTTTGTTACATGGTACCAACTAATTTACGCATCGCAAATCAAATGGGCACATTTTTGCAATGCCCATTTTTTACATGTTAGGGGCCATGGTTGCAGTTTAGTTAGAAACAATAGGAACAAAAAGAGCGAAAATAATGTCAGAATCTAAACTCAGAAATAGCTTTTTATTTCTCTGTTTTTAAAGACGTTATTTTAAAATTCATCGATTTCATCGTTTGATAGAATTTCAGAATTAAGTGAGTTAATATTTGTGCAAATAGTGAGAAATTGAAGTGCTTTTATGCCTTTTACATAATAAAATTAACAATAAAAACAATAGGTTAAGTTTAAATGTTAATCGAATTATATAAAATAAGCTATTTTTCTAAACTTTTATAAGCTAAGATAATTTAAGAATTTTAAAAAAGAGTAAAATAAAGTTTAAATAAAAAAAAAAAAAAAAAAATATGCTTTTTACAAAGGTATTGTTATATTCTATAAATGATTTTTTCAATATTGCATGATTGCCGTTAATACGTTTTTGTAAATAATTAAATTTTCCTGAAGTTGGTTGTTAATTAAATGTTTTATCTGAGTTGTAACCGTTTTCTTCTAAAAGTTTTATTTCATTAATTATTTTGGTTTTATCGTCGTCGTCTAAATTTCGAAATAACCATTTAAGTATTTTTCCACCAAAATTTACAAGTCCTCGTTTATGTCGATGTGGTATCAAAGTTTTGTCGAGTCTTTTCTATTTGGTTTTTATACCCTACACCTATAGAATAGGTAAAGGGGTATATTAATTTTGGTATGGTGTTTGTAACCACATAAAGGAAGTGAGCTAGATATGGAAAAGTATATATATTTGTGATCAGCGTGACCTCCTTAGTCGATATAGCCATGTCCGTTCGTCCGTCCGTCCGTAGGCACGATAACTCAAAAAATAAAGGAGCTATCTTGATGAAATTTGTGTTGTAGGGTACTGGTAATGAAACTACGGCGGTGATTGCGTACGGTGGGTAATGTACAATGGGTTCGGAACTTAGAACTTTTTGATCGAATTTAGGCCAAACGAGCATAATTTCGAAACCAATGAAGATAGAACCTCCAAATTTGGTATCAGATTTTCTCTTTCTTTTTCCTTAGTGTACTTGAAATTTGGGCCCCATTGGAGAAGTGGGTCGGGGACCAGCCACACATTCTGAAGACCTTAAAGCATATCTTTAAAATTAATAAAGATAGCAACTTGAAAAAATATTTAGAAGCTTTAAATTTGGCACAAGGGTGTTCTTTACTATTTCTTGTGTGCCCCCCTAATTTGGGATCGATTGAAGTGGTGGTTCAGTACCCCTCTTAGGCCTCCCAAGGTTTAAAAGCTTATAAATGAAATTACTAAAAATAGTAACTTAAAATTAATATATAACGTTCCACTTGTGTACAAGGGTTAATGATATTTAAAGTACAGCGCGGACTGCATATAGGCGAAATCACCCCAAGGGTTCGGATTCTGGACCTATTAATCAGTCTAAGGGCTAACGAACATATATAAACAATTACGATAACTCAACAACTAATGACACTATCTTCATAAAATTTGTGGTGTAGGGGTAATGAAACTACGGCGGTGATTGCGTACGGTGGGTAATGTACAACGGTTTCGGAACTTAGAACTTTTTGATCGAATTTAGGCCAAACGAGCATAATTCCGAAACCAATGAAGATAGAACCTCCAAACTTGGTATCAGGCTGCCTCTTTCTATTTCCTTAGTGTCCTTGAAGTTTGGCACCAATTGGAGTAGTGGGTTGGGAACCAGCCACACAGTTCCAAAAACCTTAAAGCATATTTTCGAAATTAATGAAGATAGTAACTTCAAACAAATTTAGAAGTTTCAAATTTGGTACATGGGTGCTCTTTACTATTTCCTGCGCGTTCTCCTAATTTTGGATCAATCAGAGTGGTGGTTCAGTACCCCTCTTACACCCCCCAAGATTTAAAAGCATCATCGAAATTAATAAAAATATTAACTTAAAATTAAGATTGAACGTTCCAATTAACTAGTATTGAAAGTATGACAATGGTTTCGGGTTCTGGAACCTTTAAAAGTTCAAAGGCTAACGACCATATATCTTAAAAGCAGTATAACTCAAAAAATAATGCCGCTATTTTGATTAAATTTAAACTCTAGGTTAATATATAATAATGAAAGTACCATGGGAATTGGTTCTGGTCGAGTTCGGACAATGAGTTCGGATTATATAAGCTTTTGATCGATCTAAGGCTAAACGAGTATAATTTCGAAGCCAAAGAATATATTTCCTATTTCTTATGTGTCCCCGAAATTTAGACTTAATTGTAGTGGTGGTTCAGGCTCCTAAGATATCCCAAAATTAAAAAGCTTATCTTCGAAATTCAAGAAGATAGAAACTTTCAATTTGATACAGGAGGGTTCTTTCCTATTTCCGTTTATATTTAACACTTTTATATTTTTGAAAGGCTAAGAATTTTACCATAAAACATATTTTGTATAATTTTAAAAACTATTTTTTTAATAAACGGTTAAATTCCTTGTTTTTAATGTTAATCATATCATATATTTTATTGAATTATTACCAAAGATGATATATAATTAAGGCATTGTGTACAATACTTAAGCTATATTCAAAGGTACTTGCTGCATTTATGTAAAATTTATTTTTATATTTAAATGAATTATATGAAAAGTTCTAAAATTGTAATTGTACTTTAGAAATATATTTATAGCATATTTTGCGTTTATAAGCTTTTCTAATAGGTACATAAACTAGCAATTTAAAATAATTCCAATTTTGAAAAATTTGAATTATTAAATATATTATGCTTTGATTAGCTTTTTATCACAAAATTTAATAATTAAATTTTTTTTACTTTTGTAATTGAATTGATGCCGAAATCATGCCCCGATTTCGACAATGTGTAGTTCCCGCCATACCTTTAATACTAGTTAACCTTTGTGCACAATTCGGAATGCCTTTTACGCTTTCTACTACTTTTTGATTTACTACTTGCTTTAAATAAAAATTTTTATGATAGTCTTCATTTTGTTTCTTTAAGAATAAAGAATAAAGTAGCTATACTGGGTCAGTAAGGGTTATGTAGGTATACTGGGAGATTCGACCTTGGGTTCGGAACATAGAACTTTTTGATCATTATTAGGCCAAACGAGCATAATTCCGAAACCAATGAAGATAGAACCTCCGAATTTGGTATCAAGGAGTCCATTCCTATTTCTTTCGTGTCCTTAATTTTTGGAGTAATGGGTCGGGGACCAGCCACACATTTCTGAAGACCTTAAAGCATATCTATAAATTTAATAAAGATAGCAGCTTGAAACAAATGTAGAAGCTTCAAATTTGGCACAAGGATGTTCTTTACTATTTGTGTGGCCCCCTAAATTGGGGTCAATTAGAGTGGTGGTTCAGTACCCCTCTTAGACCTACCAAGGTTTAAAAGCTTATAATCAAAATTATTAAAAACAGTAACTTAAAATTAAGATAGAACGTTCCAATTGTGTACAAGGGTTCACTAGTATTTATAATACAGCGCGGACTGCATATGGGCGAAATCGTACCATGGTTTCGGGTTCTGGAACCTTTGAAATGTTCAAGGACTAACAAACATATTTCTAAAAAATAGCATAACTCAAAAAATGATGCCGCTATTTTGAAGAAATTTAAACTGTAGGTTACTAGTAATGAAAGTATCATGAGAATTAGTTCTGTTCGGGTTTGGTCAATGAGTTCGGATTATAGAAGCTTTTGATCGATTTGAAAAATTTGAATTATTAAATATATTATGCTTTGATTAGCTTTTTATCACAAAATTTAATAATTCAAATTTTTTAGCTTTTGTAATTGAATCGAGATAAATATATTTTCATTTATCTCAAGTTTTTTTGTTTTTTAATATTTTTAAATAGATAAATTAGTAAGAATTTGTAATATTTCTGAATAGATAAAGTAATTACAAAATGTTTTTTAGTACTATAAAGTTAATTTGGTTAGCCATTCTTAAGATCAAACTAATAAAATCTTTTATGGTTTTAAAATGAGTTATTAACTTGCCATTCAATTTGAACCAAATAGGTGTAGGGTATTTCTAAGTCGGTTGCACCGACTGACTGTTTCTTTACTGTTTAATTGTTCTATCGTAATAATATCATGCACTGATTTAAACGTATTTAAGATGTTTTTTTTCTATTTAGTTTAATGTATTTTCTAGTTCAGTTGTATTTATAAAAGAAGACTTTTAGAGTAATTTTCTATTATAGAAGTTTTTTCTTGTTTTAATATTTGAAATCAACCTAAAAAAAAGCGTGTGATGAAAAAAACCAAGGGTTTTTAAAAGGCACATTTTCAAAATTATATAGGATTTCTTACTGAGTATTTTATCATTTATTTTTATAGAAATATATATAAAAACAAATGATAATATTATAATTTAGTTATTTCATAAATTTATTAATTATGAATAATACTGAAATCAATACTTAGAACACAATCCCTGTTACCAAGTGCGAAAAATAAAGTTGAAGCTTCAATGTTAACGTTTAATTTTGGAAAAACATACACTGGTAAATAAGTTACTGTTTACTGTTTTATCATTTATTTTTATAGAAATATATATAAAAACAAATGATAATATTATAATTTAGTTATTTCATAAATTTATTAATTATGAATAATAGTGAAATCAATACTTAGAACACAATCCCAATTACCAAGTGCGAAAAATAAAGTTGAAGCTTCAATGTTAACGTTTAATTTTGGAAAAACATACACTGGTAAATAAGTTACTGTTTTATAAAAGCATAATAGTTTTAATTTTTAAGACCTAGTAGCCCTTCAATAGGGAAGGTTCTAAAATTTTTCCATAGCAAACTTATGATGAATCTGCTCATCCCCCTCCTATCCTAGCCCTTCAATTTTTTTAGGTTCTAGGAAATCAATTGTGCACTCCATAAAAATTTGGACTTTTACCTAGAATTTTATTATCTAAGCAATTTTAACAGATGTTCAAGTTACAGGTGTTTAAAAATAGCAAAATTTCAATATTCGAAAACCAACTATTTTATGCCGTTTTCAAATTGAAAATACACCTAACAGAAATCTTGTTATAACAATTTAAATATAGGGTTTTTTCCAATTTTTGGGGCTTTCGCTCCGGAATCCGGAACGGGTGGGGCTACTGAAAAAAATTCTTCTATGGAATTATTTTTTTTTTTATACCTATCCATGGTTAAAATTTCTTTTCTCTATTTGAAACGATATAAAAGTTTTTGTAAACATACAGACAGACGGACATAGTGAAACTATATAGGCACATTTTTACAAAATTTTTTGAAAATATGCTAAAAACACGGTTTTTTACCCATGTATATACAATGTTTTTGGCCTTTTTTAGATCTCTTGCCTTTTTGTGTAGAAAATTAAAATATGGTGTTAGTCTTTTATTAATATATATAACATTATAAATAACATTATCTTCCGTTTCTCCTTCCTTGTCCTCTGTTTCTCCTTCATTTGGTTCAGTTTCAAATTTTTTTGTTGATTTTGTTTTCTTTTTCACGTTTTCCAAAAAGTTAATTTTAGTTTCAAGTTTATGGAATTTAATTATTATCTTTTCAGGTTCTCCTGACTTCTTTGAATTATTTTTCTTTAAATATGAATCTTTGATATCTTTCTCTTCAATATTCGAACCTACATTTTGAGCTATTTTTATTACAGCTGCTGCGGCATTCTGACTAAACTTATCAGGAACTCCACTTATTTCAATTTGCTTTAGCAGCTGTTTTTGTTTTATTTTTTCAAGTTCAATCTTATTTTTGTAGACTTCTTGTTTCAGTTGGCTATTTTCACTTCTAAGTGTTTCATTATCATCAATCAAGCTTTCAATATACTGTTTCATATCTTGAACCTCATTCTGGAGGTTTTTTACTTCTTTACTTTATGTTGTTTGATTTGAAATAATAATTTCTAGTTTCTCAGAAATGGTCTCAATATTACTAATAGATGTTCTATCTGAGGTGCCTGGATGTACCTGTAGCATTGTAGATTTTCGTTTATTCTCTCTGGTATCTGGTTCAATATTACTAGTAGATGTTAATGTTTCATTTGAAGTGCTTGGATGTACCTGTAGCATTGTATTTGTAGATTTTCGTTTATTCCTTGTCATTGTACATTTATTACAAAACCAAATTTTGTCCGGTTCTGATAAAATATTCTCGATGACTTCATTGTCCAGCCCAGTACAAGCACTGCAGATCCATTTTTTGCAAGGTCCTTCGCATAATAGTATTTTGTTTTTTCTTAAATTAATGTTTTTGTTACACCGACTACATAAATTATTACTTAACATTTTGACGTTTTGACGCTTTTTTTTTTGCCATTACGTTTGCCATTACGTTTGTGGCCCAGTGAAGTAGGGGAGGTAGACATAGGCTCAAGTGTATTGATCGGATCAGAATCGAAAAATAAATCGATTTAGCTGTGTATGCCCGTCCGTCATCACGATAACTCAAAAAATAAAGGAGCTAGGATTTTGACATTTTTCAAAATTCGTTTTTATGCAATAGCAGCCATCGCTATTTAAATCCAGCCATTTTGGTCCACGGGTTCGGGTACCTGCCATACAACTTCATTTTTTATATGAGTGTTACTCTGTACCTATTACAGCTGCGTGTCTGAAATTTTGCCACAAATAGTTTAGTGTAATGGCCAAAGTTACTGCAAGTTTTGTTGGTTTACTGCAGAGGGTTCGAGTAGCTACCATACAACTTTTTATTTTATATGAGAATTACTCTATACCTATGGAAGTTGGGTGTCGAAATTTTGCCAAAAATAGTTTAGTATAATGGCCAAAGTTATTTTAAAATTTGGTTGGTCTACTGCAGAGGGTTAGCGTACCTGCCATACAACTCCTTCTTTTATATGAGCATTACTCTACACCGAATAAAGCTAGTATGTTTGAAATTTTGCCAAAAGTAATTAACTGGATCATATATTATTTATATTATGGTCTTACGGGTATCCCAGAGCTGACACAGTCTACTGTACTACACTCTTTCTCGTTTCATAAAAATTTTCAAACGTTGTAAACAAAGATCGCTGCAATTAGTGTTAATCGTTGTAAATGCAGTACTTAATTTTGTAGTTCTGTTGCGTTCCACACATGCAGATGCGTAATGCCAATCAAATGTTTATATAGTTTCAAAAAAAAAAATAATAATAATAAATAAAAACACTTTTTTTTATAAAATTGCTTTATTTTAATTTTAATTTATTTATAAAATTAATATATTTTGATTTTAATTTATTTATAAAATTAATTTGTTTTAATTTTAATTTATTTATTAATTATATTTTTATTAATTTCTTTATTTGTTGTTTGTCCAAATAATACAAGGTAGAGTTACATTTTCTGTTACGGTATTTAAAGGAAAAATATGCTTAGAATGCAAAATTGGTTTGTGTTGCAATTATTATATCTTTTAAAAGTTCTCACGGGAAAGAATTTAATTAACAAGTAAAAACGCTTATGAATCAATTTATTGTTTTAACTATTAATTTTGATGGGAAACAAAATTAGCTTATTAAATAATTTTGGTTTAACATTAGTTTTTTTCTTTTTAGAATTTTTTTCGTGGGAACGATAAAAAATGAAATTTAAATATCTTTATTTAATTGCAATGTTTAATCTTGACATTTTAATTAATTTAGATATTTGGTTTGAGCGAATATATGATTCCCCCATCGTTAAGTTGGAAACTCTGCTTAGTTCCATTGTTTATATTTTCTTTTAAATTATTTTTTACTTTGCTTTTATTTAATTTTATGTAGCATTTTATAATGGAGATTGCTAAAATAATTATTATTAAAATAGAAAATTTAGATAATATAAAGATGTTATGATTTTTAATTAAAGTTTTAACATATTTTATTTCATTATAGTTTTTAATATGTTTTAATTTAATATCTTCTAAGTTTGGTACAAAGTTTACATTCTTAATGTCTAAATAATTTGATATTGTTGAATGGTTTACAATTTTTCTTCCAAAATTCTTAAACTTCTTGCATCATCTATTTTTATAGTATTAGTAACATTTATTAAATGTTATATGTTATTATTTATTAATTTGTATTCAATATCATTACAATACTCCTAACTATAATAGTCATATGATGTCATATAATATCGTATGATTTTGTACGATTGTTTGACTTTTCATATAACTAACTATAATACCATAGCCATCATTCGATGCCATTAAGAAATCATTCGTCAAGTCAAAGGCATACGGAACGAAGCGTACATATCATATGATATCATACATACAAGTAAACTAAATTTAAAAGAAACTAAAAATATCTTAAACTAAAATTAAAAAGAATTAAAAAATTTTTAAATCAAACGTAACAAGGTAAATACATAAATTTTATATTATATAGACTATTATAGTTAGGGTTATGATTTTGAAGATCATAGGTAATCATATAGTTATAATTGAAACTAATTTATTTCTGCTTTCAACTTTATTGCTCTAAATTCAAATCAACAAGAGGGCAACTTGCACTCAAGTTGCTCTTTTTATTAACAATATAACTGTACTTAAACTAAAACTATATTACAATTGTATTAAATGACATGTGATTTTATTATCCATTAACATGTTTGTACTTAAAGCTATTTGTATTTGATTTTTATTCATTAAAGATGTAATTGTAATTAACACTATATTTGAAAGAGATAAGACTATGTTTTATTATTATATTTACATGTAGGGATGGCAAGTGTACAAATTATATGTAACACCTCCACCCCTAAGATATTTTGGTCACCAAAATTAATTCATTTTTACATTTTTTGTTTTTTGTGTTTTAATTATTAGCCAATTTTTATTTTCATTTTTAATGATTTCTATGTTTCATTTTTAATGATTTAGTATTTAGTCAATACATATTTGTAAAGAAATTAGTAATTTACATTTCATACACTTATATACTATAATATAAATTTTTTTTTAGCACATTTTCAAAAAATTTTGTAAAAATGTGCCTATATAGTTTCACTCTGTCCGTCCGTCTGTCTGTCTGTCTGTCTGTCCGTCTGTCCGTCCGTATGTTTACAAAAACTTTTACATCGTTTGAAATATAGAAAAGAAATTTTAACCACGAGTAGGTATTACAAAAAAAATAATTTCGTAGAAGAATTTTTTTCTGTAGCCCCACCTGTTAGGGAGCTGCAGCCCCCCAAAGTTGGGAAAATCCCTATATTCAAATTGTTATAACAAGAGTTATATTAAGTGTATTTTCAATCTGAAAACGGCAAAAGATAGCTGGTTTTATAAACTTTATAAATTTTTAAGGTTGCCATACGGTACTAAAATTTACCATTATGCTAAACTCAATTTTTGCAAAATTTTTGGCCACATATATCTTTTAAACGGTTCAAGCTAGGGTCTTGAAATTTTGGGAGAAGTTAGATCCTCAGAAATTAGTAGGAGTCGGTTAACAAAATTTTTTTGTCAAGCCCCATGTTCAGGAGCTATAAAGGCTCGAAAACTGAAATTTTGCTATTTTTAAACACCTGTAACTTGAATACCTGTTTAAAAATATTTTCCTTAATATACAAAATTTAAAGGTCTAACATTATATTTTAACATATGTTAAAGGTTTTTCTTAAATTTAAAAGGGGTTCTTTAAATTGAAGAAAGTGTCTCTCAGTTTTAACCATTTTTGCCTAAATAGTAAAATTCTAAGGAAAATTCCAAATTTTGGTGGAATTCACAATTTAATTCCTAGAACCTAAAAAAGTTTTTGGGAAGGGGAGTAGTGAGCATTATATCCTTAAGAAATTTGGCGACCTTCTCCATAGAGGGGCTACTAGTACTTAAAAATTTACTGTTATTATAGGTAAGCAGTGACTTAGTCACCAACGTATAAATTTCCTAAATTAAACGTTAATATTTAAGCTTCAACATTATATTCCCATAAAATACTTAGTATGAAACACTATATTATTGTGAAAATGTGCTTTTTTAAAAACCCTTGGTTTTTTTTATCACTTGTTTTTTAATGGTGAGTATTTCATTTCTATCTGAAATATCTATTAGTTTATTTTAAAATAGTTAGGTTTTTATAGCTTGAAAAATATTTTTGATATAGGTCTTGAAATTTTAAAAACAGGTTTAAATTATTGCAATATATGCACATTAAGCCTTTATCTATTATGACTCGCTTCATTAGATTCAAAAGATTACTACGACGGGAGACGGAAATTGTATTCTGACATTTTTTATGAATAATTTTTAAAGAACATTTTTCTTTTTGCGATTCTTTTAAATAGATTTGATTCTTATAAAGATTTATGGGTTTCTCAGTAATGTAAATAAGGTCGGATGGGTCTTCGTTTGCACTATGAATTGTAGTGTTAGTTGTCATAATTTCAGAATCATTGCAACTTTCGTTACTAAAAATTTGAGATTGTTTTAATCTTGTGCTTGTGCTATTGGCAGCTAATACATTTAGATTCTCCTCTAAATAATATATTGGTGGTTCTTTGTTTTCTAGATTTTCATCAATCTTTATACGCGATATATATGCGTCCGTATTAAGGACAAAGGTTTTTTCGAAGTCCGGATATTTCAGGATTGGATCTGATGTTAGTAATTTTTTTAATTTTTCAAATGCGCTTCGGTATTCTTTATCATTTCCCAAATCAAGGGAATTTTCGAAAATATCTTCTATGTAGGGAATAGGATATTTATCATCGACTGTTACGTTATTCAGCTTTTTATAATCGATAACTATCCGCCACTTTTGTTCGCCACTGTTATCAACTTTTTTCGGGACAACCCATATGGGTGAATTGTATGGTGAATTTGAGTTTTGGATTATCTTGTTACGAAGCATTTCTTTGATTTGCAAATTAACTTCGTTTTCCGTATGTACGTTTCCGTTTAGGGTTTTGAGGCATTGTTTTCTTATGGGACTTCTCCATTTTGGTTGGCAAATATTTGGGTTGATGATACTAAATTCAGCTCCAGTATCAATCAAAACTCTTAAGGTTTTAATAGGATTTTCTATTACTATGTCGGGTAATTGTTTAGGCAGTGGTCGCAAAAATTTTGATGTTTGTTTATAGAGATATCCATGAGTTCGTTTGCGTTATGATAATTGTTTCTAAAATTATTGCTATTAGAGTTTCTGCTTTGATACGATCTATTTTGGACATTTGCAGATGCATTATTATAGTTTCTATTTTGATTATTGGGTCTATTTTGAAAATTTGGAAATGAATTGTTAGAATTTCTGTTAGAGTTTCTACTTTGATATGATCTACTTTCGAGATTTGCAGATGCATTATTATAGTTTATATTTTGATTATTGGATCTATTTTGAAAATTTGAAAATGAATTCTACCAAAATTTACAAGTTCTCGTTTATGGTATCAAAGTTTTGCCGAGTCTTTTTTATTTAGTTTTTTAATTGTTCTATCATAATAATATCTTGCAATGATTTAAACGTATTTAAGATGTTTTTATACGCGTATGACTATATAGTCAAAGGGTATAATAAATTTGCTATTTTTTTTTTTTTTTTTTTTTTTAAGCTCGAAAGCCACCCATTGAAATTATGCGGTGTTTCTTTGGGTAGTGTATGATTTTAACACACTAAAACCACACCCTTTTTGAACCAAACTTTAGGAGGGAACCTGTAATACAAATGTACAGTTTGGTTACAGGGATTGATTGTATGGTGGAAGTTATTTGGAATATTTGGATTATAGGGAATGGGGAAAATTGGATGGGATATTTAGAAGAAAGATGTTAATGAAGTTTATTACGTTTGTGACGCAGAGAAGGAGAGGGGATAGATAAAGACTCAAGTGTATGGATCGGATCAGAATCGAAAAATAAATCGATTTTACGATAAATCAAACACTAAAGAAGCTAGTATCTCAAAATTTTCGCAAATTCGTTTTTGTGCAATAGCCGTCATCGCTATTTTAACCCAGCCATTTTGGTCAATGGGTTCGGGTAGCTGCCATACAGCTTCTTTTTTTATATGAGTGTTACTCTGTACCTATTACAGCTGCGTGTCTGAAATTTTGCCAAAAGTTGTTTAGTTTTATGAAGTTTTTGCAAAATTTGGTTGGTCTACTGCAGTAGGTTCGAGTAGCTGCCATACAACTTCTTATTTTATATGAGCATTACTCTCCACCTAAACAATCTGGGTGTCTGAAACTTTGCTAAAAATAGTTTAGTGTAATGCCTAAAGTTTTTGCAAAATTTGGTTGGTCTACTGTAGAGGGTTCGAGTAGCTCCCATACAACTCCTTCTTTTATATGAGTATTCCAATAAAGTAATTATATACATAGAGTATTCACGTAGAACAAAAAAAATTTAGACAAGTTTTTTTATTTCGTAAAATCAACTTTATCGCATTTTAGTCTATTTTTATTTTAATTTTTGGTTGTTTTTATTTTTTTGTTTGTATGTCAATCGATGTGTGTACGTTTGTATATATTTCTTCTCCTTTTTTTTTCTATTTATATCATATCAATCCCTGTATCATGTATGTACGCAGTTTGTGTATATGTTGATTATAAAATAAAAAAGATTGAAAAAGAATAATGAAATTTCTTTTTTTTGCTTTATATTTTTTACTTGCATTATTCCTAATCTTTCAAATCGTTAGAAAATACTTCCATAAATTGACTTCTAATGTACCTGTGTATTTTAAATTTTCGTTAGTTTAAAATAGGTATGTAAAATTTTTTTATAGTTTTTAGGTTTTCAACTAGTTAAAAAAATATAATTAAAAATTTTTGTTTATCTTATTGAAAATTTATTTTATTATTTTATTATTTAATTTAGAATTCTGAAAGATAAAAATTCGGGTAAAATATATTATGGAAAAGTATATACATAAATTAGCTTTCAAAATTCATATTCCATTCGGCATAAAAAACCCTTTAAGTATGTAAATACACATTATAAAATGTACATATGTATGAAACACCACTAATTTAATTCAGTGCACTATTAAAGTATAGCCTTCTAATGGCTATTTCATCGAATACCAATACAACCAACATTTTAAATCTGTTTCTGAGAATATAATGCCTAACTCATTTATATATTTGTCGTTAAGACCTATATTTAAATGTTTGATGGGGATCCATCTATTAAGAGAACTAAAATGGGGCAAATTAAGCTTTACACCATATCTCAAAAATTTATAACCCTTTTGGTGAATTAAAATGAATATTTATTGCTACGTTTTTTTCATCTTTTTTTTTTAAATTAAAGTTTGTTTCTAAAAGAAAGCTAACCTTTTAAGAACTGTCGAATACTTTTTTAAATAAAAATCTGCACTCCTCTAAAATTTCAAACAATGCCTGCAAAAACAACTTTTTTCATCTGACGAGACAGTTTAAAAATTTTCAAAAAGTATATCAAATTTCTTACATATTTGTTAGAATAGCATTTAGTACTTGAATAATTATTATTTATTTTTAAAGGTTCTCTGTATTCAAAAAAATAGAAATCGTCCAAATTGTATAAAGAAATACATATAAACAAAATACACAAATGTTCATACATACATCGATTAACATATAAATAAAAAAAACAACAATAAAAATATTAAATAAAATTTTTTAAAAAGAAATCGTCCAACTTGATATGGAAATATAAACAATTGTATATATGTACATCGATTGACAAACAAACAAAATAAAAAGAAAACTAAAAACAAAGCAAAGAAATAATCTCAATTTGACTTTACTATGTACACCAAAAATACGGTCATCTTTTTACGATAATGGGGTGATTTCAAATCAACAAAATTGACTAACATTTTTTGTTCTAGATGAATACTCTATGTATATGATTTCTTTATGGTATTCCACTACACTTAATAAAGCTGTATGTTGAAATTTTGTCAAAAGTAATTAACCGAATGATATAATGTATATGTTACGGTCATACGGGTATCCCAGAATTGACACAGTTTACTCTACTACACTCTTCCTCGTTTTTCTATTTATTTCCTTTCAAAAAACCCTATTAGATTTTCATCGTAGTTGGATATGGTTCATGATTCTGCACCATATGTCAGAACTGGTACGATGAGTGTTCTGTAAAGTGTGATCTTTGTCTTTCTATTCAAAGTTCTTGACCGCATGTGCTTGCTTAACCCAAAGTAATAACGTTTGGTTAGCACTATTCTACGCTTAATATCCAGGCTGGTATTACGGCCTTCTGTGTTCATTTGACAACCGAGATATACAAAATCTTTCAAAGTTGTAGTCATCAACCGTAAAGTTTTCACTTATACGGCGACGGAAGGCATCTTTGATAGCTGCCACCAAGTACACCGTATTTTTCTCGTTGAAATTTTGTCAAAAGTAATTAACCGAATGATATAATGTATATGTTACGGTCATACGGGTATCCCAGAATTGACACAGTTTACTCTTCTACACTCTTCCTCGTTTTTCTATTTAGTTTAATGTATTTTCTAGCTCAGTTTTATTTATAAAATGTAGAATATTAGAATAATTTTCTATTATAGAAGTTTCTTCTTGTTTTAATATATGAAATCCACCTTCGAAAGCCACGGTTTTTGAATATTAATTGTTGCAAAAGAAGTATTTAAAATAAAAAGAAGAGTTAAAAGTATTAATCTAATTTGCTTGGTGTGATGTTTTTGTGGAACTAGCATCTGGATTGTTATTACCTGAGAAAAATTTGAAAGATCTTTTAATTCTACTACCTGTACCTTTGTTTATGTTTGTGTCTGGCAGTTTCAGCATTTTTAATAATTAATTCGACAGTGTTTTTGTAATCGAAATCTCTTCGGTTTTTATTTACTTTGTCAATTGTATCTGTCTTTGTTTTTTCTACTTACTTTACTTTATCGAAGTAACAAATTATTATTTTTGAGCTGAGTCCAAAGCCTTCCTCCATGGCTTCCTCAGTGGCTTTTCTCTTGTGCAGCTTCTCTCCAACTTCGAACTATATTCAGCATTCTTACGTCTTTTCGTCCAAGTTTTGGTCGACCTCTTCTGTGTCTATCCCCTGGATTGGCATCAAAAACCGCTCTTGCTGGAGCATCATTGTTCATTCTTACTACGTGACCTAACCAGCATAATCGTTGGATTTTAATCCAATTTAAGAGATCGGTATAGTAGTACAGCCCCTACAGCACGCGATTGTGTCGCTGTTTCCAAACTCCATTGACGTTAATTGGACCAAAAATTTTACGTAGAAACTTCCTTTCAAAAAACGCTATTAGATTTTCATCGTAGTTGGATATGGTTCATGATACTGCACCATATGTCAGAACTGGTACGGTGAGAGTTCTGTAAAGTGTGATCTTTGTCTTTCTATTCAAAGTTCTTGACCGCATGTGCTTGCTTAACCCAAAGTAATAACGTTTGGTTAGCACTATTCTACGCTTAATATCCAGGCTGGTATTACGGCCTTCTGTGTTCATTTGACAACCGAGATATACAAAATCTTTCAAAGTTGTAGTCATCAACCGTAACGTTTTCACATATACGGCGACGGAAGGCATCTTTGATAGCTGCCACCAAGTACACCGTATTTTTCTCGTTCACTTGCAAGCCTAATATTCTTGCACTCTCCTCAATAGCAACAAAAGCTTCACAGGTATCCGTTTCTCAAGTGCGATGTTCAATTAAAATTCCGTTGCGATTAAAATTCCAGATAAGTTGTGTTCCACTCTGACTACACATAATGTGCAACCTATGGTCATATGGAAATATGGAAAAGTGTATATATTTGTGATCAGCGTGACCTCCTGAGTCGATATAGCCATGTGCGTCCGTCCGTCCGTAGGCACGACAACTCAAAAACTAATGGAGTTATCCTGATGAAATTTTAACTGTAGGGTACTAAGACTTAACGTACGGCGGCGATTACATATGGGCGCAAAATCGGCCCATGGGTTCGGATTCTGGACCTTTTAATTGTTCCAAGGGCCAAGGAACATCTAAAAAAAATAACGATAACTCGACAACTAACGGCGTTACAATCATGAGTTTTGTGATGTAGGTTACTTAATGAGACTATGGCGGGGACTACGTACGAGCGAGTTCGGACTATAGGTTCGGATCCTAGAAGTTTTTGATCGAATTTAGGCCAAACAAGCATAATTCCGAAACCAATGAAGATAAAACCTTCAAATTTGGTATCAGTGTGCCTCTTCCTATGTCCTTAGAGTCCTGGAAATTAAGAACCAATTGGAGTAGTGGGTCGGGGACCATCCACACAGTTCTGAAGACCTCTAAGCATATCGTTAAAATTATTAAAAAAAAAAGCTTAAAATAAAATAAATTTGTTTAGCATTGTCTTATGACCAAACTAATAAAAGCTTTTATGATTTTAAAATGATTTATGGACTTCCCATTAAATTTGAATCAAATAGGTGTAGGGTATTTCTAAGTCGGTTGCACTGACTGACTGTTTCTTTACTTGTTTTAAGGGAATCTTTAACTTCGGCATAATTCTCTATTATACCTCTGTGATTTGTTTCTTTTAATAAAACGTCTTAATACGTCATTTAGGTAATTATTGTTCCTTAATCCATTTTCGATAATAAATATTTAGCCAAATTTTTGATAATTTATTACAAATTCTTATTATTTTTCTTTAACAAGATGTAGCTGAGTGAAATATTTATTTACTATATTATCTGAAATGGGGATGTTGTTTCCTAAATTTTCTCTAGCACTATGAATTATTGCTAATTTAGAGATGTTTTTATTTACACTATTCTCTTCTTCCACATTATGAGCTTCTCTTTTTCTCGGTTTAATTCGAGCAAATTTTTCCATTCGCTCTAGGGTTTGAATTTCATCACATTTCGAATTAATGGGGGATATTATTTTCTTTTTCCTACGTTGCTATTTTATGGAATTTGGTTTGTTAAGAAATGTGTTGGTATAGCAACTGATGGTAGTAATCTCCTTAGTATTTACATTTATGCGACTAAGGAAATCGGCTACATGATTCTGCTTGCCTTTGACGTAATCAATTTCAATTTTTTTATTCGGTTAGTTTAATACGTGATCTTTGTAATTTTGAATCAGGTTCCTTTAATGATTTTAACTATACAAGAGCGGTGGTCGGTTTTGATTAGGAATTTAGTACCATATTAGTATAGCCTTAAATATTTACTGGTTCATACTAAGGCGAGTAATTCTTTTTCTATAGTGACAGTATAGTTTTTCTTGCAAAACAGACAGGGTGTCCTTCTTGTGATAAGACTCCCCCTATAGCAAAATTAGACGCGTCAGTTGTTAGTAAAAATTTCTTTTTGAAATCAGGGTAACGCAAGATAGGATGACTTGTTATTAGGTTTTTTAATTTTTGAAAAACTTCTTTATAGAACGGGTCATTAAAGTCTATTTTAGTACCCTTTTTCAGATACTTTGTCATTGGTTGGGCTACTTTTGCATAGTCCCGCATAAATTTACGATACTACCCGGTAACAGTACCTAAAAAGCTTTTTATTTGCTTGGCAGTTTTTGGTAGATTGATTTGTTTAATTACATTAATTTTACTTTCATTGAGTTTAATGCCGTTTGGAGTCAGACCACGACCTAAGTATTTCGTTTCTTTAGAACAAAACTTGCATTTATCTACTTGAATTTTAGGATTGATTTCTCGTAATTTAGAGAAAATTTTATTAATGGCAGAAAGATTATTGTAAGGACGTAGAGAAGATTAAAATATCATCCAAGTAAACCAAGCAGATTCGTCCGATAAAATCTTTGAAAACATGGTTTATCATCCTCTGAAATGTTGCCGGGTATTTTTTAGCCCGAATGGCATTCGCACAAACTCAAAGTGCCCTTGTGGTGTAGAAATTTCAGTTTTTGGGCGATCTTTTTCGTCCACTAATATTTGGTGGAACCCCTTAGCGAAGTCCAGAGTTGTAAAATATTGAGCTCGGCCCAATTTATCAAATATAGAGTGTATATTTGGGATGGGGTACTGGTGATCGACCGAGATTTCATTTATTTTACATTAATCGATGACAATTCGCCACTTTTGTTTGCCCGAGTAGTCCAATTTCTTTGGTACTATTCAAATACGGCTATTATAAGGACTTTTTGATGTTTGAATGATATTTTGGTCCAAAATTTCTTGGATTTGATTATTTACCTCCTCCTCATAGATTTTAGGAAACCTATATATGTAGGAAAATCCAAAGTCTTTTATTCATATGATCTTCTTTATTCTTTCAATTTATTTTTTAGACTGAATCAACAAAACTTTTAAACTCACTATTTATACTTTCTACTGATCAATATCAATTAAAGCGACAACTAGTGACAAACACAACAATTATAAATCTTAAAATAACATCTTCAGTTCTTACAAAAAATTACAACTAGTGACAAAAAAAACAATTATTTAAAATAAAATCTAAAAAAATTACTTAAAATAAAATCTTCAATTCTTACAAAAAATTAAAACTAGTGACAAAAAAAACAATTATTAACTTAAAATAAAATCTTTAATTCCTACACTCGGCCATTTGACATTCATCGGTCCTCCGATGACCACGGCTTTAAATGTTCTGCACTGGTACAAGTTTTATTGGGTCCTTCATGTTGACCTACTTTAATAACATCGTATCTATCATTTGCTTTTACTCCGCTCATTTTATAAGGTCCATGAAATTTATCCGCTAATTTGTTGTTGATAAATTGCGTCCGTTTGATCGCTACTAATTCGTTCATTTTATAAGGTATATGAATTTTCCTCTTCTTGTTAAATCCTTTTTGATTTTCCTCCTGAACCTTCTTAAATTGTGCCTTAGCCTTCTCTCTTTCCATTTCCCGTCGTTCCTGATATTGTTGTAAAAAATTCTCCTGCAACAATTCTAGCGATCTGACATTCTGCCTTTGACGCATTGACACTCCTGTTAATAATTTAAAAGGTGATGTGCCAATACTTCTTTGATATGTACTGTTTATTGAACATTGCAATTGTGCTACATATTTGTACCACATCGCGGATTCTTTTTCTACTATTTTCGTTAAAATTGGAATAATACACCTATTTATCCTCTCTACTTGACCGTTAGACCTGGCATTCCCGTTGTTGTTAAAACATGTTGAATCGATTCTTCTTTACAATAATTTTGAAAATCCTTGGAAGTAAATGCGGCGCCATGATCTGAAATAATTCTTGCAGGATTCCCAAAAGTCATCTGTTGTACCCGTAACTTATCTAACACTTCTTTTGTTCCTGTTGACCTTGTGGGATAAATCCACACAAATTTCGTAAAAGCGTCAATTACTACCAATAAGTACTTACACATTTTAGCAGTTGGAGTCATCGGTCCTATATGGTCTATGTGGTACGTTTGCAATGGTACATCCGCTTTATCGATTGTGTGTAGAAACCCTTCATACTTACCATATTTCCTTTCCGCTAGAATACACGCAACGCAATTTTTTATGATTTTCCGAATTTTTTCTTTTAAATTTGCAATAAAATATTGCTGCGTAATTTGTTCTTCAACTTTTTTACAACCGAAATGACCATTTTCATGGTATGTCCTTATAATTTCTTGCTCCATATCCTGTGGGACTACCAGTAACTCTAATCCATCTTTATATTTGTATAAAATGTCATTCTTTATTAAATAATCATTATAAGGCTTGACAGCTAAAACTTCGCAAATTGATTTCAGCGAGTCATCATTTAGTTGACATTGCTTAATTTTAATATTTAAATTTTCTTCTGTTGAGATATACATAACTGCATTTCTGCTTAATGCATTAACGTGCCTCATTTTTTCTCCTGTTCGATGTTCAATTTCATATTCAAAATCCTGAAGAAATAATACCCAACGAAAAATTTTAGGACAAACATTTTTCTTGTCCATCGTTTGTTTAAACGCGTTACAATCCGTTATAATTTTAAATTTTTTATGTATTAAATATACGCGAAATTTGGTCAATGCTTTAATTACGGCCAGAACTTCCAGCATGTAGCTGTCATATTTTTCTTCTAACTCTGATGTTTTCATAGACATATAATAAACTGGATGAAATTGTTGATCATCATTGTCACGTTGAAGAAGCACTGCCCCAAAACCATATTTAGATGCGTCAGTGTGTAATTGTGTTTCAGCATCTTGATTATAAATTTTAAGAACTGCATCCCCACATAATTCTTTCTTCAATTCATTAAACGAATACATTTGTTCACTTCCAAATTTAAATTCATTTTTTCCTCTTAACATATCTGACAGCGGTTTAGCAATCACGGAATAGTTGGCAATAAACTTCCGAAAGTATCCAGTTAGCCCCAAAAAGCTTTGAACAGCCTTGATGTTTGACGGTATTGGGAAATTTTGAACGTCCTTTATTTTATTTTTGGATGGTCTTATGGTTCCGTTTTCTATTATATGGCCAAGAAATTCCACTCTTCTTTCCAAAAACTGACATTTAGTCCAGTTGATTTCCAAACCTGCTTCTTCTGCTCTTTGTAGTACCTTCTTTAAATTTTTTATAGCTTCTTGTTCACTGCTTGCCAGTACAATAATGTCATCCATATATAACAACACCAACTTTTGTACAATAAAATCTCGGAAAATATCGTTTATGTACCTTTGGAAAACGCGAGGCGAATTGCAAAATCCAAACGGAGTTCTTAAAAATGTATATTGTCCACTACTTGTGACAAAGGACAGAAACCTCTGGCTTTCTTCATTCACCTTCACGTGGAAGAATCCATTCTTCAAATCTAATGTTGAAAAAATTTTTACTGTTTGTAAGCTATCCAATTGCTCTTCGATTAACGGAACTGGATAGCGATCCTTGATTACCTTCATATTTAGTTTTCGATAATCCACACACACCCGTGGTGAACCATCTTTCTTTCGCACCACCACTACTGGACTAGAATAATCAGATGAACAGGGTACTATGATCTTATCTTGAATCCATTTATTAATTTGTTGTTCTCCCTCATCTTTTTCCTTAAAAGCTAGTCGGCGAGGTTTGTGACATACTGGTATATTGTCAGTCGTTGTTATTCTTAATTCTATACTTGTCTCAATGGATTTGTTCGGCTTATAATTGTCAATTAAACTTTTAATTTCATTCGGGATTTTTTCGTCATATTTTTTGTTATCTTCAATCACCATATTCATTAAAAAATTTTCATCATCAACTTCCTTAATATTTTTTTTTATTGAAATCATTCCATTACAAATAATTAGTTTTACATCTTTTAACAATTCTTTACCTAAAATCATTTTGACAGGCACATCATTTATAAGTACTACATAAAACATAACCTTAAAAAAAACTCCATCAATTTCAATTTCTTCATTCAAATAACCCATAGTACTAATTTGTGCATTGCCAGCTGTTTTCAATTTCATTGTTTTATCAGGGTGAAAAGTTAAGTTAATTCTTTGTACTACATCCAACCTAATTAAATTTACATCACATCCTGTATCAATAAGACTTGAAACAAATTTATTTTTAATTTTAACCCATTTATTCATGCTTTGTTTATACTCATTTGTACTTGACATCATAATTTCCTTTTCAATATTTCTTTCAACTTTTTTATTTTGACATTCATAAGACTTATGCCCGAATTCGTTGCATTTAAAGCATTTTAACCCGTTGGCCTTGTTTGGACATCTAGGCGCTACATGTCCCAATTTTCCACAAGCATAACATCGAACATCCTTCGTTTTCTCTTTTATTTGTAGATCATCTCTGGACGTAAACCTGTTATCCTGTGGTTTGACCTTCGTATTTATTTTAAAATCCTCGTAAGCTCGTAATTTTAACTTGAACTCATATCATCATTTATCTTCATTTATTCCATTTATTACGTATTTCATAATTGACACATTATCAATCCCGTATGTAGTCCCCAGTTCTCTCATCTTCATGAAATAATCAAAAGTATTCTCATTATATCTCTTTTTTTTTGCCATCACATTATGAGCGTCCGCTGCTGATAATCTGACGTCAAATTCTTCCATTAACTGATTTTTTACTTCATTCCAAGATCTTACTCTTCTCACCAAATTTTTTGCTGGATTTTTAAGTAATTTTTTCGAGTATATTAATTTTTGTTGATTATTCCATCTACATGCCGCTTCTTCAAATTCTGTAATCCAGTCTTTTACAGAATATAATTCGCTTCCACTGAATGTACTCAACGATTCTTCAATGTCTCTAAATAAAAAGGACACCGGCAAGTCCTCACTCTCTGATCCCGACCTTAAGTCTTCATCGCCTTTATTTAACTGCTCCAATCTTTTTTTCATCACTTCCATTTCTTCTTTTAATTTTTCTATTTCGTCTTCGTTACCAATGATAATTTCCTCGTAATCTTCATTATGAGAATTATGTAATTCTTCATCAGTATTCCTATTTAAATCTAATCTTCCTAATTCTTCTTCTAGTCGCTTTTGCAAGTCAGCCTTCCTTCGACTTCTTGATAAACCTAACTCTCCTCATTTGTATCTCAATTGTTTAACGTTCATACTTTTCAAATTTTCCGCCTTTTTATTTGCATTCATTGGCGTCTCGAAATCAGACATCATTTCTTCTTTTCTTTTTTTTTTTATACCCTACACCTATAGAATAGGTAAAAGGGTATATTAACTTTGGTATGGTATTTGTAACCACCTAAAGGAAGCGAGCTAGATATAGAAAAGTATATATATTTGTGATCAGCGTGACCTCCTGAGTCAATATAGCCATGTCCGTTCGTCCGTCCGTCCGTAGACACGATAACTCAAAAAATTATAGAGCTATCTTGATGAAATTTTAACTGTAGGTTACTAGGACTGAAAGTACAGCGGGGATTGCACATGGGCGAAATCGGCCCATTGGTTCGGATTCTGGACCTTTTAATCGATCGAAGGGCTAACGATCATATATAAAAAATCAAAATAACTCAACAACTAATGACGCTTTCTTCATCAAATTTGTGCTGTAGGTTACTAGTAATGAAACTACTTCGGGGATTGCGTAATTTCGGAATTGAACCAAGGCTTCGGAACCTAGAACTTTTTGATCGAATTTGGGCCAAACGAGCATAATTCCGAAACCAAAGCAGATAGAACCTCCAAATTTTGTATCAGGGTGTCCCTTCCTATTTTCTTAATGTCTTTGAAATTTGGGCCCCATTAGAGTAGTGGGTCGGGGACTAGCCATACATTTCCGAAGACCTTAAAGCATATCTTTAAAATTAATAAAGATAACAACTTAAAGAAAAGTTCAAGGGCTAACAAACATATATCTTAAAAACACCATAACTCAAAAAATAATGCCGTTTTTTTGATGAAATTTAAACTTTAGGTTACTAGTAATGAAAGTACCATTGGAATTGGTTCTGGTCGAGTTTGGTCAATGAGTTCGGATTCTAGAAGCTTTTGATCGATTTGAGGTCAAACGAGTACAATTTTGAAGCCAAAGAATATATTTCCTGTTTCCTATGTGTTCCCGAAATTTAGACTTAATTGTAGTGGTTCAGTTTTCTTCAAAGGAACTTGCTGCATTTATGTAAAATTTATCTTTATATTTAAATGAATTGTATGAAAAGGTGTAAATTTGTAATTGTATTTTAGAAATACATTTATTGCATATTTTGTGTATAAGCTTTTCTATTAGGTATATTAACTAGCCATTTAAAGAATTGCAATTTTGAAAAATTTGGATTATTAAATATATTATGCCTTGATTACCTTTTTATCACAAAATTTAATAACTAGAATTTTTTCATTTTGTAATTGAACTGGAATAAATATATTTTCATTTATAACAAGTTTTTTTGTTTTTTAATATTTTTAAATAAATAAATTAGAAAAAATTTATAATATTTTTTAAGAGATAGTCTAATTAGAAAATGCTTTTTGTATTACAAAGTTAATTTGGTTAGCTATGTCTTACGATCAAATTAATATTATGGCCGAAACCAAACATAATTCCGAAACCAAAGCAGATAGAACCTCCAAATTTTGTATCAGGGTGTCCCTTCCTATTTTCTTAATGTCTTTGAAATTTGGGCCGCATTAGAGTAGTGGTTCGGGGACTAGCCATACATTTCCGAAGACCTTAAAGCATATCTTTAAAATTAATAAAGATAACAACTTAAAAAAATGTAGAAGCTTCAAATTTGGCTCAAGGGTGTTTCTTACTATCCCTTGCGTGTCCCCCTAATTTGGGATCAATTGGAGTGGTGGTTCAGTATCCCTCTTAGACCCTCTTAAGTTTTAAAAGCTTATAATCGAAATTATTAAAAATAGTAACTTAAAATTAAGATAGAACGTTCAAATTGTGTACAAGGGTTAACTAGTGCTTAAAGTTAAGCGTGGACTGCATAAGGGCGAAATCAGCCCAAGGGTTCAGATTCTGGACCTTTTAATCGGTTTCAGGGCTAACGAACATATATAAATAATCACGATAACTCAACAACTAATGACGCTATCTTCATGAAATTTGTGCTGTAGGTTATTGGTAATGAAACTACGGCGGCGATTGCGTACGGTGAGGATTGGACAATGGGTTCGGAACTTAGAACTTTTAGATCGAATTTAGGCCAAACTAGCATAATTCCGAAACCAATGAAGATAGAACCTCCAAATTTGGTTTCAGGGTGTCGCTTTCGATTTCCTTAGTCTCCTTTAAATTTGAGCTCAATTGGAGTACTGGGTGTGGACCAGCCTCTCAGTTCCAAGGGCCTTAAAGCATATTTTCGAAATTAATAAAGATAGTAACTAGAAGCTTCAAATTTGGCACATGGGTGTTCTTTACTATTTCCTGCGTGTCCCTCTAATTTTGTACCTTTCTTAGACCCCCCAATGTGTAAAAGTTTATCATCGAAATTAATAAAACTAGTAACTTAAAATTAAGATAGAACGTTCCAATTGTGTACAAGGGTTAACTAGTATTTAAAGTATGACGGGGACTGCATATGGGCGAAATCGTACCATGGTTTCGGGTTCTGGAACCCTTGAAAAGTTCAAGGGCTAACAAACATATATCTTAAAAACACCATAACTCAAAAAATAATGCCGTTTTTTTGATGAAATTTAAACTTTAGGTTACTAGTAATGAAAGTACCATTGGAATTGGTTCTGGTCGAGTTTGGTCAATGAGTTCGGATTCTAGAAGCTTTTGATCGATTTGAGGTCAAACGAGTACAATTTTGAAGCCAAAGAATATATTTCCTGTTTCCTATGTGTTCCCGAAATTTAGACTTAATTGTAGTGGTTCAGTTTTCTTCAAAGGAACTTGATGCATTTATGTAAAATTTATCTTTATATTTAAATGAATTGTATGAAAAGGTGTAAATTTGTAATTGTATTTTAGAAATACATTTATTGCATATTTTGTGTATAAGCTTTTCTATTAGGTATATTAACTAGCCATTTAAAGAATTGCAATTTTGAAAAATTTGGATTATTAAATATATTATGCCTTGATTACCTTTTTATCACAAAATTTAATAACTAGAATTTTTTTCATTTTGTAATTGAATTGGAATGAATATATTTTCATTTATAACAAGTTTTTTTGTTTGTTAATATTTTTAAATA
Organism: Dolichopus griseipennis; assembly: GCA_963082915.1. Classification (NCBI taxonomy): domain Eukaryota; kingdom Metazoa; phylum Arthropoda; class Insecta; order Diptera; family Dolichopodidae; genus Dolichopus; species Dolichopus griseipennis. The sequence goes on from OY720441.1 coordinate 289,069,536, forward strand.
AATAAATTAGAAAGAATTTGTAATATTTTTTAAGAGATAGTCTAATTAGAAAATGCTTTTTGTATTACAAAGTTAATTTGGTTAGCTATGTCTTACGATCAAATTAATATTATGGCGTTAAAATGACTTATGGATATGTCATTAAATTTGAACCAAATAGGTGTGGGGTATTTCTAAGTCGGTTGCACCGACTGATTGTTTCTTTACTTGTTTTTTTTTAAAAACTGTACTTTACTTTTTGAATAACTTCTTTATATTTTTACAGTTCTATATCCTTTTAGTTGAGCCCCCAAAAATTGTAGGAAAATCCAAAGTCTTTTATTCATATGATCTTCTTTATTCTTTCAATTTATTTTTTAGACTGAGGCCTTTACCTAAATGACGACGTACGGCGTATATTTTCTGTCAAAATAATTTTAAATACATATAATTATATGAGAGCTCCCGAAATACGCGACGTACCATACGTTGGGTTTTTAAAATTTAAAAATTGACAAAGCGTATAAAATTTTGTAATTGTTTTTTGTTATGTTGTTATGGGGACGTTTTGTTGATATTTAGTAAATAAAACGTTTTTATATTTATTTTTAATAAAAAAAACAGTGGCATATAGTTGAGTACGAGATATTTTAGTAAATAAAACGTTTTTATATTTATTTTTAATAAAAAAACGAGGAAGAGTGTAGTAGAGTAGACTGTGTCAACTCTGGGATACCCGTATGACCGTTATATAAACATTATATCATTATTATTATAAACATTAATTACTTTTGGCAAAATTTCAAACAAATAAAAGAAAGAGTTATATGGCAGCTACTCGAACCCTCTGCAGTAGACCAACCAAATTTTGCAGTAACTTTTGCCATTACACTAAACTATTTTTGGCAAAATTTCAGACACCCAACTTCAATAGGTATGTAATGCTCATATAAAATAAGAAGTTGTATGGCAGCTACTCGAACCCTTTGCAGTAGACCAACCAAATTTTGCAGTAACTTTGGCCATTACACTAAACTAGTTTTGGCAAAAATTCAGACACCCAGCTTCATTAGGTGGAGAGTAATGCTCATATAAAAGAAGGAGTTGTATGGCAGCTACTCGAACTCACTGCAACAGACCAACCAAATTTTGCAGAAACTTTGGCCATAAAGCTAAACTACTTTTGCCAAAATTTCAGACACGTAGCTGTTATAGGTACAGAGAAATACTCATATAAAAAAAGAAGTTGTATGGCAGCCACCCGAACCCATGGACCAAAATGGCTGGATTTAAATAGCGATGACGGCTATTGCAAAAAAACGAATTTGCGAAAATTTCGAGATCCTAGCTCCTTTAGTTTTTGAGTTATCGTGCGGACGGACGGACGGACGGACGGACGGACGGACGGACAGACGGACGGACATACATAGCTAAATCGATTTTTTTTTCGATTCTGATCCGATCCATACACTTGAGTCTATATCTACCCCCCCTCCTTCTCTGCGTTACAAACGTAATGGCAAATTTATTATACCCTTTGCCTATATAGTCATACGGGTATAAACAGTGGCATATAGTTGAGTACGAGTAAAATTTATTTAAAAAAAAAGAAGAAAAATTTTGAAAATTTAAATGGACATTAACGTAAGTATAGATTTTGTTTTTGTTTTTAAATAGTTCTTAGTTTATAATCCATATTATTAACCCTTATTAGCTAAATAATGAAAAATTAATTGAAGTCTCAAATAATGAATGCTTGTGGAGGAAGAGTAACGTAAAATATAAAGATAATAAATATAAAGAAAATGTTTGGGAAGAAATAGCTATAGAAATGGAGTGTGCTTGTAAATTATTGTAATACTTTATTTTAAAAATTTTTATTTAAATATATTTTTAGCTAAGCAGTGCAAAATTAGGTGGAAGATATTGAGGGATAAATACCAGCGGCAAAAGACACCCCAACCATCTGGAAGTGGAAAACCGCCAAAAGAGTGGCAACTGGCAAGAATTATGTCTTTTTTAGATCAGAATAGTGAACCAGCTAAGTATAAATTAATTAATAAAATGATTTTATACAAATTGTGATGGCTTCCTTTTTCTTTTAGAACAACTAGTAATATAAATGACGAAGACACTTTCACAATAGATTTGGAAGCTTCATCATCTTCTTTCAATGAAAATTTAACAAGAAAAAGAAAAAGTAACACCGATGATGTCACATTGGAAGTCTTAAATTTACTAAAAAAAAAATACGAAAATGCATCAAATGCTAATGCTAAAATTAGAACTGTTGAAAATAATTAATGAAAAAGTAAAACAATATAAAAGTTAAAATATATATATATTTTTATTAAGTTAAACATATTTTCAAAAAAATTAAAAAAGTTACATATTATGTACTTATATTAAAAAAATTTTGTTTTGTTTTATTTATGCATGTTATATTTAATAATTCAAATAGTTGCAAAGTATATTTCTGTGAGACAAAGCTCTTTGGCTTGAATTTCTCGGTGTGTTTAAGTCAGTTCTGCTGAGACTTACAAAATTATAATTACTTTCTGGTAAGTCAGTGATGCTTGCATTAAGGCGTAAAAAATTATGTAAAACTATGGTTGCCAGTACAAATTTTTTTGCATTTTCTGCAGTATTATTTATAGTTGTTAATAAAATTCGCCATTTTGATGACAAAATACCTTAAAAAAATATAACAATAAAAATTTCATATTGCTATTAAAATTAAAAAAAGATACCAAAAGCCATTTCAATTCGAACTCTTGCTTTTGAAATTTTCTTATTGTAAATGTCGATTCTTTCATCAGTCACTGTAGCAAAAGGTTTCATAATATTTGATTTTAGTGGAAAAGCTGCATCCGCTACAAAATAAAACGGGAAAACTTCCGATGTATTTGGTAGATTTGCTTCTGGTGGTATATTTAATTCATTATTAAGTATTTTTTGTCCAAATAATGAGTTTCTAAATACACCACCATCCCTCTGGGACCCATAGGCTCCTACATCAATTAGCGTACCACTGTAGTCTGCGTCACATGCTGCCATCAAGACCTGAAAAAATTTAAACTAAATAATTTATATTTGTGGTTTATTTTTTCTTACAATGCTGTTGTATTTTTTGTAGTTAAAAAATTGAGATCCAGCATGTGCGGGATTTCTTATCCTAATGTGCTTTCCATCTAGTGCACATAAACAATTAGGAACACCAGTTGTCACTAGAAATTTGGCGCTATTTGCAACCAATTTTCTTGCGTAGGAGGGCTGATATAAAACTCATGTAACTCGTGCCATAATACATCACTTGTTTCTATGACAATTGACCTCGCCGTTTCCAAACCCACACGAAACTTCATAGGCAATGTGTGTAAGCTGCATCCATGTCCAAGAAAACTAAATAACACAAATAATGCATAAATAACAACAAAAATAATGCATAAATAACACTACATACAATAAAGTTATGAATAATCTCTGTTCAGCATTGATAGGTTTTCTGTTAGAATGTTTCGTCAATGCAAATCGAACTAATTCCAACAGTGACTTAAATTGATCATAAGTCATACGAACCGATTTGTAAAAGAGTTCTGGATTCTTTGTTGTTATGATATCGAATCCAGTATTATAAAAACCAAAGTTTTCTCTAGATTTGAAAAGTTCTCTATTACACCTACGATATTTCTTTTTTTGGATCATTCTTAAAAGCATTAAATCTTCTAAAACTTCAATATCATCGAAATCCATTTTACAAAATTTAAAGAAAAACAAAATTAAAAATAATACCAAAATTAAAAACGCTATTTTTTATATGAAATCAATATTCAAAATAGATTTTTTGACAAATTAAAAATGGTACGCGCGTATCGATTTCGGGATACGTCGACGTATCGACGTACGGCGTGTTGTACGTCATACGTCGTACGCTTTTGATTAGGTAAAGGCCTGACTCAACAAAACTTTTAAACTCACTATTTATACTTTCTACTGATCAATATCAATTAAAGCGACAACTAGTGACAAACACAACAATTATAAATCTTAAAATAAAATCTTCAATTCTTACAAAAAATTACAACTAGTGACAAAAAAAAACAATTATTAACTTAAAATAAAATCTTCAATTCTTACAAAAAATTACAACTAGTGACAAAAAAAAACAATTATTAACTTAAAATAAAATCTTCAATTCTTACAAAAAATTACAACTAGTGACAAAAAAAACAATTATTAACTTAAAATACTTAAAATAAAATCTTTAATTCCTACATATATGCTGCTGTAAATAGGCTGTGAGGATGTGGTTATAATTTGGTGTTTCATGTTAATGGATCTCGTTGCTTGTAGAAAAGAGCTTTATTTGAATTCAAAATATATTTTAATAATTTCATTTCTTTTGAATTCATAGTTTCATTTGTTAACTTTTTATATAGTTCATTATGATTTATCTGTCAGTGTTCTATTTCATAAACTTTTTGAATAGGATGAACATTATTAAATTTTTGTCCTAAAAGAGCATCAAAATTTTTGTGCTCAATATTCATTAGTTTGCAGGACATGGTCGAGTTTTCCTTGAATTCATCTGGAGTTTTGGTTATTATTTCATATTTAATGATTTGACTTCCCGTAAGTGTTCTTAATTGAATTGCGTTTTTTAACTTTTTTGCTTTGGAATGAAGAAATATTTTTTCCTTTATAATTGAGTAATAACTGAATGTAATGAATCTAATAAGCAATTAAGCTTTATACCCTCAACTTTCAGAGATACTAGGGGTAATGATGGGTTAGGCTGGCTGATTGAAAATTTTCAATTATTTCGGCTGAAGGTGGATCTACTTCCATTTGAGTAGAATTTCAAGAGTTTCTATTGTTGAAATAACCTGATGGGTTATTTCAAAATGTTCCGGTACATTGGATTTGGTTAGAGATCTAAAGTTATTGGAGGATAAACCGTTATTATTACGGTTTGAATTATTTTGATTATAGAAATATCTATTTTGGTTATGAATATTTGGTTGCCTATTATTAAAATTTTGGTTATAGCTATAATTAAATTTTCTTTGGCTATTATTACTAGAATTAAGATTTCTAATGTTATTACTATTTGAGTTCCTATATTGATTTATCGCGTTAAAACTCCTTTTTTCCGGTATATTAGTAGCCATTAAAGTTTGATAAGCCTCTTCTAAAGAAGTGACATTTTTGGTTCTTAAATACATTGAATCTACTCTTGTAAATTTATTCAAAAATTTTTCTAATATTGGATTCTCATTGTTTATTGACTTAAATTCTACACGTTTTCGATTATCTTAGTCATATTTAGGTTCGATTTACCAATATATCATTTAGTTTAAAGTAGAGTTGACTAAAATTTCTTTAGTTGGTTTGATCTGCTTCCTTCTTCAATTTGAGATAGCTGGTTGTGATGCCAAATAAAGTTTTAAGTTGTGTTCGTCTGTCCGTCCGTCCGCACGATAACTCAAAAACTAAAGGAGCTAGGATCTTGAAATTTTCGCAAATTCGTTTTTTTGCAATAGCCGTCATCGCTATTTAAATCCAGCCATTTTGGACAATGGTTTCGGGTAGCTGCCATACAACTCCTTTTTTTATATGAGTATTACTCTGTAATACTCTAGGAGGTTACTTAATGAGACTATGGCGGGGACTACGTGCGAACGAGTTCGGACTATGGGTTCGGATTAGAGAGTCCTTCCCGGGAATTCCCGCTCGGGATTTCCCGGGAGATTTTTAAAAATTTATTTCCCGTTTCCCGGGAAATAAAAACGAAATTTCTCGGGAAAAAAATAATTGTTTGAAAAGGCTAATTTTGCGTTCATTCTCATGCTATTCTGTTTTGAAATGAAACAAAAATAAACGAAACGAAAATATTATCAAACGAAATTTTTGTTCCAGATTTCGTTTCATTTTACTATTATTTTCTTATAGTGTGCTGTGAAATTCTTGCTGTGTGGTAAAAAAAATAATTTATTATGAATTTTGACATAGATTATTAAAAACATATGAAAAAAAAACTTTATTTTCAATATTTTGTGTTTGAGTGTGTACATTATTATTTGCAAAATATTGTATTAAAAAAATTAGGTGTATTTTTCTCTATAGTTATTGATTTTTTTCTTTTATTTGCTAATTTTATTTAATTTTCGGTAGAAATAAATTTATACCCATGGCAGATTCTATATTTCATATAGACATATTTCACAAAAGAAAAAGGAGCTGATAAAGCGAAATGTTTAAAATGTAAAGATAAATTTTTAAGTTGCAAGGGATCGTCAACTAGTGGTTTGATAAGGCATTTACAGCATGTTCATAAAATCAATTTGTCGAAACGAAATGCAAATGATGATCAAGTTGCTGGTCCAAGCAAAGTAGTAAAAGTTCAACCTCAACCTTTAATAACATTTTTTACTAAAAAACAATCTATGGCAGAAATAATAGCAAGACTTACGACAGTTGATGGATTTTCAATCCATTCAATAGCCAAAAGTGAATTTATTCGCCAAGCACTCAATGAGAGACAATATAATTTACCAAAAGGCAAAAGTAATGTTATGAAATTAATTCATGATTTTTATGTGAATTTATTATGTGAATTCATGATTTTTTTTTAAAAATTGTGTTTTTTGCATTTATTTTAAACACTTTTATAAATTTTTCACTCTTTTCACTTTTTTATTTAGTTTTCCCGGGTTTCCCGAGATTCCCGGGAAAATTTATCTAAAATTTCCCGCTTCCCGGGAACAAATATAATCCGGGAAACGTGACTCACTAGTTCGGATCCTAGAAGTTTTTGATCGAATTTAGGCCAAACAAGCATATTTCCGAAGCCAATGAAGATAAAACCTTCAAATTTGGTATCAGTGTGCCTCTTCCTATGTCCTTAGAGTCCTGGAAATTAAGGACCAATTGGAGTAGTGGGTCGGGGACCATCCACACAGTTCTGAAGACCTTAAAGCATATCGTTAAAATTATTAAAAAAACGAGGAAGAGTGTAGTAGACTAGACTGGGTCAACTCTGGGATACCCGTATGACCGTAACATATACATTATATCATCCGGTTGATTACTTTTGGCTTTATTAAGTGTAGTGGAATACTCATATAAAATAAGGAGTTGTATGGCAGCTACTCGAGCCCTCTGCAGCAGACCAACCAAATTTTGCAGAAACTTTGGCCATTACATTAAACAATTGTTGGCAAAAATTCAGACACCCAGCTTCATTAGGTGGAGAGTAATGATCATATAAAATAAGAAGTTGTATGGCAGCTACTCGAACCAACTCCACTAGACCAACCATATTTTGCAGAAACTTTGGCCATAAAACTAAACTACTTTTGGCAAAATTTCAGACACGCAGCTGTAATAGGTACAGAGTAATGCTCATATAAAAAAAGAAGTTGTATGGCAGCTACCCGAACCCATGGACCAAAATGGCTGGATTTAAATAGCGATGACGGCTATTGCAAAAAAACGAATATGCGAAAATTTCAAGATCCTAGCTCCTCTAGTTTTTGAGTTATCGTGCGGACGGACGAACGGACAGACGGACGGACAGACGGACGGACGAACGGACAGACGGACGGACAGACGGACGGACATACATAGCTAAATCGATTTATTTTTCGATTCTGATCCGATCCATACACTTGAGTCTATCTACCCCCCCTCCTTCTTTGCGTCACAAACGTAATGGCAAATTTATTATACCTTTTGACTATATAGTCAGTCATACGGGTATAAATAGCTTAAAATAAAATAAATTTGTTTAGCATTGTCTTATGACCAAACTAATAAAAGCTTTTATGATTTTAAAATGATTTATGGACTTCCCATTAAATTTGAACCAAATAGGTGTAGGGTATTTTTAATTCGGTTGCACTGACTGACTGTTTCTTTACTTGTTTTAAGGGAATCTTTAACTTCGGCATAATTCTCTATTATACCTGTGTGATTTGTTTCTTTTAATAAAACGTCTTAATACGTCATTTAGGTAATTATTGTTCCTTAATCCATTTTCGATAATAAATATTAAGCGAAATTTTTGATAATTTATTACAAATTCTTATTGTTTTTCTTTAACAAGATGTAGCTGAGTGAAATATTTATTTACTATATTATCTGAAATGGGGATGTTGTTTCCTAAATTTTCTCTAGCACCATGAATTATTGCTAATTTAGAGATGTTTTTATTTACACTATTCTCTTCTTCCACATTATGAGCTTCTCTTTTTCTCGGTTTAATTCGAGCAAATTTTTCCATTCGCTCTAGGGTTTGAATTTCATCACATTTCGAATTAATGGGGAATATTATTTTCTTTTTCCTACGTTGCTATTTTATGGAATTTGGTTTGTTAAGAAATGTGTTGGTATAGCAACTGATGGTATTAATCTCCTTAGTATTTACATTTATGCGACTAAGGAAATCGGCTACATAATTCTGCTTGCCTTTGACGTAATCAATTTCAATTTTTTTATACGTTTAGTTTAATACGTGATCTTTGTAATTTTGAATCAGGTTCCTTTAATGATTTTAACTATACAAGAGCGGTGGTCGGTTTTGATTAGGAATTTAGTACCATATTAGTATAGCCTAAAATATTTAGTGGTCCATACTAAGGCGAGCAATTCTTTTTCTATAGTGAAAGAGTTACGTTCATGTTCGTTCAAAGGTTTACTTGCAAAACAGGCAGGGTGTCCTTCTTGTGATAAGACACCCCCTATAGCAAAATTAGACGCGTCAGTTGTTAGTAAAAATTTCTTTTTGAAATCAGGGTAACGCGAGATAGGATGACTTGTTATTAGGTTTTTTAATTTTTGAAAAACTTCTTTATAGAACGGGTCATTAAAGTCTCTTTTAGTACCCTTTTTCAGGTGCTTTGTCATTGGTTGGGCTACTTTTGCATAGTCTCGCATAAATTTACGATAGTACCCGGTAACAGTACCTAAAAAGCTTTTTATTTGCTTGGCAGTTTTTGGTAGATTGATTTGTTTAATTACATTAATTTTACTTTCATTGAGTTTAATGCCGTTTGGAGTCAGAACACGACCTAAGTATTTCGTTTCTTTAGAAAAAAACTTGCATTTATCTACTTGAATTTTAAGATTGATTTCTCGTAATTTAGAGAAAATTTTATTAATGGCAGAAAGATTATTGTTTTTATATAGTTCATTATGATTTAACTGTCAGTGTTCTATTTCATAAACTTCTTGAATAGGATGAACATTATTAAATTTTTGTCCTAAAAGAGCATCAAAATTTTTGTGCTCAATATTCATTAGTTTGCAGGACATGGCCGAGTTTTCCTTGAATTCATCTGGAGTTTTGGTTATTATTTCATATTTAATGATTTGACTTCCCGTAAGTGTTCTTAATTGAAATGCGTTTTTTAATTTTTTTGCTTTGAAATGAAGAAATATTTTTTCCTTTATAATTGAGTAATAACTGAATGTAATGAATCTAATAAGCAATTAAGCTTTTTACCCTCAACTTTCAGAGATACTAGGGGTAATGATGGGTTAGGCTGGCTGATTGAAAATTTTCAATTATTTCGGCTGAAGGTGGATCTACTTCCATTTGAGTAGATTTTCAAGAGTTTCTATTGTTGAAATAACCTGATGGGTTATTTCAAAATGTTCCGGTACATTGGATTTGGTTAGAGATCTAAAGTTATTGGAGGATAAACCGTTATTATTACGGTTTGAATTATTTTGATTATAGAAATATCTATTTTGGTTATGAATATTTGGTTGCCTATTATTAAAATTTTGGTTATAGCTATAATTAAATTTTCTTTGGCTATTATTACTAGAATTAAGATTTCTAATGTTATTACTATTTGAGTTCCTATATTGATTTATCGCGTTAAAACTCCTTTTTTCCGGTATATTAGTAGCCATTAAAGTTTGATAAGCCTCTTCTAAAGAAGTGACATTTTTGGTTCTTAAATACATTGAATCTACTCTAGTAAATTTATTCAAAAATTTTTCTAATATTGGATTCTCATTGTTTATTGACTTAAATTCTTGACACGTTTTCGATTATCTTAGTCATATTTAGGTTCGATTTATCTAATATATCATTTAGTTTAAAGTAGAGTTGACAAAAATTTCTTTAGTTGGTTTGATCTGCTTCCTTCTTCAATTTGAGATAGCTGGTTGTGATGCTAAATGAAGTTTTAAGTTGTGTTCGTCTGTCCGTCCGTCCGCACGATAACTCAAAAACTAAAGGAGCTAGGATCTTGAAATTTTCGCAAATTCGTTTTTTTTGCAATAGCCGTCATCGCTATTTAAATCCAGCCATTTTGGACCATGGGTTCGGGTAGCTGCCATACAACTCCTTTTTTTATATGAGTATTACTCTGTACCTGTTACAGCTGCGTGTCTGAAATTTTGCCAAAAGTAGTTTAGTTTTATGGCCAATGTTTAATGCGAATACATAAAAAAAACCTTTTAATTTTTAATTGGTTAAAAATCACTTCTTTATTTCTTTTATAATTTTAATAAATTTTAATATAGATTCTTTGTATATAAATTCTTATATAATTTTAATAATTTTACTAAAAATTCTTTTTATATAAATTCTTTTATAATTTAACAATTTTAATATAGATTCTTTGTATATAAATTCTTTTATAATTTTAATAATTTTACTATAAATTCTTTTTATATAAATTCTCTTATAATTTAATAATTTCAATATAAATTCTTTTATAATTTAATAATTTAATATATATAACACCTTTACAATAACTTAAATACTCTACTATCGATCGATCAGACAATAATGATTTTTAAGCAATTTTGCTCCTTTTATACACTGGAGATAAACGGTTTAGGATTAACGTTTAAACCAAGTTCATTAACCTTTACAAAAAATCTAAGCATGTAATAGTAAAGTAACTTTAAACAAATGTAAAAATATTAAATCTATGTATTGTGTAAATTAATTGAAACTTAATTGAAATTGAAAGTAAATATTAAATCTATGTGTTGTGTAAATTAATTGAAACTAAATTGAAAGTAAAAATGTTGGTATGACTGATAAACTTTTATACAAATTGAACTTGACATAAATAATTTGTTTATAGGTAAGTATAATAGATATAAAATTGATTTGACATTTTGATTAGGTACCATATTAAAACGATAGTACAGAACCAAATGTAAACAAACAATTTTTTACATTTGTTAAAAGAAAACTATTTTGAGTTAAAAATCTCAAAATTATCAATGTTGCTGTTGAAGTTATTAGTTATCACTGTTGCTGTTTGCAGTTTCAAAGCGGAGTCCTGATGTTTGAAGCTTGGAGTTGTTTTTGACTGGATGATTAGATAAGTATTTTAATTGAATATTGATTCTTTGTTGTCTGTTTCTCTTTTTTTTGTTTTTAGTTTGTACCAACTCAGCTTATGAAGCCTGAACATACTCCCGACCTTGACATCTTCCCAAAGAGATGTCAGAAAAAACAAACTTAGTTAGAAGCAATTGTTCCAATTTTTTTCCAATTAATTTTTGACATCTTACTAATTCTGTTGATTTGTGTTTTTTAGGTCATGTTTCATCATTGAAATCGGAGCTTCATCTTTGAATTAATTTTAACCGTTGAGTATGTAACGAGAAAGCGGAAATAATTAATAACAAAAATATGTAAGTTAAACAAAAAGTATAACTATACTAGCTAAAATTTTTTTTTTTTTAAACTGATGTGTGACGAGAATGTAGTGATAAGGTTATCTGGGTGCGTGATAAATTTCGTAGTGTTGAATTAATTATTTGGTAGCAAACAAATTTTTGTAATAGGTCGTTTTAAAACGTTATTCTTCGTACGTAATGTGACCACTCGTACTAGTCCATCTGAGCCAGGATGTGTTTCGATTATTCGTGCTAATAACCAACAACATGGTGGCAAATTATCTTCTTTAAGTAAAACTAGTTGATTTGGTATTATATTCTCCACCTTCGTTGTCCATTTAGGGCGTTGCTGTAATCTTGAAAGGTACTCCGAATTCCATCTGCGCCAAAAATTTTGAACTAATGATTGTAAGTACTGCCATCGGTTCAACCTATGGATATTTACATCGGTAACTTCTTCTTGTGGTGAGGATAACATTGAATCACCTATTAAGAAGTGTGCTGGTGTCAGTGGAGTGAGGTCTTGTGGATCGGTACTGATTTCCGTTAGTGGTCGTGAACTTAGACACGCTTCAATCTGACACAATACGGTGTTGAACTCTTCAAATGTTACGGTGGTGTTGCTTAGAATTCTTTTTAGATGATGTTTTGTAGATTTGACGCCAGCTTCCCATAAGCCTCCGAAATGTGGAGAAGAAGGCGGATTGAAATGAAAGGTGACTCCATGATTTGCTAAACATTCTGCAATTTTTATATCTAAATCATGTAGCATCCTTTTGCTCTGCCTGGTGAGAATTTTGTTTGCTCCCACAAAATTTGTCCCATTATCACAATAGATATTTTTGCATAGACCTCTCCTCGCACAGAATCTTCGAAAGGCTGAAATGAATCCTTCTGACGACATATCACTGACTAATTCCAAGTGTATGGCTTTGGTAGCCATACATATGAAGAGAGCGATGTATGCTTTATATTTTGATGAACCTCTAAATTTGTGATACTTGACTTCGAAGGGACCGCAGTAATCTAAACCAGAGTTGGAAAAGGGCCTTGCCATTTGTACTCGTTCGTGTGGTAAATTTCCCATTAGTTGTTTACGTGTTTCAGCTTTTTGTTTAAAACACGTAATGCATTTTTGAATTTGTGATCTAATTGTATTTCTGGCGTTCGTAATCCAATATTTTTTCCTAATATGATAGAGCATGAATTGAGTACCACCATGTAATGTTTGTTTATGTATCTAGGTTGTTACATGAAAGTTGTTTAACAATGTGTTTTGGTGAACTTCTCCTGACAAGATCCATCCAAATATTGTATTTTGTGCGAGAGGTTTCCCAGGGCCTCCTATAATACCATTTAGTATAATTTTTGAATATACATCAGCTCCCAAAAGTAGATCCACATTGCCCGATTCATAAAAGGTAGGATCAGCCAATTCAATTCCTTGTATGTGAGTCCACTCGTGCCAATGATGATCGACTCCTAGATTGATGTTTGTTAATTTTTTCAATACGAATCCATGTACTTCTATTTGATTCATATTGTGCAAGCTCTTAACCACAAACTTAACTTTGCATTTATATTTTGTATTCGAGTGTTACCAATGCCTTGAATATTAATTGATACCTTCTCTCTCCTTAGTTGTAACTTTTGGACGATTTTTTCGCTCACAAAAGATGCCTGCGACCCTTGATCGATGAGTGCTCTTAGCACGACTTCTTGTCCTGTCGGTGCAAGAACCTTAACTAATGCTGTGACTAGTAAAACTTGTTGCATGGAGCTCTTGGAGACCATGCAAGACGTCAGGTTTTGAGTAGTATCCTGAAAACGTGACGATTGATTATTTGAACTTGGGCCATTTGTAAACTGTTGATGGTTAAATTTTGGATTTTCTGATATAGCGCTTGACTGCTCAGGTCTTGATTCATGCAACATTGTGTGATGCCTCTTACCACAATGTTTACAACTATTTTTACTCGTACATTTTGCCATTGAATGATTATTGGAAAAACAATTGAAACATTTTTGTGCTTTCTTGATGCACTCTTTTCTCTTTGCAGTGTTCATTTTTATGAATTCCGGACATTGATTGATATAATGATTACCTCTGCAACTCGGACAACTTCGTGTTTGTATTTCTTGTTGATTTACGTGATGTGTCTTTAAAATTGGTTGATTATTTCTTACCCCTAAAGAATTAGAGATTACTTCTAGTACCTTTCCATCGTATTTCATGAAAAGCTAGAAGTTCTAATTTATATTTTATCATTTGATTCGCGATTTCTTCCATCTTGCCTGCTTGTAACATTGTTAATGCATTCCATGTTCCGATGTTCAAATCGTAGTCCTTTTTTCGGTGCCGGGTTCGGTCGCCATTGTTGTCATTTATTATCAGAGGCTCTTGTAAAGCATTTAAAAATTAAACTGTTATTAATTAGTTTATTTGTTGGTTGTCAAAATCATACAAGGTACGTTACATTTTCTGTTAGGAAGGAAAAATATGCTTAGAATGAATTTACGTTGAAATTATTATAATATTTAATAGTTTTCACGGGAAAGAAAATTTAATTAACAACAAAAAATGCTTATGAATCAATTTAATGTTTTTAATAATAATTTTGTTGGGAAACAAAATTTGTTTATTGATAGATAATAATTTTGATGGGAAACAAAATTTCCCTACAAAATAATTTTGATTTAAAATTAGTTTTTTTTTTTTAGAATATTCTTCGTGGGAACGATAAAAAATGAAATTTAAGTATCTTTATTTAATTGCAATGTTTAACATTGACATTTTAATTAATTTATATAATATTTGGTTTGAGAAAATATATTATTTGCCTACGTTTTTTGCAAGCGTAGTATTTTATGCGTTTCATTATACCCTACACCTATAGAATAGGTAAAGGGGTATATTAACTTTGGTATGGTGTTTGTAACCACCTAAAGGAAGCGAGCTAGATATGGAAAAGTATATATATTTGTGATCAGCGTGACCGCCTGGATCGATATAGCCATGTCCGTCCGTCCGTCCGTCCGTAGGCACGATAACTCAAAAAATAATGGAGCTATCTTGATGAAATTTTAACTGTAGGTTACTAGGACTGAAAGTACGGCGGGGATTGCATATGGGCGAAATCGGCCCATGGGTTCGGATTCTGGACCTTTTAATCGATCGAAGGACTAACGAACATATATAAAAAATCACGATAACTCAACAACTAATGACACTATCTTCATCAAATTTGTGCTGTACGTTACTAGTAATGAAACTACTTTGGGGATTGCGTAAGGTCAGGATTGGACCATGCGTTCGGAACCTAGAACTTTTTGATCGAATTTAGGCCAAACGAGCATAATTCCGAAACCAATGAAGATAGAACCTCCAAATTTGGTATCAGGGTGTCCCTTCCTATTTCCTAAGTGTCTTGGGAATTTGGGTCCCATTGGAGTACTGGGTCGGGGACCAGCCACACATTTCCGAAGACCTTAAAGCATATCTTTAAAATCAATAAAGATAACAACTTGAAAAAACGTAGAAGCTTCCAATTTGCCACAGGGGTGTTCTTTACTATCTCTTGCGTGTTCCCCTAATTTGGGATCAATTGGAGAGGTGGTTCAGTACCCCTCTCAGACCTCCCAAGTTTTAAAAGCTTATAACCGAAATTACTAAAAATAGTTACTTAAAATTAAGATAGACCGTTCAAATTGTGTACAAGGGTTAACTAGTACTATAAGTATAGCGCGGGCTGTATAAGGGCGAAATCAGCCCATGGGTTCGGATTCTGGACCTTTTAGTCGGTGTCAGGGATAACGAACATATATTAAAAATCACGATAACTCAACAACTAATGACCCTATCTTCATGAAATTTGTGCTGTAGGTTATTGCTAATGAAACTACGGCGGTGATTACGTACGGTGAGGATTGGACAATGGGTTCGGAACTGAGAACTTTTTGATCGAATTTAGGCCAAACTAGCGTAATTCCGAAACCAATGAAGATATAACCTCCAAATTTGGAATCAGGCTGTCCCTTCCTATTTCGTAGGTGTCTTTGAAATTTGGGCCCCATTGGACTAGTGGGTCGGGAACCAGCCACTCATTTCCGAGGACCTTAAAGCATATTTTCGAAATTAATAAAAATAGTAACTTGAAACAAATGTAGAAGCTTCAAATTTGGTCCAGGGTGTTCTTTACTATTTCTTCGGGCCCCCCTAATTTGGGATCAATTGGAGTGGTGGTTCAGGACCTCTCTTAGACCTCCCAATGTGTAAAAGCTTATCATCGAAATTAATGATACTAGTAACATAAAATTAAGATAGAACGTTCCAATTGTATACAAGGGTTAACTAGTATTGAAAGTATGACGGAACTGCTAACGGGCGAAATCATACCATGATTTCGGGTTCTGGAACCCTTGACAAGTTCAAGGACTAACAAACATATATCTTAAAAACTCAAAAAATAATGCCGGTATTTTGATGAAATTTAAACTCTAGGTTACTAGTAATGAAAGTACCATGGGAATTGGTTGTGGTCGAGTTTAATTTCAAAGCCAAAGAATATATTTCCTATGTCCTATGTGTCTCCGAAATCTAGACTTAATTGTAGTGGTTCAGCTATGTTCAAAGGTATTTGCTGCATTTATATAAAATTTATTTTAATATTTATATGAATTATATGAAAAGGTCTAAATTTGTAATTGTACTTTAGAAATACATTTGTTGCATATTTTGCGTTTATAAGCTTTTCTATTAGGTATATAAACTAACCATTTAAAATAATTGCAATTTTTAAAAATATGGATTATTAAGTATATTATGCTTTGATTATCTTTTTATCACAAAATTTAATAATTAGAATTTTTTCATTTTGTAATTGAATTGGAATAAATATATTTTCATTTATTTCAAGTTTGTTTGTTTTTTAATATTTTTAAATAGATAAATTGGTAAGAATTTGTAATATTTTTTAATAGATTGTGTAATTAGAAAATGTTTTTAGTATTATAAAGTTAATTTGGTTAGCTATGTCTTACCAAAGATAATGAATACAACTAGATGTGCACAGTCCATATAAAACAAAAACCTTAAAATTCAAGCTCTTTAAAATAAAAAAAAATAAATAAAAAAAAAGCTTAAAGCTTTATACTCTCTTCATTATTAAATTAGAGAACGAAAAAAAAAACAAAAACAAAATAAAAGCTTTGTTGACTTTATTTTTTTGATAAAAATTTTGAAATATCTGAAGCCATCGAATAAAAATATTTTGAAGCGATCGAATGAGTATATTATGATCTTTTAAATTCAGAGGTAAAAAAAAGAAATCTAATAAAGAAAAAAATTAAATTTCTTGTAAATGTAAAATTTCTTGCATATGAATAATATAATACATATAAAGAAAGACGTGCAGACACATTAAAGAAAAAATAATGTAAATGTGTTTCAGTAAAACTGAAATTAGAAAACTGCATTAGAATTTGAATTAGGTACATATTATATACAGTTCTTCTTTTAGTATTTCAATTTTACTGGTTTTTATGTTTATTGTTATTTAGGTTTTCTGATAACAAGTGTTTTCAATTTTACGTGGGAAAATTTCTTATGTAGCATAACGTGTAATAACGAATAGGTACCATGATAAAACAGAATATGATAAAAAAAGAACATGATTACACGTTTTTTGTGTAAGTTTACCTAATAAATGCCTCTGTAAAATGCAATCATTATTTTCATTTAATTTTACCTCTACCTGTTGGTTTTTCCACTTTGTTTAAAAAATTTACTAGGGTACGATGACTTTTTGGCCTACTGTATATACCTGTTGAATAAATGGATGTTGAATATATGGATTAATAAGTGTACCGGGAAAACCAAAAGGGTTTTTTAATTTGAATTTTTTAATTACAAGTGTTGGTAATTAAAAAATATACTTACTTTGTTTAAAAAATTTACTAGGGTACGATGACTTTTTGGCCTACTGTATATACCTCTTGAATAAATGGATGTTGAATATATGGATTAATAAGTATACCGGAAAAACCAAAAGGGTTTTTTAATTTGAATTTTTTAATTACAAGTGTTGGTAATTAAAAAATATAAATTTTAATTAAATAAAATTACGGAAACACAAGTACCTCTAAATTGGCGATATATTTATTTTTCACCAAAACCATTTCCTTATAAACTCATGTTTGAACAGATCTATTATCATTATAGATTTGTGTTTCAACTAATTCAGTTTAGATTACCTACCTATAATAAATTATAAAAACTTAAATTATTAATTAATAATTATAATATTACGTTCCAGCTTTTAATAAATACTATATCTTTTAAAATTTAAAGTTAAAGTAAAGTTTCAAGTAATACAAAGTACTAGTGTTACAAGTTAGAAGGTGTTTACTTTCTTCAAATAATATACAGGTAAGTGTTTCCTAATAGATTATTTATTAAATCAAGATGCCGTTGATTAGAAATTGTTGCATACAAAGTTGCAAAAATAATTCTCGAAAAGAAAATTTAAAATTTTTTAAGTTTCCACCAAAGAATACTGCAAAATATGAAAAGTGGGCTAGTGCTTGTTGGCAATCATTTGACTACATAAAAAATTTAAAATGTCCTTATATTTGCAGCTGCCATTTTGAGGAATCTCATATTGGGCTGAGGAAATTATATTCGGAGGCTTGTCCTTCCCTTTTTTTGTCAGAAGAAACCTCATTAGAAGAAATAAATACTGTTCCAAATAATTTAATTATTGATGATGATATTATTATGGAAAATTTAGATGAAATGAATTGGGAAACGAACTCAATTCAATATAATGTACCTTCTTGTAAGCATTGTCATAAAAAAGAAAGAAATTTAGCGTATTATAGAATATTAACGGGCAAATTGAAAAACGAAAATCAAATTTTAAAAAATGAAAATAAAAAATTAAAAGGCAAAAACAAAATTTTAAATAAACGAAAAGCAGTTAAGATTAATGAAAATTAGAAATATTTTGTCGTATGCAAAATAAGAATGATATATATTATTCAAAGGAGGAAAAACAATTATCTCAGCTAATATTTTTTAAATCAACAGCCGTTTATACCTTTTTACGGGAAAAACTTGAATTTCGTTTACCTTCCGTTCGCTGTATCTATAATAATTTGCCAATAAAAAGCTTAACTTCTTCAATATTACCAAATGAATTATTTGTAAAAATTAAAGAATATTTTTCTAAGCTTCCTAATCAGTCTAGAGAAGTTACATTAATATTTGATGAAATGGCAATAAAAAGAAATTTTACTTATAGTGAGAGATATGATAAAATTGAAGGTTTTGTTGATTATGCATGTGGTTCAGACAAGCGACAGCCAGAAGTAGCTAAAAATGCTTGTGTATTTTTTTTTTTTTTTTTTAGTGTTTTATTTTTCTGTTCATTATATTATTTTTTAACAATTCAAAAACAAAAACTTAAAAAGAATTCTTATATGCTAAAATGTAATTTGTACATGGCTGACCAATATGTCAGCTCTCACAATTTATTTAGAACTATATTAATATAATCTCTTTTGATGTTTTAATATTGATATTTTGATTTTAACATAATATATTTTAGTTTTAATTTAATATTAATATAATTGAATTTATTGGAAAAAATTTTTTTATATAAAAACCAATTTTTTTTATTTATATGTTTTATAAAAACTTAAAACTGAAATAACCTAATACTTATACCTATACCTAAACCTACAATAACCTACGTTACATCTAAATTTTTCCAAAAGTATGGTTTTTTAATTTCTAATTTATTTTTTGCAGGAATATACTTATCATATTTAAACAACTCATTGTCATTAATATTTATTATATTTAAATTTAAAGGTATTTGTTTTATTTTCGCGTTTCTTTTATAGTGGTATAAAATCGGAATATTTTGATTATTTTCAATATAATTATGTTTGTCCAAAAACACGAATCCTTCTGGAGGCAAAAAACCTGTAACTAGGCAGTTTTTAATGTACTCAAAATCTTCGTACCATGGATGGCAGATTAATGAGTTCTCGCATGATTCACTACTCCTTTGAATATGGTTACGTATGAGACGAATGATAAAATTGTCGATTCTAACTATGTTCGCCTTATCATATATAAATTTATTTGAATAATAGTGCATATTAGTGTTAGGTTTTCTATTGTAATTTGTACAAGCTCTTAAACACTTGCGTTCGAATATTCTTAATTTTTCCATCACAGAAGCATTAACATTATACCATATTGGACTGGCATATGTTAGTACTGGATGGATTAAGGTTTTGTAGCAGAGCAATTTAACATTGTTGCAAAGTGTTCTGGAAAAGAACAATTTTCCTAAATTAATAAAGGCGTTATTTGCTTTTCTTATTTGATTTTTAACATGATAGTTAAAGTTTAACATATAATTATAGTGAACTCCTAAATACTTGAAGTTCACAGAGTTTTTAATTTTTGTTTTGTCTGGAGTTAATATATAAAAATCTCTCCAGCATGATTTAACATTATATTTTACCTTGTTAATAGTATTCCTGAATAACATAGTTTCACATTTTTTGATAATTTACTTTTAGCTTCCAAAGATTACTATAAGATATCACTTTATAAAACATTTTTTGTAAAATGTATTGTGCATCTCTTAGATTATTACTTGTTGCGTAAATTGTCAGATCGTCCGCAAATGCTATACTGTAATTGGGCTCTAAATTTTTATTTAGAGAATTCAGTAATTCGCTTATGTATATATTGAACAAAATAGGGGAATTTACGGTGCCCTGTTGTAACCCATCGGATAATTTGAATTCTTTGGATAAATGATTATCCGACCCCCACGTGCTAAAAGTTTTACCTCTTATCATGTTGTTAATCAGAATAACTAAATGTAAGGGATATTGATATTTTAAGAGTTTGTATATTACACCATCAATCCAGATGGTGTCAAAAGCTTTTTCAAAGTCCACAAAACATGCTGCTACAACCTTATCATCGTTTATATTTCTACATATATCCGATGAAAGCTTCGTCATAGCATGTATTGTGCTGTGTTTATGACGAAAACCAAACTGATTTGATGGTATAATATTTTTAATCTCAGTTATTTTGACTATAAATTTATTTATTATTATTTCTAGGATTTTTCCTATATTTGGTAATAAACTTATTGGTCTATAACTGTTAGGATCTGAAGCACTTTTTCCTGGTTTTTTTAATGTAATAACAACTGCTTTTTTCCACTTATTTGGGAAGTAGCTTATATTAAGGCAATTGTTAAAAATTATTGTGTATAAGTTAATTACTGAAATAGGAAGATGTTTTAGCACTATATTTGGAATTTTATCTATACCTGACGATGTTTTACCTTTAAGTTTTGATAAAATATCTTTGAGTTCATTTTGAGCTATAAAATAATTATTTAAAGTTTCATTTTCAAGTAAGTTATTTGAATGTAAATGATTGTTAAATTTAACAAGTGATATTTTATTTGTTTTGTTATTTTGAATTATTTGGTTTAAATTGTTAATACTTTGCTCTATATTGTTACTTATCGGGGAAAATCTGTTTGTAACTTGCTTTTGAACTTGGTATAAATGTGTTGCCATTACTTCATTTATGTGTTCGTTTTCTTTGATAATATAATTATTGTTTTCTATTTTAAGTTTATTTAAATTTAATTGGGCGTCGTTTAAAATTTGCGTATTGTTAATTGGAATTTTTAAGTAGTCAATTTTGTTTGAGGTTTGTTTTTTATAAATTTTTTTAATTTCAGAGAACAAGTTTTTATTGTTTGATAATTTTATGTTTTTGATTCTGTTAGTCCAATAATTATTTATTGAGAGTTTAATATTTTGTTTTATTAATGAATTTATGTTTTTCAGTAATGAATTAATTCTTAGAAATGATGGTGCGTTTTTGTCTATTTTTATTTTAATTAATTTAAATTTAGCTGTAAGTAATTCACTTTTATATTTTTTAAGTCTAGTAATAGTTGGATTTAAGTAAATATCTAGGCTATTAAAATTATTGTTTTTGGATGGGATTGCTAACGACATTGCTTTCCGTATTGAATTTTCAATGTTTTCGATATAAAAGTCAATGTCCCTATCTGTTAGGTTTTTATTGTTAGGAATATTTTTAAGAACATCATCATTTCTTACTAAATTATTTAACACTTTTTTAAATTTGTTCCATTTAGCTTTCCTAAATAAGTAAATTTTTTCAGGTGATGGAGCCAGTAAATATTCTTCCCTATTATTATAACTAATTTCAGTCCCTAAAGCTAAATGGTCACTATCATAAGAATATGTTTTTATTTGGTTCTGATTATTAGTTTTTAAATTAATTCTTATGTCAGTTAGGAATATGTCGATATACGATTCTCCTCTCGGAAATGACGGTATATCGGAAGAATATAATTTAATCCTATACATACAATTAAATCTTTCAATAAATTTTTCGAGAATAGATCCTCGAGCATTATTTGATTGATTTCCCCATTTTATGTGTTTAGCGTTTAAGTCTCCTGCCAAAATAAAATAGTTATTAATATTATCTAATTGAAGAGTTTGAAATAATTCCAGTAATTCTTTATTAAAATTAGCATTATGATTTTGTGATGCATAAGCAGATATTATAAAAAGATTTTTATTTCTATTTAAAAGTCTTATTTTTATAATACATACTTCTAAACATTTAAACCTATTTAGAGTATATTCTTTAATTATATCAAATTTTAAATTATTTTTAATTAGAATGGCCGTACCTCCACCTAAAGTAGCTTCAGATCTATCATGTCGAATTAATTTATAATCCTTTATTTTTATACGACTAGTTTTATCTAATTTCGTTTCACATAAGGTAACCACATCCGGGTTGTGAACATTTAAAAAATTTATTAATGAAAGTTGTTTAAGATAAGATCTACAAGAATTTACATTTATAGAAAACATTTTTAATTTTAATTGTAGCAAAGTTTCATTCATCATCATGGACAGTTTCAAATAAGAAATCTACCCTTGCAGATAAACTTTGCATTTCTTTTTGCATTTCATTTTGTGCATTTTTAAAATCTTCATTTAATTTGTTTACATTTTTTGTTAAATCACTTATAGCTAAAAGTATTTTATCTAAATTTATGTTGTTATTGTTATTTGTATTATTTTCAGATGAAATATTATTTTTATTGTTGGCATTGTTATTGTTGTTATTAATATTGTTATTGTTGTTATTAATATTGCTATTGTTGTTATTAATATTGTTATTGTTGTTATTAATATTGTTATTGTTGTTATTAATATTGTTATTGTTGTTGTTGTTATTAGTATTGTTATTGTTGTTGCAAACAGCATTTGCATAGGAGCAGGTGCTTTTTACAAAACTATCAATTTTTGTTGTTTTATTTATTGTTTTTTTTATTTTATTTTGTTTACTTATCTCAATATCATTTATTTTTTTTGTGAAGACTGGGCATTTTGTGTAAGATGCAGGGTGACCATATGACTTGCACAAAGTACAAAATAATTTTTCTGCTGGGCTTTCTTTTTTAATAGTGCAGTTTGCTGGTAAGTGGTTACCGCCACATTTTACACATCTTAATTCCATGTTGCAATTATAAGCCGAGTGGTTAAATCGCTGACATCTTTTGCATTGTGTTATAGTTGGTTTTTTTAATTTCTCCCATTTTATTATCTGATGATCAATATGTTTTATATTAAGAATGTTGTTAATTGAACTTTGTGGTTCTGCTTGAACAATGTAGATTGGTAACTTTATATTTTCTTTTATTGACTTTTTTGTGGTCATTCTCAATACTTTGGAGAATTTACATTGTTCTACATTATTTGAATTGAGTAAGTTTAGTATTACTTCTGATGCGTAATCGTTATGAAGACCTTTTAACACAAGGCTAATCGGTCTTTGGCTTTTCATGGTATAAGAGAAGCATTCTACCTTAGCTTCTTTTAAAGATTCAAAAGTTTTTTTATATTCACATTCGGTTTGTAAATACAGAATATGGCGTGTGTTTTTTATTGATTTAATAAAATAATTTTTAATTTTTAATTGAAATTCAATTAATTTTTTTATTATGTCTAAGTCGTTAGACGTAATAAATATTGGTGGCACTTTTTTGTTTTTAATATTATTAGTTGAATTATTATTAGTATTGTTATTTGGTGAATTTAAGTTAGTTTCATTTAGGGTAGAATTTTTTGGATTTTTTTTATTTGGATTATTGTTTAATGGTTTTATATTAGATGGACCGGGTAAGTTTTTTATATTTTCATTATTAATATTGGTGCTATTATTTGTATTATTATTCATTTTATCAGTGTTTTTTGTTTTTAATATTTCCAAGTAATTAAGATTACTTGTAATTTCTTTTCCACATGTTTTATTTTTTTCAACATTGACGATGACGTCAAGATCGTCATCATCTCCTAATAATTGAAATCTATTGGTTTCACTTGAATTGTCATTTATTAATTGGTTAACTTTAGATTTCATAGATAATAATTCATTTTTAATATTTTCGTTATTTATAATTTTAATGTTTTTTTTGCTTGGTACTTTTTTAATATTTTTAGATACCATTTTATGAATTGTATCTTTTTTTATATTCGTGCGTTTGCTGTCATTAAACATGCGGTATATTATACCGCATGAATATAAAAAAAACAAATATTAATTATGCACTTATTTTTAATTATTTCTTTTTTTCACTAATTTATATAATAATTTTAAGTTTTTTTTTTTTTAAATGTTATTGTTTTTTGCACTTTTACGCGCGTTTTTCAAATAAATTTTTAAATTTTATTTTTTTTTATTAAGACCGATACAGTTTTTTCGTCAATAGCTCACGTCTACTCTTCTTAAGAGATCAAATCGAACTCCTCATGCTTGTGTATTTATGATACGAAGTTTGCATGACAGTTGGAAACAAATCTTGGGATATGTTTTGTCAGAAAATTCCATACCCATAAGTAAATTAAATTTTACCGTTATGGAAATTTTAAAATTAACACAGGATTTGAAAATAAAAATACGTGCTATAATATGTGACCAGTCAAGTACTAATAAATCTTTTTTTAAACAGCTTGGAGCAAATGTAGAAAAGCCTTATTTTATTCATAAAAATGAAAAAATTTATTGCTTATACGATACTCCTCACCTTTTCAAATCTATTAGAAATAATTTAATGAAATACCCTTTAAGAAAATCAGAAAAGTGTGCTAAATGGAATATTGTTACAGAATTATTTGAAAAAGATAGTAAATCTTCTACACGTGTTTGTCCTAGATTAACGGAGAATCACATAAATCCAAACAATTTCCAAAAAATGAGTGTAAAGCTAGCTGTTCAAGTTTTAAGTGCAAGTATTTCTGCTGGAATCAAAACATATGCTGAATCCAATTTTTATGAAGATAAGGACTGCGCTATATTTACAGCGGAAGTTTTTGAAAAATTAAATAATTTATTCGACTGTTTAAATAGCAAGTCACTTTTTAATAAGAATCCATATATGGCTGGTTTGCAAAAAAATAATCATGTAAGGAATTTAATGGTAAGTATGATACAATATTTGCAGGATCTTAAATTTGAAGTGCCAAATAAAAAAATAAGAATAAATTGCTTGGATGGATTAATACAAACAACTAAAGCTGCTCTTATGTTGTCAAATGATTTGTTCGATGAATATCATGATTGGTATTATATTTGCACAAACAAACTGAATCAGGACGTAATTGAAAATTTATTCAGTTTAATACGTTTCAAAAAAAGAAATCCATCCGCACATGAGTTCGGATCAATAATAGCAAAAATAATTGGTGTAAAAGTGGTATTTTGTTCTAAGTTTGCCAACTGTGAAGAAGATAATGAAAATATGCTTAATGTAGATTGGCAAAATATTTTACATGACGAAGAATCGAATGAAAATATTGTGACAAATGAAAATGATTTAAAGGGTATTTATTGCACTCAAAATACTTACACTGATTCTATAGATAATACAGATTCTATAGAAATTATTGAAAATCAGCCGGACTCAGCAGAAACAAGATTTTTATCAGAAAATGCAACAAGATATTTTGCAGGATTTGCAATGAAAAAAATTTTAAAACATAGTACAATTAATAATTGCAGTGATTGCGCTAAAAATTTGCTCGATAATGAAATAGCAAAAATGTCAAATGAAAGCGAACTTTTGATATATTTTAAGAATTTTAAAAATGATACCGACTTTGGATCACTTAAAGCACCCACGAATGAATTTTTTGAAATTTGTCTAAAATTTACAAAAAATTTTGATAAAATTATGAAAACAAGCTCTCACGAAGAAGGAATATTATTAAAAATTAAAAATAGCTGTATAAATGATTTACCTAAATGGTTTGATGAAGCTAATTCATGTTATAAACATAGAATAAAATTTGTAGAATATTTTCTATTGATTTTAATTAGAAAAAACTGTTTATGGATTTTCGAAAGAACCACATTAAAAAAAAATTATACTAGCGAACGAAGACTAAGAATTTTAAAAGAATAATACTGCAAGAACTAAGTGGATTAGGCCTATTGGGGATACCACGAAAAAAAAAACGCGCCATATCCTTTACCTCTTTGGTGGTGTGGAAAATAGGATAAATTTATGTATTAGGGTGTTCCACATAAGAACCAATTCGTTATAGGACTAGTAAGGGGTTTTTAGAAAAATTCCATAAAAAAATCTATTGCTTTTGAACTCACTGGCAATGGAATAAGTAGGAAAAAAATCTATTGCTTTTGAACTCACTGGCAATGGAATAAGTAGTATATTTTTTGTAAAGTGAACTACGAGCTTAAATTTTTTTATACTAATGATGTTCATATGTTGCATATGAACATTATTAGTACAAAAAACAATAACAGTTGCAAGATTTGAGGTGATTTACAAAAAATAAATTTATATTAAACTCAATTTTCTTTTGAAACATCCGATATTTTGGGTACATGGAAAAGCATATTTGAAAATAATGTTATATTATGAGCTCTTAAATTCTGTACTTAATAAATTTTTCTTATCTCTCACCGTTTTCAAGATATAAAGAATAGAAAAATGTGTTACAATGGGTAAAAATTTTAAATTTTAAATTAGAATTAGCGAATTTTAAAATACATTTATTGCTTGTCAGTAATTAGCACTTATTAAAAGAATTTTAAAATTAATGCGTTATGGGTATAATGAGTCTTCGGCTCTCAATAATCTTCTTTGAGCGGATATTGAGAATGTTGAGACAAACTAAAAATTGTTCTGGAAGAAAGGGTCTAATTTTAACGGTTTCTCAGACAACTCATTCATTATTCAACATTTTTCGTATATGTTTTTAAAAATAAAATCATATCTTTTTCCGTATACAACATAAGAAGATAACATTTTAAATATTAGAATTATTTGCTAACATTTTAAATATTAAAATTTTTCAAAACCGTATAAGTTATTAAATTAAGTGTAATAACAAAAATTAAAGCTGAGAAAAATATTTTATATATTTTTATGTAAGTACCTATATAATTTAAAAACGTTAAGAATATAAACATTTATCTTTACCGTTTCTATAATTTTTTAATTCAACAAAATATTTTTTGTTTCAGATGTGAAGTAAAAAAAAAATCTATTAAACTTCATTCAACAATAATATTTAATAGCATGTATACATATCGATTCATATACATGCTTACAAAAATAAATACTAATAAAAAATTCTTTCGCAAATTATCTTCTTTAAATCTTTATCTAAAAACCTTTTTATGAAGTAAAAAAAAAAACTATTAAACTTCATTCAACAATAATATTTAATACATGTATACATATCGCATTCATACACATGCTTACAAAAAAAAAAAGCAAATAAAAAATTCTTTCTCAAATTATCTTCTTTAAATCTTTATACTATAGTTAATCGACAGTCACGTGACATATTTATATTTTTAACTCTCTTAAAAGCTTTTTTAATTTTTAACGTGTATAAATGTGTGATGATATTAGACCCATATTAGGGTTTTATTTTTTAAAAAAATTTTTATATGGGAGTGCACATCTAGTTGTATTCATTATCTTTGGTCTTACGATCAAATTAATAACAGCTTTTATGGTGTTAAAATGACTTATGGATATGTCCTTAAATTTGAACCAAATAGGTGTAGGGTATTTCTAAGTCGGTTGCACCCACTGACTGTTTCTTTACTTGTTTTTGATTGCAGTTGGACTGGCTGATTATAATTGTTACCATTATTATTATAATGTTGATTTAATTTTATTTTTAGAAAAAATGCTGTTTCATCAGATTTGCCATTTTCACATGCTTTTCTTCAACCTTGCACGCTGGACCCCTGTCACCATAAATTTCATTCAATTTGTCCCTAACTTCCTTTGACAATTTGCAGTTCTTAGTATGTATAAGCTGGAATGGTTTTATAAATAACATAATGGTTGCCAGTGCCTTTTCGTCTTTTGATTTCCACCTTGCTACATCTTCTTTTTCTAGGTTAAATTTCCATTTACATAATAGCATAATTCATTGTGAATTAATACAAATATCATTCGTATTCTCCATCCGTTATAATTTTTTTCAGATAAGTTAAAAAGCGACGAACCCATTTAAAAAAACATGTTTTTCTTTTTTTTAATTATTATCTTGATTCATGGAATCATATGGCTGGGCCCATAACATTTGTTATATTTAAATAAAAAAATATGTGATCTATCTAGAATCAATTTTTGTAATGACAGAGATGTGCTTTGTTGCTCAGATTATAAATTTATTATATTTATGCATTCCAAAAGTGTTATACAATGTTATTAAGTATTATATAGTATAAAACAGTAATTAATAAAAATCAAGTATAGTACTGCAAGAGCAATAAAAATAATTGTAAAGTATGAATTTTAACATTTACTGGCATATTTTAATAATTTATGATTAGTTAATAGATTAACCAATTATAACTATTAATGAATTGGATCCAACTTGGAGATTGTCAAAATATGTAAATAAATTGAAATGAAAATAAAAAGTATAAAATAAAATAAAATAAAAATTTTTTTTTTAATACAGACTTTTATTTAAGTAAAACTAGCACCCTAAAATTAAGAAAATAAAAAAATGATGATAATTATTGAGAATTTGCTACTGTTTTAACATAAAAGTAAATTGCTGGGGTAAGAAACAGTTCTTTTAATGTTTGAAAACTTTTATGCTTAAAATATTGAAAATTTTCACTCACCAAAAATTAATGATAGATCTTATGCATTTAAAAGTGCTTTAATATAAAAGTAAATTGCTGGATAATGTTAACAAAAAAAAGAACTGTCTCTCATTTTAGTGTACATTTATAAAAACCATCAAATTATATTTGGGAGAATATAAAATTTCAAACACACTGCTTTATTAAGTGTAGTGGAATACTCATATAAAAGAAGAAGTTGTATGACAGCTACTGGAACCCTGTGCAGTAGACCAACCAAATTTTGCTGTAACTTTGGCCATTACATTAAACTATTTTTGGCAAAACTTCAGGCACCCAGCTTCATTAGGTGTAGTGTAATGCTAATATAAAAGAAGGAGTTATATGGCAGCTACTCGAACCCTATGCAGTAGACCAACCAAATGTTGCAAAAACTTTGGCCATAAAACTAAACTACTTTTTGCAAAATTTTAGACACGCATCTGTAATAGGTACAGAGTTATTAATACTCATATAAAAGAAGAAGTTGTATGGCAGCTACCCGAACACATTGACCAAAATGGCTGGATCTAAATAGCAATAACGGTTCTTTTAAAAAAACGAAAAAATCGATTTATTTTTCAATTCTGATCCGATCCATACACTTGAGTCTATATCTACCCTTCCTCCTTCTCTGTGTCACAAACGTAATGACAAATTTATTTACGGGTATAAAAAAAAACGAGGAAGAGTGTAGTAGAGTAGACTGTGTCAACTCTGGGACACCCGTATGACCGTAATATATACATTATATCATCCGGTTAATTACTTTTTGTATAATTTAAAACATACAGCTTTATTAAGTGTAGAGAAATGCTCATATAAAAGAAGTGGTTGTATGGCAGCTACTCGAACCCTCTGCAGCAGACCAACCAAATTTGGCTGTAACTTTGGCCATTACACTAAACTATTTTTAGCAAAATTTCAGACACCCAGCTTCATTAGGTGTAGTGTAATGCTCATACAAAAGAAGGAGTTGTATGGCAGCTACTCGAATCCTCTTCAGTAGACCAACCAAATTTTGCAGAAACTTTGGACATTACACTAAACTATTTTAGCCAAAATTTGAGAAACCTAGCTTCAATAGGTATAGAGTAATGCTCATATAAAATAAGAAGTTGTATGGCAGCTACTCGAACCCACTGCAGTAGACCAACCAAATTTTGAAAAACTTTGGCCAAAAAACTAAACTACTTTTGGCAAAATTTCAGACACGTAGCTGTAATAGGTACAGAGTAATACTCATATAAAAAACGAAGTTGTATGTCAGCTACCCGAATCCATGGACCAAAATGGCTGGATTTAAATAGCAATGACGGATATTGCAAAAAAACGAATTTGAGAAAACTTCAAGATCCTAGCTCCTTTAGTTTTTGAGTTCGGACGGACGGACGGACGAACATACATAGCTAAATCGATTTATTTTTCGATTCTGATCCGATCCATAAACTTGAGTCTATATCTAACCCCCCTCTTCCCCCCTCCTTCTCTGCGTCACAAACGTAATGGCAAATTTATTATACCCTTTGACTATATAGTCATACGGGTATAAACACTACATCACCAGATTATTTGAAAAACTAAAAAAGCATGATTTAATATAATGTACCAGATGCCAACGATTTTCACTTACTGCTTTTAATTGTAATATGGAATACAGGTGTGTTAAATGTGGAAAATATCATGACATAAATGCAAAATCAAAGAAACTGATGACAAAAACAAGCTATTCTGTATTATGTGTGAAGAATTTGGCCACCCTGCTTCTTTCTAAGGCTGTCCAAAATATAACACCAAAATAAAAAAACGCGATGAATTGAAATCACTGATGAAACAAAAAATTTTAAATAGAAGTCAACATGTCAACAATTACACAAAACCAGAAGCTTCTTTTGCAAGTATACTAAAAAACAATGATAACAATACTAACACTTCTAATAACAATTATTTAATAATTCTAACACTTTTTCCAATAATTTAAATAATAAAACCTCTAACACAAATAATAACAATAATTCAGATTTGAATAATATTTTATTAGAACTGAAAAATAGTATAAGTTCTTTATAAAATAATATAAATACATTGCAAAATAATTTTAATTTATTTAAAAATAAACAAAATTATGACACTAATAGAAAAAATTCTTTTTACGATATGTTTAATGTTGTACCTAACCAACAAATATGATAAACACAATTAATCTCATTTCAATAAATGTCAATTCTGTTGTTTCTTTCGAAAAACGGTATTCTCTTTTGCACTTTCTTGAGAATAACAAACCAGATGTTTTATGCGTGAGTGAAACAAAATTAAAAAACAAGTAAAGAAACAGTCAGTCGGTGCAACCGACTTAGAAATACCCTACACCTATTTGGTTCAAATTTAAGGACATATCCATAAGTCGTTTTAACACCATAAGAGCTGTTATTAATTTGATCGTAAGACATAGCTAACCAAATTAACTTTACAATACTAAAGACATTTTCTAATTACATTATCTATAAAAAAATATTACAAATTCTTACTAATTTATCTATTTAAAAATATTAAAACAAAAAAACTTGAAACAAATGAAAATATATTTATTCCAATTCAATTACAAAATGAAAAAATTTCAATTATTAAATTTTGTGATAAAAAGCTAATATATTTAATAATTAAAATTTTACAAAATTGCAATTATTTTAAATGGCTTATGTACCTATTAGAAAAGCTTATAAACGCAAAATATGCAATAAATGTATTTCTAAAATACATATACAAATTTAGACCTTTTCATATAATTCATTTAAATATAAAAATAAATTTTACATAAATGCAGCAAGTACCTTTGAACATAGCTGAACCACTACAATTAAGTCAAAATTTCGAGGACACATAGGAAATAGGAAATATATTCATAATATATATGTTTGTTAGCCCTTGAGCTTTTCAAGGGTTTCAGAACTCGAAACCATGGTACGATTTCGCCCATATGCAGTCCCCGTCATACTTTCAATACTAGTTAACTCTTGTACACAATTGGAACGTGTTATCTTAATTTTAAGTTACTAGTTTTATTAATTTCGATGATAAGCTTTTACACATTGGTGGGTCTAAGAGAGGTACTGAACCACCACTCCAATTGATCCAAAATTAGAGGGGCACGCAAGAGATAGAGAACACCAAATTTGAAGCTTCTACATTTTTTCAAATTGCTATCTTTATTAATTTTAAAGATATGATTTAAGGTCTTCGGAAATATGTGGCTGGTCCCCGACCCACTACTCCAATGGGGCCCAAATTACTCCAATGGGGCTCAAGGACACTAAGGAAATAGGAAGGGACACCCCGGTACCAAATTTGGAGGTTCTATCTTCATTGGTTTCAGAATTATGCTCGTTTGGCCTAAATTCGATCAAAAAGCTCTAGGTTCCGAACCCATGGTCCAATCCCGAACTTACGCAGTCCTCGAAGTAGTTTCATTACTAGTAACCTACGGCACAAATTTGATGAAGATAGCGTCATTAGTTGTTGAGTTATTGTGATTTTTTATATATGTTCGTTAGTCCTTCGATCGATTAAAAGGTCCAGAATCCGAACCCATGGGCCGATTTCGCCCATATGCAATCCCCGCCGTACTTTCAGTCCTAGTAACCTACAGTTAAAATTTCATCAAAATAGCTCCATTATTTTTTGAGTTATCGTGCCTACGTGCGGACGGACGGAAATGGCTATATCGGCTAAGGCGGTCACGCTGATCACAAATATATATACTTTTCCATATCTAGCTCGCTTCGTTTAGGTGGTTATAAACACCATACCAAAGTTAATATACCCCTTTACCTATTCTATAGGTGTAGGGTATAATAAGCATTATTTAACATTTGACAATTATAATTTTATAAGAAAAGACAGAATTTACGATAATGAAGGTGGTGGAGTGTCCATATGCACAAAAAATAGCATTAAATATAAAGTCATAAATTATGAAATTTTTAATAAATTTAAATACTTAGAAGTTTGCATTATTTTATTAAAAATTAAGAAAAACAAACATCGTTATATAATTTCTGCATATGCACTATTCCAAAATAATAAATTCTTCATTAATGAAATGCAAAAATTATTTGAAACTCTAAATTTAGATAATTCACAAAGTTTTTATATATTAATTGGAGATCTTAACGCTAAACATAGCTCTCGGCTAAATAGTGTAAACAATTATAGAAGCATACAATTTAATAAATTGATAGAAACAAATAAAATTAAAGATAGAATTAAATTATATTTAACAGACTCTCCAACATATCCAAGAAAAAATTCTTTTCTAGACTTAGTTTTAACTGATGTAAGAATTCATGAAAAACACCCAGAAAATATAAACAAACTTAGAACTTTGGCATATGATAGCGACCATAGAGCAATTTGTTGCTTATTTTTACTTAATATAGAAAATCTGCCAAATCAAGTAATCGAAATTGAAAAAAAATACATTTTTAAAAAAACAAACTGGAATAAATTTAGGAAAAAATTAGATATAAATTATGTGAATGAATACAGAAATTCTACAAATATTATCGAAGACAATACTAATATAACATTAAAAAATATTGATAACCATTTAATTAAATTAAATAATATAATAGCAAACACCATTAATGAAACAGTACCATAGCTAAAAACACAAATGTACTTCAAAAATATTATTCACCAAAACTTAAAAAACTTTTAAAGGAAAAGGGTAAATTAATTAATAATATTCACAAAATTTATAAACAAAACCTTAACTTTTCTTCGCACGAAATAATTTTATTAAAAAGCCTTTTGAAAAATGTTAGTAAACTAATAAAAGATCAAATTACAATAGAAGTCAATTCTAACTGGCAAAATAGAATAAATTAAATATCACCATCAAATTCGAACATGTTTGGAGAAATTAACAAGCTTTTTAAGCGTAAATCGTATGAAAATATTAAATCATTAAACATTAATTTGAGCGACCAACACTTATTAACCTAAAGCAATATAAATAATTCTAAGCTAAAGAAACAAATTCAGGTAAATTCATATAAAATAATCAACCAGAAATATTTAAAGCATTAGGTACTTGCATAAAACACACACACAACGTAATAGTTCCACCAAATAATACTTTTCATAACAGAGTTACTGAAAAAATTAAATTATTAAAATTAAGAGCCAAACAAAAGGAATTACAAAATATTACTCTATGTAATTTTAATGATGAAAATAAATCTTCGAATCAATATACTGAAAATTCTTACTTCACTAACTTTGAAGATCTTTCTGAAAAATTTAGAAACTTGAGGAACAAAACAAGTTATGGCAAAGATGGCATACCAAATATTGTTTTAAAACATCTAAGCGTAAATTTCATAAAAAAATATGTTATCTTATTCAACAATTACTTAAATCACTCGTATTTCCTAAAATCCTGGAAAAGGCAAAAGTATTAGTATTTAAAAAACCAGGAAAAGATCAAAGTGATCCTCAAAGCTACAGGCCTATTAGCTTGTGCTCAAATATGAGTAAGATATACGAAATGATAATTAATGAAAAGATGAACACGTTCCTAATTGATAAATATATCTTGCCAGAAAATCAGTTCGGCTTCCGATTTAAACATGGAACTATAATACATGCTATTACAAAAATAACTTTCGATACTTTTTGGTATTTAAATAAAAATTGGGGAATAGGAGCTTATCTTATAGATCTTGAGAAAGCCTTCAACAACGTATGGATTGATGGACTAATTTATAAACTTATAAAATACAAATTTCCAGAACATATAATTACTTTAATAATGAGTATGGTCTACGAAAACTCGTTCTATATGGCACATAATGACAAAAATATTGCGACCAAAAATTATGTTATAAAAAATGGATTCTAACAAGGGACAGTAAACTCCCCAATTCTTTTTTCAATTTATTTAATTGAACTATTAAATTTGCTCAGTTCAATAAAAGGAGATAACTATGTTTCGCAGACGATCTCGTAGTTTACTCCGCAAATGATAAAATAGAAAGTATTCAAAGTTCTCAGCAAAAAATGTTCAATATAGTTGCAGACTACTGTAAAATATAGTTACTAAAAATTAATTATAATAAATGCGAAACAATTCTGTTCCGAAATACAGTAAATAAACTTAACACAAACATAAAAATAAATTGGAACAAAAATTACTCCATCAAACAACAAAATAATATAACACTAGAAAACAAAAAAATGGTTAAATATTTAGGAGTCTATTTACACCAAAACCTAAATTATTCTGAACATATGAATAATGCATTAGATAAAGCAAGAAAGGCATTCATGGTCTGCAAAAACTTGTTTTATAACCAAGCTATTGATAATAAAGTCAAGATCATATGTTATAAGACACTTGTAAGGCCAATTCTCACCTATGCAGCTCCAATCTGGTACAATATTGGTCCTAGTACAATGGAGAAAAATTTGCAAATTCGAAAGAAAGTTCATAAGAACATGCATTAATAAATACCGTAAGCCCGACACGAATTATTTTTATACATATTGTTACGTAAGCAAAATGCATTCATCTGTTTAAACAGTCAATTTATAAACTGTACTTTTAAATTTTTATCGCATTCCTTAAAATGCATAACTGTACTTTAACTATCAAATTTCGTAAACGCTAATTTACGAAAATAACAAAACAAAAAACCAAACTTGATTATAATCGTATGATTCTAATCAAGTTAAATATTGTCATGTATTAGAATTTTGCTTACGTAGTATTTTATCCATTCAAACATAAAACAAATTGAATTATAAAATTTAAATTTGTATTAAAATCAGTCTGTAAGAACAACTCAAATAAACTACACATAAAACTGGCGCAGTCGGTGAAATGAAAAAAAACTAACTAATTGTAAAAGATTACAATTAGAATAAAACAAAATTATAAAAATTATAAATAAAATAAAAAAAAAAAAAATAACAAAAAAATAAAAACAAAAAAAAAATTTGGTCATCACCAACAACAATTGGATCTCCCGCAGCAAAAGCATTCATAACAAATAATTCATCTGTGTCAGCATCCATCAATTTCGGATAATATTTTGATCATCATCATCATCAACAGCAACATCAGCAACAACAGCAACATCATTCGCAACAAACAAAGACAGCATTTACAACAACAATTTCAACAAACCACAAATACAACAAATAGCTAGTTAATTGGTTCACAGGGACAAGAAACAGCAACATTGGTAACAACAACATTGGTAGCAGCTACATTTGTAACAACATTTACCAAACAAAAGTTAAGTAATATTTTAAAATTTTTACTATTAAAATTTCCAAATAAAAGGAAAATAAAAATCCTCAAACCTTATTATTATAAAAAAAAAAAAATAAAAAAATAAATTAAAGTGTTAATTCTCTTCTAATTAAATTAATAAAATTTTTATTTATTTCTATAAAAAAAAAAAAATTATTTAAAATTTTAAACCTTATTATTATAAAAGTGCAAATGTTTTATCCCAATATTATTTCAAATAGAAGAAATAAATATTATTAAAATTCGTGTCTTAAATAAACTTAAAAAAAAAAAATATTATAAATAAGATTTCTTTTTTTAAAATATTTCTAAGTAAATTACAATTACAAAAAATAAAAGTAAATCGTTCTATAGTGAATTTTATGATTTGAATTCAATTATAATACGTTTTATAATTTGAGTTCAATCTTTTAAATTTTTTTTAACTCTAGTTCAATTAAAGTTTAATTGTGAATTCTTTCTACAATTGTTGAATTTTAATTTAATTTAAATCTATCCTACTACTAAACAGGATATTAAACTTACTTTAATTTAATTATAATTTATAAGTCTTCATTAATTTTTTTATTATATTTCTCTATTGCTAACGTCTTCTTTTGACAATTTTACAATTTTAATTTTGTTACATATGTTGTTTTCGAATACAGTTATTTTGGGTTGGTGAGTGAATCCACAAACCAAAATCCACAAAAAATAATCCAAAAGCCAAAATCCACAAAAAAAAAATCCACAAAAAAAAATCCAAAAAAAAAAAATCTACAAAAAAAATCCAAAAGCCAAAATCCACAAAAAAAAAACAACAAAAAAAAATGGATGGATTTTAGAGTTGGATTTAAAATCAGGATTGCCGCTTTTTCCAGAATATTTATATTTATGTAAATTTGAGATTCTGAATTAGGAGGGATTATTTTTTGTATGAAATAGGTATGCCGAATTCTTATACCATTCTATTGATTCTAGTGTTGGATTCGAAATCTAGCTTCAATAATTTTAATATCGGGGCTGAAAATATAAAATCCCTCCTAATTCATAATCTCACATTTATATAAATATAAATATTCTGGAAAAAGCGGCAATCCTGATTTTAAATCCAACTCTAAAATCCATCCATTTTTTTTTATTGTTTTTTTTTTGTGGATTTTGGATTTTTTTTTTTTTGGATTTTTTTTTGTGGATTTTTTTTTTGTGGATTTTTTTTTGTGGATTTTTTTTTTTGTGGCAAAAGTCATTATGGATTTTTTTTTTTGTGGATTTACTCACCAACCCGTTATTTTTCCTTTTTGGTTCATCAAGGAAACGAATTGTGAATCTTTCATAATTTTGTTTTAGTTACAGTTTATAGGTTCAAGTATATCTTTAACTTCTACGTAAATACTTTGAATTTTTTTGAACAAAATCGTTAAATAAAAAAATAATAAGGCTCTTTATTTTATTTAGCTATTATTAGAATAAATTGCATTGAATAAAAATTTCTTTGCAATTTTAAAATGTCTAACGCCAATGAAAGCAAAATTCCTAACTTCAACCTAATTGTGAAGTGCATTGCCCAATTGCCACCTTTTACTGGCGATCAACGCGACTTAACATATTTTATACAAAGGATAGAATCCTTTATCCCACTTATAGAAGATCTAGCGGGGTCTCAGTATAAAAAACTTCTTTTCGGACATATCCAAGATAAAATAATAGGAAAAGCTAAACAAATCTTACTTTCTTACGGGCCAGTTGAAACATGGACCGAATTAAAATCAATACTAATAAAAAACCATGGAGACACCGTCCCAGTTTCACGTCTTGTAGACAACCTAATATTAGTTAGGTATACGTCCACAATAAAAAATTTCTATGATGAAATTAACTTTAAACCAACACGTATCAACAACGCGTATTTGCTCCAAGGGGGAGACAATAAAGAAAAAATAGAAGCAAATAAAAGAATTGCTCTAAACACATTTAAAGATAACTTACCCGAACCAGTCAGGGGAATTATTGTTAATAGAAACCCTACAACGCTATTTGACGCTTACGAGATTATAGCACAAAATGATACTTATACTTTAAAGGTATTCTAAATAAAAATAATTATCCGAATAATAATAATGGAAATAAACAAAAAAAATTTAATAATTTTCTAGGGAAAAATTACAACCCTAATAATAATCAACAGCAAACCAATTTTAAAAATTCAAATTTCCCTACAAATAACCATCGCAACAATGGTTTCAATGAACGAAACTCATATAATTTTAACAATCAACAACAAACCAATTTCAAGAATTCAAATCTGCCTACAAATAATTATCACAATAATGGTTTTAACAAACGAAACTCACAACAAATTCATCATAATTGTTCAAATCAGAATAGGTATAATAATTATGATTCTCAATCAATTAATCGTCCATCTAACATACAACCTTCTAGGTTTAATAGAACAAATAACTATTCAAACAATTATAACCGAAATCAAAATCTAGAACCAATGGACATCTCTATGAACTCAAATAATGAGACAAATACTGACTCAACTAATTTTCGCGTCAACGCCTCAAACAACTACCCTATATGATAATTAAACAAAAAAATCGACTACTTAGATTCATTATCGATACCGGTGCAGAGTATAGTATCATTAAGACCAACCTCTGTAATCCTAAATGGAAAACCGTAATCAAACCTGTCCCACTTACGGCTTTCAATAGGAAACTTTCTTTAAATATTAGATGTAGGTTCTCTCTCTTTCAAATCTTTAACGAACCTAACTTCTTCGTTGATTTCCTGAAATTTCCGTTCCATAACTATTTTGATGGTCTAATAGGTAATAACATTTTGTCCACACTAAACATTAACATTGACTATAAAGAAAGGTTACTTACAACACAAAAAGCTTCTATCCCGTTCTTCCTAAATTATGAAGAAGAACAGTACTACGAAAACAAATATGTTGATGATTCTATTAATGTTTTCAGTTTTAACCAGTGTGATTCTGATAACGGACTTAACTTTAATTTTCCATCTCACCTAAATAACAAAAATATTGCACAAATTAAATCGCTCTTAAATTATTTTAAGGATATTTTTCATCAAGAGAATGAAAAACTTAATTTTACAAGTGCAATTAAACATAGAATAATAACAAAAAACGATATACCAGTTTATTCAAAAGGATACCGTTATCCTGAAATCCATAGAGACGAGGTCGATCGTCAAATTAAAGAAATGTTACATCAAGGTATAATCGTTAATAGCATGTCACCATACAACGCACCTATTTGGATT
This sequence comes from Dolichopus griseipennis, assembly GCA_963082915.1. NCBI lineage: Eukaryota > Metazoa > Arthropoda > Insecta > Diptera > Dolichopodidae > Dolichopus > Dolichopus griseipennis. The sequence goes on from OY720441.1 coordinate 289,109,048, forward strand.
GTTCCTAAGAAAATGGACAATTCTAACAAACAAAAGTGGAGAATTGTTATTGATTATCGTCGACTTAATGATAACACAGTCGATGACAAATTTCCAATACCCAACATCGAGGATCTTTTTGGGAAATTGGGAAATTGTCGTTATTTCAGCACGTTAGATCTGGCGAAAGGGTTTCATCAGATTGAAGTCCACCCAGATGATCGATGTAGAACAGAATTCTCAACTAGAAGTGGCCATTATGAGTTCACTCGTATGCCCTTCGGCTTAAAAAAACTCACCCTCCACCTTTCAAAGATGAACCATGTATTAAGCGAATTTATCAATAAAATATGCGTTGCCTACTTGGATGACATCCTAATCTTCTCTTCATCATTCGAAGAACACTTAGTTTCAATAAAAAAAATCTTAACCAAATTGCGCGAAGCAAACTTAACGATTCAAATAGACAAATGTAATTTTGCTCAACTGTCTAACTAACTTCTTGGGTCATGTAATCACCCAAGGAGGTATAAACCTGATCCATCAAAAATCAGCGCTATTCAAAATATTCCTCTTCCATCTTCACAAAAAGAGATAAAATCTTTTCTAGGATTAACCGGCTACTACCGGAAATTTGTAAAGGATTACTCCAAAGTAGCTTATCCGTTAATACATTATTTAAAAAAAAAATCTAAAATTAGTAAAAATGACAAAGAATACATCGAGGCTTTTAAAAAACTAAAAACTCTATTAACAACAGAACTCATTCTAAAAAACCCAGACTTTTCTAAACATTTTATACTAACCACGGACGCGTCTAACTTCGCTTTAGGCGCCGTACTAAGCCAAAATAACCACTCGATAGCCTATGCCTCGAGAACACTGAACAACCATGAAATAAGATACTCGACGATAGAGAAGGAACTTCTCGCTATCGTTTGGGCGACCAAACATTTTCATACTTACCTTTACGGTGGAAATTTTACTGTTCAATGTGATCATAAACCTTTGGTATGGCTTAACAATCTTAAAGAACCAAACATGAAACTACAAAGGTGGAAGATCAAATTAAACGAATATAAATTTACAATAAACTATCTTAAAGGGAAAGACAATAAAATCGCTGATGGTTTAAGTCGACTCCCTTGCACAAATGAAAACTCTTGCGACAAAAGCGAATCAATAATCGAGCCCTCAATTTTACAATTTTTAAACGAAGTATAGACACATAGTGCACCAAACATTGACAATAATGATGAAATTATGACCACTAACGTTACGATGCACTCTACAACGAACAATGATAATGATGATGAAATCATGTCTACTGCAGCTACAGTACATAGCGCAAATGAAGATGACCTATATCATATTAAAATAACAGAAAAACCTGTTAACTTATTCAAAAATCTTTAGTAAAATTTACCTAATCTTAAGTAATACGAAAAATTCACCACGAAAATTATAAATAAAAAATGTCAAAATCTTCTCTATGTTACTAAAGATACTAACCTATTAGAAAAGATGAAACGCTGTCTACCCGAAAAAGGATTAGTATGTGTATACAGCGATAACATTGATATCTATCTCAACTTTCAAAACCTCTATCTTAAATTCTTTGCTAATAATCAACGTCTAAAAATATTAAAATCTAACAAAAAACTACAAGATATAACGGATAAAAATAAAATTCTTGAAATAATAAAAGCTGAACACCTTCGCAATAACCACCGCGGTATATCGGAAATTTTTTCCGAGGAAATGTACCATAAAACTGCAATTACAAATACAAAAATTCATAAACAATTGTGAAGTGTGTACCTTAGCGAAACATGATAGGAGACCTTTAAAACTCCCATTTGAGATCACACAATCTCCTATACAATTTAATGACATCGTCCACATGGATATTTGGTTTCCATGCAGGAATGTTATGTATCCAACTATGATAGACAAATTCTCTAAACATGCTACCATCCACAAACTTAATGATAGAACGTGGATCTCTATTTTAAAAGCACTAAAAGAAAGGCTAATTTATTTGGGAAACATGAAAAAATTAATAACAGATAACGAAAAGTGCATAATACACATTGCCATAGAACAATTTCTTATAGAAAACCAAATCGAATTTCACCAAACTACACCTGGGGATAAAACCGGCAACTCAGACGTTGAACGGTTACATGGCACACAAAACGAACATATTAGAATCTTAGAAATTGACAAAACTAATGAAACTGAAGACTTAAACGATAAAATCTTTAAAATTATCATGACATATAATAGAACAATTCACTCTACCACGAAACGTAGACCAATAGACTTTTTAAATAAAAACATTCCAAAAGAGGAGATCGAAATTTTAGCAAAAAGATTTGAAGAAGAAAAAAGAAGAAGGTTAGCAAACCTAAATAAGAGTAAAACTTTAAATGAAAATTTACATGCAAACATTGCCGTTAATAGAGATGTAGGTAAATGTAAACCTAAGTATAAAATTCTGAGAAACTTTAAAATAGACGGCAAATACTTAGTCGATACGAGCAATAAAAGAAAAACTAAATATTGCAAAAAGCAACAAAAACGAAAGTTTAAATTTCAATAAAACCTATTACCTATTTTATTACGATTTTATTGTAACCAAGGATTTGATGCTTTATCATCACCATCAATTTTTATTTTTATTATTAATTTTTTTACCAACTGAAAATATAGAAGTCTCTTTCGAGGTAGACTTCTTAAGTTAATTTTTATTATTGTTTTTCTCTCTATTCCAAATCCAATAAAAACTTCTTTTATAATTTTGGGAAATGGAACTACTACTTCTACTCATTCTCTCTATTTCACAAGCGTCGCTCCAATCTATACAAATAAGCCAACTCAAGGATGAAAATGGTTTTGCTATTATAAAATTGGAAGAACAAAAAATTATTAATAACTACACAAAAACTTTACACATTGTAAACCTCACTGAATACCAAGAAATAATTGGAAACTTGTACCATAATTTCAATCTTCTTAATCTAAAAGAAACAAGCACAGAACACAAAATTTTAACATTAGAATTGTTAAATTTACAACACACTCTGAACTCACTGATACCCAAACTTGACGGGAAAATTAGAAATAAACGTGGACTAATTAACGCCCTGGGTACAACAATGAAATTTTTGACAGGCACAATGGATAACGATGACTCAGAACAAATATTCAAGCAATTACAAAATTTAAACTTTAACATTAGACAAGTTACTAATAAAATTAACGACCAAGTAATTATTAACAAAAATTTTGAGAAAAATATCCACTCAATAGCCGAACACGTGAACAACCAGCAACTGGAAATTACTCAATACCTAACAAAAATCGAAAACCAAACTAACAACTTTATTGCAAAAATATCACAAACTCCTTTCACACTCCAATTTTTGGCACAAATGACCTCAATTAATAATCATTTACAACAAATTAAAGATATTATCTTGCTAAGTCGTCTGGAAGTTCTTGCTCACGACATACTTACAGACGACGAAATTCAAAAATACAACCTAACTATCGAAGAGATGCCGTACATAAAAAGTATTATTTTATTTAAGGACGGCCTTATAATAATCGTCCTATTCCTTCCAAACTTCACTATCGAAACCTATTTTAAAGCTTTAGTCATACCATTCCCGAACGATAAACTTGTGCAATTAGACACACCAATAATAAATATTATTTTAAAAGATAAGGATATATTTGAACAAAATAATAAAAAGGAACTGTTAAAGAAAAACTTACAATATCCAAATAATAATTGTATTAAAAACTTACTAAAAGGAAACAGTACATGTAACTATAAAATAAATGAAATAGAATCTATAGAAAAAATTAACGACGAATTAATTGTAACTTTAAACTTAGAAAGAACAAAAATTGTACAAAACTGTATTAACCAAGAAATAATTATTAAAGAAAATAATTTAATTAAATTTAGCAATTGTAATTTGAATATTAAAAACAATGAATTTTCTAATAAAATTGTAAAATTTAAAGATTTACCTATTATACCAATTGTAAATGAATTAAATATAACAAAAACTATAAATAACTTTACTCTTAAGCAAATTCATGTAAACTAAATTGAAAACTTAAAAGCTATTGAATACTTAGAATATAAATCTAAGGTTAATTTTTATACTTTACTAACGGTTAAAACCCTATTTGTAATAGTAATTGTAATTATGATAATAAGCTACTGTTATAAAAAAACAAAGTTAAATGAAAATATTAAAATAAGTATAAATCAATCAGATGTAAAACCAAAGGAACTTGAAACAAGTCCTTTTTAAATTTTAAATTTTGGAGACCAAAATCTCTTAGGGATGGAGGTGTTACGTAAGCAAAATGCATTCATCTATTTAAACAGTCAATTTATAAACTGTACTTTTAAATTTTTATCGCATTCCTTAAAATGCATAACTGTACTTTAACTATCAAATTTCGTAAACGCTAATTTACGAAAATAACAAAACAAAAAACCAAACTTGATTATAATCGTATGATTCTAATCAAGTTAAATATTGTCATGTATTAGAATTTTGCTTACGTAGTATTTTATCCATTCAAACATAAAACAAATTGAATTATAAAATTTAAATTTGTATTAAAATCAGTCTGTAAGAACAACTCAAATAAACAACATAAAACTATATACAAAGAGTCAAACATGACATGAATTGATAATTTTATTATAAAATTGAACAGAAATCATTTTGACAGAGCATTGAAGAATAGTTTAATATCACATATTTTTTATCATAACGAGGAGTACATTAAAAAAACATTAATATCAGGGTACATTGCACCTGATCATTTTATTTATTTGGATAAAGAAGTCTATTTGCAAAACCATTTCCAGGAGTAATAAGTCATCATAAAAATAAATATGTTGTAAAAATTAAAATATTGATAAAAAATAACAAACAAAATTGGTATTATATTTTACATGTTAATCTTAATATTAATAAAAAATATCTATTTTGTAAACTTTTTAGGATAAAAATGTATGAATTTAAATTGCAAATAAAAGTTTATTTAAAAAAAAAAAAATGAAAGATGCGAATTAACCAATCTGAAATTAATCCTTTCCATACTTGTAATTTGGATCAGTTTATATTTTAAGGAAAAGTAAGTAGGATTCCTATAAATCTATAAATTAAATCAAGCCAGAATTTGTCAAATTAAAAGAATTAAACTAAATATTTAAAATAGAAATAATCAATCAAAGGTACTAAATCCCTCAGTAACTGCAGTACAGCAAAAATTAATAATTCTGAAGTTTTTTCTTCTTCTTTTTCTGCAATTAAATACATTTTTGTACAATCAGCATAATGAGTTCGATTGCATTTGAACCTTTTTTTCATGTAAATAAAATAATATAGTAATTTGATAAAAGAAATATGTTTAAATTATGCCACACAAAATTCAGTACGATGATTTGTTAACATATTGTAATAAGAAAATTTCTTTTTGTAACTCGATACGGAATTTAGTTTCGAAGGATAATTTGGATAAAACAATTATAGTTAAGATAAGCAAATTTAATTTTTTTGATTTAAGAATAAGAATTGAATAAATATTAAAATAAACAAAACTACTAATGTTTAATATGAATAAATTATATGTACACAAACTTAAGTTCTAACAATATAATATATTGTAAGTACTTGTAATTCGAGTTCAAATTTGTTGTGAAAGATCACTTTAAATTTAATTAGTTATTATAAATATGTTCATAAAAAGAAAAGAAAGCGGAGTCTAAAGATTTCCATCAACAGAGCAAGTTGAATTAAAAATAATTTTCTAAAATTAAATGATTTTGCGTGCGTTTTATTCAAATATTAATCAAAATACATAATTCGCGCATTAGTTAGGATCTAACCCAAAAGAGAATAGATCCAGTGAAAATCGAATCGAAAAAAACATAATAAAACAAAATTTAAATTATAAAACTTAGATAATAAAAACTAATTAAAATAATATTATTTATTTACTTATTAGTTTAACTCAAACCTTACAAAATATTAACAATTACTTATATACAACATTAAAAAAATAATTAAGCTTATGAATTAAGTTACATTTTCATATATCTTAAATTAATGATTTTAGTTAACAATAAAAAAAATTAAATGTATATAAAAAAAAGATTTTATTTTTTATTTATACAATTTAGGTTTTTGTGTTTGTTTTGAAGGTGTGAAATCGATGTTGTTCTTTTGTTTATTACCCATTATCAACATCCTATGAATCTGTTCATAATTACCATAATTTGTTCTATGAAAACTTAACGTAAATAAATTAGTATTACGTAAACGATTATTTGAATTAATGTTAATGATATTGGGAATTTGAGGAGAAATGTTACCTTTTACAACTTCACTAAGAAAAATAACATCAGCAACTTCTCGCCTTAGTTTTAAATTTTTCAAGTGAATTAAATCCACCCTTTCTTCATACGGAGGTAAGATCAGCGGGTTAGACCATTGAAGTTTTCTCAAAGTAAATCTAAAAAAATTTCTTTGCACCGCCTCTATCAAATTAATATGTACCTCGTAAATTAGTGACCAAACTTGGCTAGCATATTCTAATTCGGTCTAACAAGACAAGTATATAAAGATTTAAGAACATAAGGATCATTAAATTCCAACGTTTATAAGGATCATTAGACCAAAGTTTTATAAAACGAAGCATAGAATTAGCTTTATTTATAGTATAACAGAAATGAAGTTTAAAATTAAGGTTATCATCGAAGTAACCGCTTAAGTCTTCAATAAAATTCGTTTTGGAAATGCTAATTCCGTTCAAGCATTAATTAAAAAAATTCGGATTAAGACGATGTGTGAAACACATAAGTGCACATTTATTTACATTTAGAAGAAGATTAATGTTTTTACACCAATTAAAAAAATTATCTAAATCATTTTGCAAAAGTAAAGCATCATTTAGTGATTAAATTTTCTTAAAAATTTTCAAGTCATCCGCAAATATTTGAAGCTCACTATTAACAATGACTGAAGAAACATCGTTTACCGACATTATAAAAAAAAGAGGACCTAAGTGACAGCATTGTGGAACTCCGGAGTTGGCGTTAAAAAGTTTAGAAGTGATGTTTCTAAATAAAACACTGTAGGTCCTATCAGATAAATATGAGTCAACCCATTTCACAAAAATATCTGGGAAACCAAGTTTTCTCAGCTTTATCAGTATTACAGAATGTGGTAAAGCATCAAATGCTTTATTATCTGTAAAGATAACATCTGTTTGAAAACCTTCTTCCATATTTTTTTGTAAAAGTTGAAGTAAAAGTTGTTGAGGTACAAGATTAGTAACTGTTGATTTTTGATCCATATGTCCATGTTGATTATGAACGAAAAAAGATTTATAGTGACTATGAAAAGAATCATGCAATATTAATTCGAACAGTTTTGGAAGAGAAAAAAGTTTCGCAATTGGTCGATAATTAATAATATAATTTTTGGCATTTTTCTTATGAATAAGTCTAACATATGAGTGTTTCCAGATAGAAGGAAAAAGTCCTGAATTTAAAGAAGAATTAAACAGTATTGAAAGGGGAAAGCGCTTGAACACTTTTTGAGTATAATTTCCGAAATACCATCTGGTCCGGGAAGATTATTATTCCCAAGTTTGTCTAAATACATTTTTTTTATACCATCCGTCATTAATATTTACAATAGACCAAGTAGTTTTCGGAAAGTACCCTAATGAAAAAAATCATTATAATTTGGTGTAAAAATAAAATTACTAAGAAGAACAGAAATATTTTTTTTTTTTTTTTTTTTTTTTTATTTATTTATTTATTTATTGTTTAAATTTACTTCGTGATATACATATTTTGTTTTACATTTTTTTTTTTTTTTTCCTTAAAAGTAGAGCATTTATTTTTGTAATTTTATTTTTTGTTTTATTTTGTAACTTTGATATAAACAAAACTTATAGTTTTGGTATAAAACATCGCAGTTACTTCCTAATATTATTAACAAAGTAAGTTTAAAATTTTAATATATTTACATATATACATATATAATTACATAAATACAATATCGTAGCTCATAACATTATATGCTATAAGCATTGTTTCACTCCTGCGTTAAGCCATTTACAAATGTAGCATTATTCTTTAGTAATTGTTTCAGTTTTTTGACAAAAATATTCAAGTTTGAGCTTCTTTTTAAATCCATTGGCAATTTATTATAAATTCTTATTGATGACGAGAGACAGCTATTGCGTGATAACTCTATTCTTGATTTGGCATGATTTAAATTGTTCAACCTTCTTGTATTGTAATTATGAATATTATTTCTTTTGGTAATTATGACGTTTTTTTTATAAACCCCTTTTTCTATTTTGAAAATTAGTTTAGATTTTTCCAAAATGATGAGTTCGTGTAACTTCAGATATCCGGTGCGCTTAAAAATTTCGTTTGTTGGGGTAAGCCAATCGTACTTATGTAAGCATTTTATGGCTTTGTTTATTAAAACACAAATTTTATCTTTCAACCGTAATGAACAGCTGGACCAATTACATAAATTGTATCTGATGTGCGAGATAATATGAGAATAATAAAACTTAGTTGCAGTTTGTTTATTCAACATAATTCCACTTCTTTTGAAGGCACCAAGCAGAGGCACAATTTTTTTTACTAATCTATTAATATGATCTTCCCACTTTAGTTTTTCATCTATTACAACCCCAAGGTATTTATAAGTAGTAACTCTTTCAATTTTAGTCTTATTTACCAATAGATTCGGATTTATATCAATTTTATTTTTTATTTTATATACTATATATTTTGTTTTTTCCGCATTAATAGTTAATTTATTACCTTTAAGCCAACTTTCATATATCCCCAAATCAGTATTTACAAGACTTTCAAGTTCTTCACAGGTTCTAGCATTATAAATAAGTAGAGTATCATCAGCAAAGATCTTATAGTCAGCCCTCAAATTCGTATACTGGATATTATGAATATAAAATAAGTACAGTGTGGGACCAAGTACTGATCCTTGAGGAACACCAATATTTATAATATTTTCATTACTGAAAACTCCATTAATTTTTGTCATAGTTTTTCTATTATTAAGATATGAGTAAAGTAAATTATTAGCAGTACCCCTTATTCCGATTTCGTACAATCTGTCAAGTAAAATATTATGGTCCACTGTATCAAAGGCTTTCTTTAGATCAACGAATACCGAACATACATAATTTCCCTGATCCAGTTTATTTATAATTGAGTTGGTGGATTCAAGGACTGCAGAGTCAGTTCCAATTTTCTTTTGAAAACCAAATTGATTTATATCAAATCCTACAACTTTTTGCACGAACTCCTGTATTCTAGAGTTAATTACCTTTTCAAATACTTTTCCAATACAGCTTGAGAGAGTAATCGGCCTATAATTTGATACATCTGAGGTTGATCCCGATTTATATATAGGTACAACAATACTTGATTTTAAACACTCGGGATATATACCAGTATTTAGACACCTATTTATCAAGCATACAATTGTAGGTGTTATTAAAGTTGCAACATGTTTTAAATCTGAAGCTGAAATATTATCACCTCCTGGAGAACTATTTTTTAACTGCATGATAATGTTATGTATTTCCGTTTCATCTGTTGGTTTAAGAAAAATAGACTGTTCAACAAATCTATTTTTTATTATGTATTTTTCAGCATCAACAATTTTATCAGCTAGTTTGTTTCCGATAGAACTGAAGTAAGAATTGCATGAATTTGCAATTTCAAAACTATCGCATGTTCTGATTCCATTACTGTTTATTTCTTTGATAACCTTACTTAACTCAGTTGATTTTTTCAAGATGAGATTATTTAGTACTTTCCAAATTTTCCTTTGATCACCACCAGCTAATTGTAGTTTATCATTAAAATAATTTTGTTTGGCTTTAGTTATTTCATAATTAACCTTGTTCTTTGCATTTTTAAAACTTGCTTGAATATCTATATTGTTAGGCTGCTTTTTCAACTTTTTGAACAGGTTATTCCTCTTTTTGATCATATTCAATAATTCCTTTGTCATCCAGTGACTGTTGTTCCTCACTCTTCTGTGCGTTTTAATTGTAGAATTAACCTTCGCTTTTTGCAATATTTTAATAAGGTCATCCACATTTCGACATTTATTTATTACAAGTAGTTTTCTTACATTTTCTTTATATTTCTTAAAATTTGTGGTGTAGAATTCCCTTTTAAAAATAGGCTCAACTTTTTTTAAAACTTTATTTAATTTGACACTAATAGCTTTATGATCTAGATTTACTATATCGTGAAGCTTAATATCAAAGTCAAACTTACCTATATTTGTCAGAATATGATCAATGATCGTAGAAGTATTTTCAGTCACTCTAGTAGCAGATTCATAACTTAGTACGTTCCTTATAGTTACTCCGTTAGATTCTAACATCAATTTATATGATCTGGAGAGCTCTGTGTCTGTTAATAAATCAATATTTATATCACCCATCTATATTCTTATATTTATCAAAAATTAAATCTAGATGTGCTAATAAATCGCTGTTGTTATCACTTGGTTTTTTGTAACAAACTGCAATTTTTAAAGATGGAGAAGTATTATTTAATGAAACAATTATAGTATTAAATTGATTAAATACTTCTAAAACCGTATACTGAATATTATGCTTAATAAAAATAGCGGTTCCACCTCCTCTCGATTCATTATTAGAATTAAAAAATGCTGAGAAACCAGGTATATTAAAAAATCATAATAATATCAATATCTATCCTGTCTTTAACAAAAAGTTCGATTTCAGTCATATTTTTCCTTAAACTTCTAGCATTAAAATGCACCATATTTATATTATTGTATTTGTTACGTATCATGGTTTACTAATCATGTAATTTTGCCAAGTTTCTCTAATTTTTTGTAGGTGTTCTCTGTATTTATTATCAATATGTCTTCTATAATAAGTTAAATCTTTAAGTACTTCCTTTTTGGGTATTCCTGTGTTATCATGATAAGTAAAATATAGCTGACTAAGTTCTTCATAGTTATTTGGCAACCCTTCTTGATGAATAAGTACTTTCAAACTAGTTTGAGTAATACCATCATAACAAATGTCATCTTTATCATGGAAATAAGATAAGAATAAGCTTACATTGTTATAAATCCTGTGCTCTCTTAATCTAGATAAGGCATACGTATTTTCACCAGACTCAATCGCTTTTTTTGTTAATCTAACAATTGGTGGAACCATGGGGTTAACAAAACTTTTCCTGCTGTCTTCTGTACTTAAACGTTTAGCTTCATCATTAGTTTTACCCAGTTTAGAATTGCTTTGAATGTTAATGGTTTCTCCTTTGACCCAATTTGAGTAGTCATTACTTAGAAGCTCTTTTGATCTAATGTTTTTATTGACGGACACGATTTCTCGATCCTTCAAACTATGTGAGATTTTATTATCGTTTTTAGAATCTTTATCTATTAAATTATTAGTTTTACCAGGTTTATTTTTACTAAAATGTATTAATTTTGAAAATAAACTATTTTTTTTGTTAATAGCATGATGGGTATTTCTAATATTACTGCTTTTATTATTATTCTTGTTATTATTATAATTATTATTGTTGTTCTTATTTGTATTATTATTATTCTTATTAATATTATCATTATTTATATTATTTCTATTTTTATCATTATTATCATCATTTATATTATTACTATTCTTATCATCATTATTATTATTATTATCATTATTATTATTAATATTATTATTAACATTATCATTATCATTTTTAGTATTTATATCATAATAATTACAATTAGTTGCAAATTCTGGTAAGCTGGACTCATCATTTTTAACTTCAATGTGAATAGTAGAACTTTTTTGATAATTGTTTTTATTAATAAGGTTGTTTTCTTCATTTTTAATATCATCCATTGTCATTTGCTTTAATTGCTAATATCCTATAGCTTTTTTTTTTAAATTCAATTTGTGTTGATACGCGGGACACAGCTTGCTAAAGGTTTTGTGATTAACATCCACGTTTAATTTCAATTTTTCATTATATTTTAAGCAATTAATACACTTATTGATATAGTCTTTGCTACATTCACTGGTCTTATGTTCTAACACGTTTCTTTGTTTGTACAGTCCGCCGATTTGTGGTTGAAACCTTTGCACTTGTAGCACCTTCGTATATTTATGGCATCAAACACTCTACATACATCTTTCCCATCCTATGCATACTTTTTCATTCGCAAGAATTTTTGGGGAACTTTCCTTATCCACTTCAATCACTGCATTATAAAATTCTTTATTATATTTTTAAACCTGGTACACTTTTACTACTTTGATTTCACTCATTTCCATAAAACAATTTTGTTTTTTAAGTTTTTCAACAATTTCAGTTTCCTCAAATTTGTTATTCATATGAATTATCTCAATTTGTGGTTTTATATCCGTTGGTATTTTGATTTCGTATTTATCTTTAAATTGTTTTTCTAACTCACTTTTTATTTTTTCACGATCTTCAGCTGTTTCAGTTTCAATTAAAATAGCACCATTTGTTTTATCTTCTATATTTTTAATTTTGAAATTTTTTGGATCGACCTTCGTGTTTAAGTCACTTTTTGTTTGTTGATTTTTTTGTTTATTTTTCGGTTTCACAATGAAAGGTAATTCTTTTTTCATTTTTAATTCACTTTTTTTTGTATTTTTTACCATGTCAGCAAATGAAACTGTTTGACCCATATTTTTATTTTTTTCGTTAACAACTGTGTTAATTGTTTTGCAAGCCTCATCATTTTTTTTCATTGCACTCAAAATAGTGTCATTTACCTTATCGCTTTGATTTTTAAAGGCTTCAGTAAATTTTTCCATTTTACGTAATTCCGCTTGTTGTTCCATTTTAATTTCTTCTAATCTTTTCATATAATTTGTTTCGATAGCTCTTAGCAGATTAATAATTTCTGATTCATTCTTTTTTATTGCTTCTTCAAATTCGTTTTTATATTCCCTTAGATGTTGATTATTTTTTGTTACTGCACTCTCCATATTTTGTAGAACTAGATCTACGTTTTGAATATATAATACACAGTCTTCACATATGAATTTTACATTTTTATTTGTGTACACAATATTAATGGTTGACTGATCCAACCCAGAACATTTTAGTTGTTCATGAAATGTTTTTTTACATACTCCACATATTATACCCGTTTCACCTTTTATTTTGCTTTTGCATTTATGGCACGACACCATTGCAACGTTCTTTTATTTAATTAAAATTGAAAGTTTTTTTTTTTTTTTTTTTATTCTTCTTTTCTTTTATTTTTTTTTATTGTTTTTTTTTTATTATTTTCAACCGATAATAATTATTAATAAAAATATACATCCGCACTGTTTAACAGTTCAATTATTAAAAATGAATTTACGAAAGAAATTAGATTTTATTTTAGAATCTTTACTTGAAAAGAGAATTTTAAATCTTTTAAAGTCATGCGAATTCTTCGATTTAAGATAACAACGCCAAACTTTATTCTTTTTATTTCTGAGTTTTCTAAAATACGAATTGAACCATGGTGGACTTAATAAAGGGTTTCGGTTCTTAGATTTTGGTACAAATTGCCGAAAGCCTCCAAAAATAAAACCTTTCATAAAACCTTTTTGTCACTATATTAACATCAGTATTATTAAATACAGAATAAAAGTCAAAGGAATTAATGAATTCAGTTAAAGCAGCAAAGTTAGCTTTGCTAAAATTAAAACTATAAGAATTAGAATAATCAGAATTGATTGGTGAATTTACACAAAGAGTAAAACTTAATGGGGGATGAAACTTTTCAATTCCTATGAAAGCGAAGATATTTTCACAGAAAATTAAATTGTTGCATTCAGATGTAAACACTAAAGTTGTTTATCCTGAAAGTTCATCTAAGATCATCTTTAGGATTAAAGTCATTGAAAATAAAATCTATCGTTTTACCTACAGAAGTATAAATATCAGAATCAGACGAAGGAGGAATATAACAGTTACAGTAATATAATATAACAGTTTAAACAAGATATAAATTTTTAGAAGGAAGATCAATTTTCACAATAATAACTTCAAGGTGTTCTAATCCAGGGACATTGACTTGATTTGCATTAAATTTATTTTTTACCTCAATTAAAACTCCATTCCTTTTAAGAATTACATTATTAGGGTAATCGGATAGAGTAGAATATCTAACCTTCCTAAAAACTGTGTAACAGTTTTCAAAAAGCTCTGAGTTCAATATGGTTGGATTTAACCACGTTTCAATTAATACAAATGCGTCAAAATTGAAAATAGATGAATTTAGAAAACATCCATAGTCTTTGTTCTTAAACCTCTAACATTTTGATAATATTTATTTAAGTTATATTTATTTAAGTTATGGTTGATAGATACCTTGAGAAGATTATTTCAAGGCGCTGGGAAGAAAAAACTTATTTTAACTTTCACTATATAGCTAAGTTTAAATCTTTATAATAATTACTCTCACAGTGACTTCGATAAGATTTAAGATCATATTTTACATATTTTTCCGAAACATCTATGGAATTTTGAAATTTAATATATAACTTATATAGGTCTTCGTATTTATTTCGGAGTCCATCATTATTAATTAAAACTTTAAGGTTAGTACGAGTTTTACCTTTTAGAATCATTGTCAAGGTAAGCTAAAAAGAGCCTAACGTGATTATAAATTCGTTCCTCCCGAAATCTTGAAAGAGCATATGCGCCCTCTCCGAGTAGTGATTCATGAGTCGTTCTAGTAATGGGTGGCATAAGAGGTTTGACAAACGACCTCTTTGTTGTACCACCATTAACAGTATTAGAATGGGTTTTTTCTAATACATCTGTAGGAGAAACCGAATCAATGGCTACATTCGCATAGTTGGTAATATTATTACCATTGTCAATTTTATTATTGTGGATACCACCATGTACAAAATTAGAGTACTTATTTTTATCTATAGAAGAAGTTGAGTAAGTTACTGAAGTTAAAGAACTATTATTATTCGAAGTCGAATAAGTTAATGTATTTAAAGAGCTAGTATTATTATTACTATTGTCTGTATTGCTATTACTTATAATACTATTATCATTATTTATACTAATAGTATCAATACTATCATTAACAACATTATTAATATTATTGTTAATCGGTAACATTAAATTAGTACTAAAACATGTGGATTTGTTGAATGAAGGTAGTAAACGGTGTGTTCCATAATGTGGTGAGGTGCGGAAAGTAAAATTGTTATAAGATAAAATAGAAGTATTCAAATTAGTGTTGTTTTGTTGTGAAGTTGTAAAAAATTTTGTATGACTGTTTGTTTCATTGTGTGTATTAAAACTAACCTGTTTCTTATTTGAACTAATTTTAGTATTTTTATTTTTATTTAATTTATTACTTCTATTTATTAATTTTGTTTACTTTTCTTTTGGTTTATTATTACATTTCCAGAATTTAAATTTTTGTTTGTCTCATTTTTATTTTTTAAATTTGAATTTCTATTCTGTTCTATTTTTTTTCTTACAATTTTCTTTCTTGAATCCTTAAAATCCGTCACTATCATATCTGGTTTCCATGCTTTTGATTTTTTTATAGCTTTCACCGTTAATAATGAAACACTGATTTTATAAGTAGTATTTAGGTTACAATTTTGACCCACGTGGAGTAATTGATTTACAGCAAATATCTTCACAATTAAATGTTTTCTATATAAAATCAACCAAACGCTGTTCTGTAGTGCTGGTACAAAAATTTTAAATTCAATGAAATTCTCAAATTAAAATTTGACTGAAGATCTGCATCTGGTGCTTGGTCATTTTTTTCAACAGATATTAACAATGAAAACAAAATGGGAACTGATATCTGAGTTTTGTCTGTTCATCAGCAGTCAGCTATTCTTAATTCTTCCAATAAAGACATATTATTAGCCGGTTCAAGAACCACGGATAGAATGTCAGTTCTAAAGTTGTTCTGAATTAATTCTAGTTTAGTTTTAACTTTTTTTTTTTTTTTTTTTTAAGCGCTAACTGTTCAACTGTTAGGCTAATAAGCCTGTCTATACCATAGGTACATGTTGGAACAGGGGGTCATATTATATTCGTATTATTAGAATTGGTCTTATTGAATTCCACATACAATTTAAACATGAGATAGTACTAGGCCTTATAACATGTAGAAACGTCTTCAATATTTACAATTCTATTTTTTGTTTATATTGTAATATTTTATATTTTACTTATATGGTATTCTATATCTGCGAGTTATATTATTTAATTAAATTATTTGTTTATATTTTGCATTTGTTTATATTGTTATATTAAAGTATTTTTTATTAAAAATTTATAATTATTAATTATTGATTATGCCATTAATTTGAACCCAAAGGCGAATGGTAGCTGAGTCGAGTCGAAAACCAGAAAAGTTTTTTCACTTTCACTAGAATTCGAACCCGGGCCCTTCCGCATGAAAGGTCGGCACTCAACCACTGTGCCACCCAGCTGTCTAAATCTAGATCGGCTAAGACAACATCCCTAAAACTCTTGGATGTATCACTAACTATTATAATTTGTTTCAGAGATGATTACTGCTCATTGAAACTATCTACTAAATTCTTAAATTCTTTTTCATTCAAAATTTTTTGTGCAGATAGTGGCTCAACAATACCCTTAAGTGATAATATTTCACTTTTTAACTCCTTTAATTGTACGTTAAATATTTTTTTTATATTACCGGAAGAAATGCTAAAATTATTGTTTAATGATTCAAATTTTTTTTCCATTTCTTGGAAATTAGCAGCATTGTTCTTATAAAATGAGCTATACCATTTTCTGGGTGTCTTTATACATGTGCCATGAAATTTTAAATAATAAGTACCTTTACGAGTAACAGTTTCAGTTATTGCGTCATTGATTAAAAAAATTTTAGCATTGCATTTGAATTCCATTACTTGGTTTATTGTATAATGTTTTTTTTAATTAAGTTTAAAAATTAATTAGGGCAGGTGAATTAATTACTTATCATTTATTTTTTCTTTTTAAATCAAAACAAATTCAAAAGTTGCAACTGTTAACAAAAATTGAAATTAATATAAAATATAATATTTTTGTTGTTAGTATTAATAAAACTTTTTTTTATTAAGTAAAATAAAACATGTTATTGAACTTTGAAGACTGAAGACTGAAAATAAAAACAGTATATTATAACAAAATCAAATAATAAATTTTTTTTATATAACATAAACTATATACCTAGAATAAAAACAAGTGTTTTTGAAAGACATCAGGTTTAAAGAGTCAAATCAGCATAAATTTTGCAAATATTAGAAAGCTGCAGTTCAATCATTTCGGAGTAAATGTTCACTTTACTTAAAAAAATCCAGCCGTATTGGCACTAAACAAAACTTAGGTTTTTTCAAACCAAGATGCAGTTAAGTTCAGCATTCCTGGTTACAAACTTGAAACGTTCTTTAGTCCCCATTGAGGTATTGCTCTTTATATTCGAAACGGTACAGCCTACTAAATTTTAGATAAATATAACGTAGGCACAAATCCAGGGTTTAATTATGATTGGACCATATTTATTTTTGGTGGCCATTAAACGCATTTTTATTTTTTGTACAGAAGTTCAAATATTTCGAAGGAGAACATAATTGTAGAGTTTGATATTTTGTCGGATTTTATAATTAAGATTCTTTAGTACAACCCGAAACTAAAATCTAAACCAACCGGTAACCAATAAAAAGCATCCGGATTTCATTCACAGAAGTTAGTAAGCGATGCAAAAGAATTTTACGGCAGGAAAAATATAAACATAATTTTTTATTAAGGTAAAAAGTTATTCGCTCCCCAAAAGGTAGCAAAAGTTTTTAGTCATTTGACAAATCAGTAAAAAACAACTTTACCTCTTTAATCCCTCCCCCATTGATTTATAACAATGCTGTCATTGCTGACCCTGAACAAAAGGCAGATTTGCTGTCTCAAATCTTCGCAGCCAATTCAACACTGCCGGCAACAATTTCCTCTCCTCCGGTCTATGCACCAGTAAATTCAAAACTTAAAAAAATTTATTTTCGCCCACGAATTGTTGCTAAAGTTCTTAAGGGTCTGAATGTTCACAAATCTGCTTAGACCCTATTTATATCGTAATAAATTCAAACTCTTGACAGATCATCAACTATAAAATGGTTATACTTAAAATCTCAAGGAAATGATTGGTTGTTAAAACTAGGAGAATATAATATGGATATAGATTACATAAAAATTAAACAAATTAGCGGATTTTCTTAGTCGAATAGACACAGACAAACTTGAAATAAATGTACTAGAAAATAGGGAAGAAAATCTTTACAATTCTGACAACCAATCTGAAACAGCCTCTCCTAATTACTTGCTTGAAGATAGCATAGATTCATCAAAATACATAAATATTACCAAAATGAATCAGGCCACACCGGTATTAACGAAAATTATGAAGGTTTGAAAAAAGTCATATATTTTCAAAATTAAAAAATATTGTGAATAAATATATTAATAATTATGATATCTGAAATCGAAGATATTAAAGAGACCATTCATATGGACATCTATACTAATCCAAATACAAAACTTTTTAATATTCGTGTATCGTTTCTCTAAATATGCCACGGCTTTTCATCTGAATGATAGTAACAACCAAACAATAATACAAAAACTAAGGGAACTTAAACCACAGAGAGAGAATTTCTTAAAAAAATAACGAATTCTTAAATAATCAATAACGAATTTAAGAGCGTTAATATCAAAGATTACCTTAGAAATGAACAAACTGAACTCCATCTAGTAAATCTAAGCAATCATGATGAGAATTCCAATATTGAACGGTTGCATAATACCATTGGTGGAAAACTGTGGGTTTCAAATAATGTAAATAAAGAATTAAGCATTATCGAAAAAATGTATAAAGCCGTCGAAGGGTATAATTATAAACAGTTCCAATTAGGTTACAAAAGAAAAACGTATTAATATACAAGAGCGAAAATGTAATAAAAATAAAATTTTTGATCTTTTAAAAAAGGAAAAACTTAGATACATTTCCGAAATAGGAGATAAATCAACTCTTTTTATGGATCAATTAAATTTGATAAAAAATAAAACTATAACGTTAATCAAATTCAGTAAACCTCGTTTATGTCTATGTAAACATAAACGAGGTTTACTGAATTTGGTTGACACTGTACACAAATGGTTATACGACACTATGGATGATTCTGATCGGCAAGAAATAGAAGATCATTTAAAATTAATAGACCAAAACAACCATAATATTACTGAAAATTATAATGAAACATAATACCTGTAGGGTAACTTTATCAGCTTTTAACGGTTGCGTCCTACCTTCAATTATTTTTTAACTTTCTGTCTGTATTTTTCTTTTAGGGTTTCTATGATTTTACCAGCGATATCTTCATTTCTTATCAATTCTCTAGCTTTTCTTCTAATTAAGATAGTACTATTGATTTTAATAGTACTTTTAAGGCTGCTGTTGTTGCCGCCTCCTCTAACAGATTCACAGAATCAATTACCGGGTCACCATTATAATTTTTATTAATGGTCCATGACGCTAATATAAAAATTCGGGAGCTGTACAAGACATTTATTGAGTTAACCATGTCAGAATTTGAATCTTCTGATCTACTTCTAAGATCAAATAGACTATTTGGTATAGAATATTCACAACTCAATATTTTATACACGCTTTTTATACCCTACACCTATAGAATAGGTAAAAGGGTATATTAACTTTGGTATGGTGTTTGTAACCACCTAAAGGAAGCGAGCTAGGTATAGAAAAGTATATATATTTGTGATCAACGTGACCTTCTGAGTCGATAAAGCCATGTCCGTCCGTCCGCCGTAGGCACGATAACTCAAAAAATAATAAAGCTATCTTGATGAAATTTTAACTGGAGGTTAATAGGACTGAAAGTACGGCGGGGATTGCACATAGGCGAAATCGGCCCATTGGTTCGGATTCTGGACCTTTTAATCGATTGAAGGGCTAACAATCATATATAAAAAATCGCTATAACTCAACAACTAATGATGCTTTCTTCATCAAATTTGTGCTGTAGGTTACTAGTAATAAAACTACTTCGGGGATTGCGTAAGTTCGGGATTGGACCAAGGGTTCGGATCCTAGAACTTTTTGATCGAATTTAGGCCAAACGAGCATAATTCCGAAACCAAAGAAGATAGAACCTCCAAATTTTGTATCAGGGAGTCCCTTCCTATTTTCCTAATGTCTTTGAAATTTGGGCCCCATTGGAGTAGTGGGTCGGGGACCAGCCACACATTTCCGAAGACCTTAAAGCATATCTATAAAATTAATAAAGATAACAACTTAAAAAAATGTAGAAGCTTCAAATTTGGCACAAGGGCGTTCTTTACTATCCCTTGCGTGTCCCCCTAATTTGGGATCAATTGAAGTGGTGGTTCAGTATCCCTCTTAGACCCTCTTAAGTATTAAGAGCTTATAATTGAAATTATTAAAAATAGTAACTTAAAATTAAGATAGAACGTTCAAATTGTGTACAAGGGTTAACTAGTGCTTAAAGTTAAGCGTGGACTGCATAAGAGTGAGGCCAAGGGTTCGGATTCTGGACCTTTTAATCGGTTTCAGGGCTAAAGAACATATATAAATAATCACGATAACTCAACAACTAATGACGCTATCTTCATGAAATTTGTGCTGTAGGTTATTGGTAATGAAACTACGGCGGCGATTGCGTACGGTGAGGATTGGAAAATGGGTTCGGAACTTAGAACTTTTTGATCGAATTTAGGCCAAACTATCATAATTCCGAAACCAATGAAGATAGAACCTCCACAATTGGTTTCAGGGTGTCCCTTTCGATTTCCTTAGTGTCCTTGAAATTTGAGCCCAATTGGAGTAGTGGGTGTGGACCAGCCACTCAGTTCCAAGGACCTTAAAGCATATTTTCGAAATTAATAAAGATAGTAACTTGAAGCAAATGTAGAAGCTTCAAATTTGGCACATGGGTGTTCTTTACTATTTCCTGCGTGTCCCTCTAATTTTGTACCTTTCTTAGACCCCCCAATGTGTAAAAGTTTATCATCGTAGTAACTTAAAATTAAGATAGAACGTTCCAATTTTGTACAAGGGTTAACTAGTATTTAAAGTATGACGGGGACTGCATATGGGCGAAATCGTACCATGGTTCCGGGTTCTGCAACCTTTGAAAAGTTCAAGGGCTAACAAACATATATCTTAAAAACACCATAACTCAAAAAATAATGCCGCTTTTTTGATGAAATTTAAACTTTAGGTTACTAGTAATGAAAGTACCATTGGAATTGGTTCTGGTCGAGTTTGGTCAATGAGTTCGGATTCTAGAAGCTTTTAATCGATTTGAGGCCGAACGAGTACAATTTCGAAGCCAAAGAGTAGAAATCATATCATATGTGTTCCCGAAATTTAGACTTAATTGTAGTGGTTCAGCTTTCTTCAAAGGAACTTGCTGCATTTATGTAAAATTTATTTTTATATTTAAGTGAATTGTATGAAAAGGTGTAAATTAGTAATTGTATTTTAGAAATACATTTATTGCATATTTTGCGTATAAGGTTTTCTATTAGGTATATTAACTAGCCATTTAAAATAATTGCAATTTTGAAAAATTTGGGTTATTATATATATTATGCTTTGATCAGATTTTTATCAAAAAATTTAATAACTAGAATTTTTTCATTTTGTAATTGAAGTGGAATAAATATATTTTCATTTATAACAAGTTTTTTTGTTTTTTAATATTTTTAAATAGATAAATTAGTAAGAATATGTAATATTTTTTAAGAGATAGTGTAATTAGAAAATGTTTTTAGTATTATAAAGTTAATTTGGTTAGCTATGTCTTACAATCAAATTAATAATCGCTTTTATGGCGTTAAAATGACTTATGGATATGTCATTAAATTTGAACCAAATAGGTGTAGGGTATTTCTAAGTCGGTTGCACCGACTGATTGTTTCTTTACTTTTTAATCTTTCCCTCGCGAAATGAAAATACCAAGTTCTACCAAGTTTTTTTATACCCTGCACCTATAGAATAGGTAAAGGGGTATATTAACTTTGGTATGGTGTTTGTAACCACCTAAAGGAAGCGAGCTAGATATGGAAAAGTATATATATTTGTGATCAGCGTGACCGCCTGAGTCGATATAGCCATGTCCGTCCGTTCGTAGGCACGATAACTCAAAAAATAATGGAGCTATCTTGATGAAATTTTAACTGTAGATTACTAGCATTGAAAGTACGGCGGGGATTGCATATGGGCGAAATCGGCCCATGGGTTCGGAGTCTGGATCAAGAAGTCCCTTCCTATTTCCTAAGTGTCTTGGGAATTTGGGTCCCATTGGAGTACTGGGTCGGGGACCAGCCACACATTTCCGAAGACCTTAAAGCATATCTTTAAAATTAATAAAGATAACAACTTGAAAAAATGTAGAAGCTTCCAATTTGCCACAAGGGTGTTCTTTACTATCTCTTGCGTGTTCCCTTAATTTGGGATCAATTGAAGAGGTGGTTCAGTACCCCTCTCAGACCTCCCAAGTTTTAAAAGCTTATAATCGAAATTACTAAAAATAGTTACTTAAAATTAAGATAGACCGTTCAAATTGTGTACAAGGGTTAACTAGTACTATAAGTAAAGCGCGGGCTGTATAAGGGCGAAATCAGCCCATGTGTTCGGATTCTGGACCTTATAGTCGGTGTCAGGGATAACGAATATATATTAAAAATCACGATTAGGTACTCAACAACTAATGAGGCTTCTTCATGAAATTTGTACTGTAGGTTATTGGTAATGAAACTACGGCGGTGATTACGTACGGTGAGGATTGGACAATGGGTTCGGAACTGAGAACTTTTTGATCGAATTTAGGCCAAACTAGCGTTATTCCGAAACCAATGAAGATATAACCTCCAAATTTGGTATCAGGGTGTCCCTTCCTATTGCGTAAGTGTCTTTGAAATTTGGGCCCCATTGGACTAGTGGGTCGGGGACCAGCCACTCAGTTCCGAGGACCTTAAAGCATATTTTCGAAATTAATAAAAATAGTAACTTGAAACAAATGTAGAAACTTCAAATTTGGCCCAGGGTGTTCTTTACTATTTCTTCGTACCCCCCTAATTTGGGATCATTTGGACTGGTGGTTCAGGACTTCTCTTAGACCCTTCAAATGTGTAAAAGCTTGTAATCGAAATTAATAAAACTAGTAACTTAAAATTAAGATAGAACGTTCCAATTGTATACAAGGGTTAACTAGTATTGAAAGTATGACAGGACTGCATATAGGCGAAATCGTACCATGGTTTCGGGTTCTGGAACCCTTGACAAGTTCAAGGACTAAAAAACATATATCTTAAAAGCACCATAACTCAAAAAATAATGCCGCTATTTTGATGAAATTTAAACTCTAGGTTACTAGTAATGAAAGTACCATGGGAATTGGTTCTGGTCGAGTTTAATTTCAAAGCCAAAGGATACATTTCCTATGTCCTATGTGTCTCCGAAATCTAGACTTAATTGTAGTGGTTCAGCTATGTTCAAAGGTACTTGCTGCATTTATGTAAAATTTATTTGAATATTTAAATGAATTATATGAAAAGTTCAAAATTTGTAATTGTATTTTAGAAGTACATTTATTGCATATTTTGCGTTTATAAGCTTTTCTATTAGGTATATAAATTAACCATTTAAAAAAATTGCAATTTTTAAAAATTTGGATTATTAAATATATTATGCTTTGATTATCTTTTTATCACAAAATTTAATAATTAGAATTTTTTCATTTTGTAATTGAATTGGAATAAATATATTTTCATTTATTTCAAGTTTGTTTGTTTTTTAATATTTTTAAATAGATAAATTAGTAAGAATTTGTAATATATTTTAATAGATAGTGTAATTAGAAAATGTTTTTAGTATTATAAAGTTAATTTGGTTAGCTATGTCTTACGATCAAATTAATAGCAGCTTTTATGGTGTTAAAATGACTTATGGATATGTCCTTAAATTTGAACCAAATAGGTGTAGGGTATTTCTAATTCGGTTGCACCTACTGACTGTTTCTTTACTTGTTTATTATTTGATTTAATCCACAATTTTTGTAATACTTTTAATAATTTAATGTAACATTTTGCAATTTTAATTTTATTAATGTCAACTGATTTTTCTATCTTTTAAATTCGTCTTTGTAATCTTTAATAGAATAGGTAAAGGGGTATATTAACTTTGGTATGGTGTTTGTAACCACCTAAAGGAAGCGAGCTAGATATGGAAAAGTATATATATTTGTGATCAGCGTGACCGCCTGAGTCGATATAGCCATGTCCGTCCGTTCGTAGGCACGATAACTCAAAAAATAATGGAGCTATCTTGATGAAATTTTAACTGTAGATTACTAGCATTGAAAGTACGGCGGGGATTGCATATGGGCGAAATCGGCCCATGGGTTCGGAGTCTGGATCAAGAAGTCCCTTCCTATTTCCTAAGTGTCTTGGGAATTTGGGTCCCATTGGAGTACTGGGTCGGGGACCAGCCACACATTTCCGAAGACCTTAAAGCATATCTTTAAAATTAATAAAGATAACAACTTGAAAAAATGTAGAAGCTTCCAATTTGCCACAAGGGTGTTCTTTACTATCTCTTGCGTGTTCCCTTAATTTGGGATCAATTGAAGAGGTGGTTCAGTACCCCTCTCAGACCTCCCAAGTTTTAAAAGCTTATAATCGAAATTACTAAAAATAGTTACTTAAAATTAAGATAGACCGTTCAAATTGTGTACAAGGGTTAACTAGTACTATAAGTAAAGCGCGGGCTGTATAAGGGCGAAATCAGCCCATGTGTTCGGATTCTGGACCTTATAGTCGGTGTCAGGGATAACGAATATATATTAAAAATCACGATTAGGTACTCAACAACTAATGAGGCTTCTTCATGAAATTTGTACTGTAGGTTATTGGTAATGAAACTACGGCGGTGATTACGTACGGTGAGGATTGGACAATGGGTTCGGAACTGAGAACTTTTTGATCGAATTTAGGCCAAACTAGCGTTATTCCGAAACCAATGAAGATATAACCTCCAAATTTGGTATCAGGGTGTCCCTTCCTATTGCGTAAGTGTCTTTGAAATTTGGGCCCCATTGGACTAGTGGGTCGGGGACCAGCCACTCAGTTCCGAGGACCTTAAAGCATATTTTCGAAATTAATAAAAATAGTAACTTGAAACAAATGTAGAAACTTCAAATTTGGCCCAGGGTGTTCTTTACTATTTCTTCGTACCCCCCTAATTTGGGATCATTTGGACTGGTGGTTCAGGACTTCTCTTAGACCCTTCAAATGTGTAAAAGCTTGTAATCGAAATTAATAAAACTAGTAACTTAAAATTAAGATAGAACGTTCCAATTGTATACAAGGGTTAACTAGTATTGAAAGTATGACAGGACTGCATATAGGCGAAATCGTACCATGGTTTCGGGTTCTGGAACCCTTGACAAGTTCAAGGACTAAAAAACATATATCTTAAAAGCACCATAACTCAAAAAATAATGCCGCTATTTTGATGAAATTTAAACTCTAGGTTACTAGTAATGAAAGTACCATGGGAATTGGTTCTGGTCGAGTTTAATTTCAAAGCCAAAGGATACATTTCCTATGTCCTATGTGTCTCCGAAATCTAGACTTAATTGTAGTGGTTCAGCTATGTTCAAAGGTACTTGCTGCATTTATGTAAAATTTATTTGAATATTTAAATGAATTATATGAAAAGTTCAAAATTTGTAATTGTATTTTAGAAGTACATTTATTGCATATTTTGCGTTTATAAGCTTTTCTATTAGGTATATAAATTAACCATTTAAAAAAATTGCAATTTTTAAAAATTTGGATTATTAAATATATTATGCTTTGATTATCTTTTTATCACAAAATTTAATAATTAGAATTTTTTCATTTTGTAATTGAATTGGAATAAATATATTTTCATTTATTTCAAGTTTGTTTGTTTTTTAATATTTTTAAATAGATAAATTAGTAAGAATTTGTAATATATTTTAATAGATAGTGTAATTAGAAAATGTTTTTAGTATTATAAAGTTAATTTGGTTAGCTATGTCTTACGATCAAATTAATAGCAGCTTTTATGGTGTTAAAATGACTTATGGATATGTCCTTAAATTTGAACCAAATAGGTGTAGGGTATTTCTAATTCGGTTGCACCTACTGACTGTTTCTTTACTTGTTTATTATTTGATTTAATCCACAATTTTTGTAATACTTTTAATAATTTAATGTAACATTTTGCAATTTTAATTTTATTAATGTCAACTGATTTTTCTATCTTTTAAATTCGTCTTTGTAATCTTTAAAAAGTCATTTCTTGCTCTTATCATAATTTTAGGCATGCACGCAGGAAATAATAAAGAAGACCCATGTGCCAAATTTGAAGCTTCTACATTTGTTTCAAGTTGCTATCTTTATTATTTTGAAAATATTCTTTAACGTCTTCGGAACTGTGTGGCTGGTCCCCTACGCACTACTCCAATTGGTTCCAAATTTTAAGGACACTAAGGAAATAGAAAGCGACACCCTGAAACCAAATTTGGAGGTTTTATCTTCATTGGTTTCGGAATTATGCTCGTTTGGCCTAAATTTGATCAAACAGTTCTAAGTTCCGAATCCATTGTCCATTCCTCACTGTACGCTTTCGCCGCCGTAGATTCATTACCAGTACCTTACAGCATAAATTTCATGAACATAGCGTCATTAGTTGTTGAGTTATCGTGATTTTTTATATATGTTCGTTAGCCCTTAGACAGATTAAAAGGTCCAGAATCCGAACCCGTGGGCTGATGCCCATATGTAGTCTGCGCTATACTTTAAATACTAGTTAACACTTGTACACAATTGGAACGTTTTATATTAATTTTAAGTTACTATTTTTAGTAATTTCGATTATATACTTTAAACCTTGGGAGGTCTAAGAAAGGTACTGAACCACCACTGCAATTAATCTCAAATTAGGAGAACACATAAGAAATAGTAAATAACGCCCTTGGGCCAAATTTGACGCTTCTACATTTTTTCAAGTTGCTACCTTTATTAATTTTAAAGATATGCTTTAAGGTCTTCGGAACTGTGTGGCTGGTCCCCGACCCACTACTCCAATTGGTCTCCAATTTTAGGGACACCAAGGAAATAGGAAGAGACACCCTGACACCAAATTTGGAGGTTCTATATTCATTGGTTTCGGAATTATGCTCGTTTGGCCTAAATTCGATAAAAAAATTCTAACTTCCGAAACCAATGTCCAATCTCGACCGTACGCAATTCCCGCCGTAGTTTCATTACTAGTAACCTACAGCACAGAGTTGATGAAGATAACGTCATTAATTGTTTAGTTATTGAGATTTTTTATGTATGCTTATTAGCCCTTGGATCGATTAAAAGGTCCAGAATCCGAAGCCATTGGCCGATTTCTCCCATTTGCAATCCCCGCGGAACTTCTAGTCCTTGTAACTTACAGTTACAATTTCATCAAGATATATCCATTATCTTTTGAGTTATCGTGCCTACGGACGAACATGGCTATATCGACTCAGGAGGTCACGCTGATCACAAAAATATATATACTTTTCCATATCTAGCTCGCTTCCTTTAGGTGGTTACAAACACCATACCAAAGTTAATATACCCTTTTCCTATTTTATAGGTGTAGGGTATAGAAAGAAGAAATATCAACTTACGAGTGACGACATCAACAACGTGTGAACGTATAGTAAGGCTTTCAACGTTTTGCATTGTCCTTGACAAATTTGATGCTACTTTTTTTAACATTTTACAACTTTGGTGCTGCGTCATGGCTGCGCTCATTGTTTCCAAGGCGTCAGAAGGCCTGGACCAGTACATCAAAATTTTAAATGAATTAGTACTCATTGTTAATATGTGTGAGAGAAAGCTCTTTCATATGAAGTTTCTTAAAAATATTTTGTACTTTTATGTTGTTTTTTTTAGTTAAATTCCCATTTTCATCCAGAGTTTTAGCTATGAAATAATTGTTTACATATTTTAATTTTTATATTAAAACAAAATTTGAAATTTTTTCTATAACATATCAAAGTTTCAGCTTTCAACTCGAAATTTGAAATACATTTTTAGCAAAATGTTTTGAATGATGTTTTAGTATTTTGAATCACCGCCATTTTGACACTCTGAAGAAATATTCGAATAGAAATTCTTTTATGAGTTTCAGTGAACATAAATAACCTTCAATTTAAAAGTTATAGTCTTAAATTTTTCAGCGAAATCGGTAAGTAGTACAAATCAAACAAAGTTTTAATATAAATAAATTAAATAAATAGTTATGAAGTTTTTAGATTTTGAATCCAAACCTAAAACGTATCCTAATTGACAATCTCATGTATGCATGTACATATAAAAATATTGGGTAAAATTTATAAAATTTATAAAATTTATTTAATAAAAAATAATAAAAATTAAATATGTACAATCCTAATTTTGTAACAAACTCTAAAATTCCTCTTAGCTTACGCTATGGATATTATTTTTGTGAAATATTTTTTAAAAATTTTTTTTGGAATTTTATTTTTTTAGAATTATTTTTTTTTATTGTTTGGAATCTTGTAAACTTGAAATTATGACACCATCCCCAAATTTATAATATGTTAAAATGAATATTAACTTATTTTAAATCAATGTCAACAATATTATAAAATTATATACACATTAAATATCTTTAATTTAACTTTTTTTATTTTCATTTATTTTTTCTTACTTATATTATATTACTTTTTTAAATAAAAACAAAATCTCAAAAAAATCCACCTTAGTCCTAGTCCTTTTTTTAGCTTATTTTTTTTCAATGTCCAGGTCTTCTGAATTAGTGTAGGTTATGATATGGTACACCGGTATGGTACAATATTTGTGCAAGTTTAATGAAAACATTACGAAAATTCGAAGCTTTATAGCACCTGAGCATTTTATTTTTCTAGACAATAATGTTCAAGACGATAAATAACAGTAATTAACAGACAACATGCAATATCATTAAATAATAACCTGGACGAATATAACCTGGACGAATATAACCTGGACGAATATAACCTGGACGAATATAACCTGGACGATATAAACGGAGAACATCTGATATGATATTACAATACCAGGCATAGATAAATTAGTAAAAAGAGATTATTGGTGGTTAATTTATGATAAATTTTAACAAAAATTATACATATATAAATAAAGCAAGTAGAACAAAAAATGTCAATAAAAACTCTCTTAATTTTTTCTTAAAACCATTGCCCCATATGCTCACTAATGCTTTCTTCCACTATTCACAGAGTTTGCCTTTATAGTTTTTCTAGGTATCAAAAAATATGTAGAATATGTATCAAATATAAAAATAATACGATTATTAAACTTTAATGACAAAATACAAGCTTATATAGAAAAATTTTAACAATAAACTCTGTTTTCTTTAATTTTTTATAACTTTTTTCAAATAAGAATTATATAGGGTGTTCCCGACTCGATGGTCTTCCTTAAAATGGGTGATCGGGCATATCGAGGAGAACAAAAAATTGTATGAAAGGGGGGGTCTATTTTCATTAGTTTAGAAGTTATGGGGCCTTAACTATTTTTCAACCATAATTTAGTTTTATTTCGATAAAATTGGAACCAAATAAGATAAAAACAAGTAAAGAAACAATCAGTCGGTGCAACCGACTTAGAAATACCCTACACCTATTTGGTTCAAATTTAATGACATATCCATAAGTCATTTTAACGCCATAAAAGCTGTTATTAATTTGATTGTAAGACATAGCTAACCAAATTAACTTTATAATACTAAAAACATTTTCTAATTACACTATCTCTTAAAAAATATTACAAATTCTTACTAATTTATTTATTTAAAAATATTAAAAAACAAAAAAACTTGTTATAAATGAAAATATATTTATTCCACTTCAATTAAAAATGAAAAAACTCTAGTTAAACTCTAAATTAAATTTTTTGATAAAAATCTGATCAAAGCATAATATATATAATAACCCAAATTTTTCAAAATTGCAATTATTTTAAATGGCTAGTTAATATACCTAATAGAAAAGCTTATACGCAAAATATGCAATAAATGTATTTCTAAAATTCAATTACTAATTTACACCTTTTCATACAATTCATTTAAATATAAAAATAAATTTTACATAAATGCAGCAAGTTCCTTTGAAGAAAGCTGAACCACTACAATTAAGTCTAAATTTCGGGAACACATATGATATGATTTCTATTCTTTGGCTTCGAAATTGTACTCGTTCGGCCTCAAATCGATCAAAAGAATTCGAACTCATTGACCAAACTCGACCAGAACCAATTCCAATGGTACTTTCATTACTAGTAACCTAAAGTTTAAATTTCATCAAGAAAGCGGCATTATTTTTGAGTTATGGTGTTTTTAAGATATATGTTTGTTAGCCCTTGAACTTTTCAAAGGTTGCAGAATCCGAACCCATGGGCTGATGCCCATATGTAGTCTGCGCTATACTTTAAATACTAGTTAACACTTGTACACAATTGGAACGTTTTATATTAATTTTAACTATTTTTAGTAATTTCGATTATAAGCTTTTAAAACTTGGGAGGTCTGAGAGGGGTACTGAACCACCTCTCCAATTGATCCCAAATTAAGGGAACACGCAAGAGATAGTAAAGAACACCCATGTGCCAAATTTGAAGCTTCTACATTTGTTTCAAGTTACTATCTTTATTAATTTCGAAAATATGCTTTAAGGTCCTTGGAACTGAGTGGCTGGTCAACACCCAGTACTCCAATTGGGCTCAAATTTCAAGGACACTAAGGAAATCGAAAGCGACACCCTGAAACCAATTGTGGAGGTTCTATCTTCATTGGTTTCGAAATTATGCTAGTTTGGCCTAAATTCGATCAAAAAGTTCTAAGTTCCGAACCCATTGTCCAATCCTCACCGTACGCAATCGCCGCCGTAGTTTCATTACCAATAACCTACGGCACAAATTTCATGAAGATAGCGTCATTAGTTGTTGAGTTATCGTGATTATTTATATATGTTCGTTAGCCCTGAAACCGATTAAAAGGTCCAGAATCCGAACCCTTGGGCTGATTTCGCCCTTATGCAGTTCACGCTTAACTTTAAGCACTAGTTAACACTTGGACACCATTTGAACGTTCTATCTTAATTTTAAGTTACTATTTTTAATAATTTCGATTATAAGCTCTTAATACTTAAGAGGGTCTAAGAGGGATACTGAACCACCACTTCAATTGATCCCAAATTAGGACACGCAAGGGATAGTAAAGAACACCCTTGTGCCAAATTTGAAGCTTCTACATTTTTTTAAGCTGTTATCTTTATTAATTTTATAGATATGCTTTAAGGTCTTCGGAAATGTGTGGCTGGTCCCCGACCCACTACTCCAATGGGGCCCAAATTTCAAAGACATTAGGAAAATAGGAAGGGACACCCTGATACAAAATTTGGAGGTTCTATCTTCTTTGGTTTCGGAATTATGCTCGTTTGGCCTAAATTCGATCAAAAAGTTCTAGGTTCCGAACCCTTGGTCCAATTCCGAACTTACGCAATCCCCGAAGTAGTTTCATTACTAGTAACCTACAGCACAAATTTGATGAAGAAAGCGTCATTAGTTGTTGAGTTATCGTGATTTTTTATATATGATCGTTAGCCCTCCGATCGATTAAAAGGTCCAGAATCCGAACCAATGGGCCGATTTCGCCCATGTGCAATCCCCGCCGTACTTTCCGTCCTAGTAACCTCCAGTTAAAATTTCATCAAGATAGCTCTATTATTTTTTGAGTTATCGTGCCTACGGACGGACGGGCGGACATGGCTATATCGACTCAGGAGGTCACGCTGATCACAAATATATATACTTTTCTATATCTATATCTAGCTTCTAAAGAATAAAATTTTTGTTACTATTTTATCTTCATATCAAAAGTGCACTTTGATTATTTTGTTATCATACGTTATGATCATATTTTTAAATTTCAAGTGTTTTATGTAAATGGAAAACCAGTTTTATCTGTTAAGTTAAGCTAATTTGGTTGACTTAACAGGAAACTACTCGATTATTTAAAATAAAAATTAATATTTTACCAAAACGCTCTAAATCATAAAAATATATTTTATAAATTAAAAATATATTTTATAAATTTATAACTGATTTGTAGTTTTAGAAATTTTAACAAATAATTTTTGTTGTTGTGTTAATATTTTATATTTTAAATTACATATATATTTAATAATGTAATATATAATATAAGTTGTATTATAGTATGAATTATAATTAAATTATCATATATTAAAAGTTATATTTTAAATATTTTATATTATATTCAAAAAAAAATTTCCAAATCTTACATAACTTTTAGAAAAACTAATTCTTTAAAGTTTTAATACCTATGTAAGTTTTTAAAATCTTATATGTTGAAAAATCAGGGTAAATTACATTAGTCTTTCAATATGGTAACACCAGAAACTATATAGGCTTTTAATATACAATATGATCAATAGACGTGTTGATCAAATCAAGTGCATTGAAATGTATGTTTATGCTTATTTACGTATGTGTTTATATTTTGATAGGATTTTATTTTAAAAAAAAAACACTGGAAAATGGTGTAGGTAATTTTTTCATAGTTTTATTTTCAATGGCTAGTTTTATATTTTATTTATTTCATTGTGAAATTACCTATTAAATTGCGGTTGCTAGTTTCAAAGGGGTTAAAAAGTTAAAGCCAAATACAGAGCCATAAAATTAAAACTTTACTCTAATTTATCTTTTTATTAATTTAAAATGTTTAAAAATTTCTAATTTGTCTTTTTTTTTCACACCCTTCAACTTGTCACCAGAGCATTGATTCTTGAAGTTGAACAGGTGGATCAGCTTTTGTTAAACAATGAAAAATATTAAATAATTTATTTTTGTTTATTTTGTTACATATTTAATTTGGTTATGTTTTACTAGAATTATAGTTTGACGTTTGTTTTATTCTTATAGTTTTATGCAACATAGTAGCTTCATGTTTATAATTTTTTTAATTTCATTTTTTTAAAGGGTTTTTTATGCCGAATTGAACGTTATTCATTTTATTTATTATTTAACTTCAATTCGGCTTTTTCCCTTTTCTAAAAATATAAAATTAAAATTGAATTTTTAAATTGATTGTGTTTTTATTTTTTAATTAACCCAAATTTTTCAGATATCATTTTACTTTCCCCATCCTATTTAATTTTATTTCTCAACAAGTATTCTATTTTATATACGATGTACGGAATTTTAATTGTACACACTAAATATCCAATTTTTATTCTGTTTAAATTCTTAAATTTAGTCTATTCTAAAAAATTCATTTGAAAGCAAAAAACAAATTCGTTAGTCTGCTCTTATTATTTCTATAATATTTCAATACGTAAAGAGGTAAAATGAATATTTTAAAAAGAAAAATTTGATTGAAAATTAGAAAAATAAATATTTATACGTACATACATAATATAGTGTATTATTTATATTTAACTAAGTTAAGCCAGTAGTTAAATATATGTATATGTGCATTGGTATTTGGTTTTATCAGTATTACATTGAAACACACAAACTCATTAAAAAATAAAATTAATGTACCAACTCTAAACTTTTTTTTACTATTTTTTAGTTTTTTTTTTTAAGAAAATAATAATAATATAAAACAATGTGTAGGATGAGAAAGGTATATGTTTTTACAAATGTATAATATCGTTTTTTCTCTTTCGTGGGGCATTGGATTTCACAAAATATAGTGAGAGATTTTTTGTTCTACTTGCTTTATCTATATATGCATAATTTTTGGTTTTAATTAAGAAAAATAATAAATATTTTTTGGATTTTATATTCCTTACTTTTTGTAGTAGTATTAAGTAGCATTAAAAATAGTATTAAGCTTATAATTTAAGAAAATATCGATTATAATTAACATTAGTAATTGAAATTAAAATAGTAATTTAAATGTTAAGTTTAAAATAAAGAAAACAGTTTTTGTTAAATTTTTCTAGGTTAAGATATTTTTAAGATTTATAAAAAGATTAATAAAGTCTAAAATTAAAATTTTTCTTATAACAAACATGTTCAGAAGAAAAATACTTCGGCAGTGAACTAAGCATTAGGAATTTTGAATGGGATGATGTATGTTCCTACAAAACAAATGAGGGTATTATTGTAACAACGGAAAAATTTTAAGACATATTATAAGTTTTTAAACTTTTAATGATTTTGTCGGAATTTTTAATTCCCGATTTGGTACTAAACATATTTTCACAAAATATTTATTTATTAGTTTCAAGGGGAAAAAAATAAAAATTTTAAATATTTTCCTGAATTTGGTTTTGATTTGACAAATGTCAAAATACACTTTTGAGAGGTTTTAATTCTGTGAATGTCAGAAAAAGCCGTATAAGCTCTAGCGTCTGGCATGTTGAATTTATATTTTTAACAGTTTTTATTTAACCGCATAGGTCCTGTATATTAGTTTTTTATATGTTACCATTTTTTTCTCACTTGAATTTTTACTTGTTTTAAATTATTTACTTGATTCTTTGTAAGTTATTGAATAATGTTATTGAATATGTTTAATATTCAAAAATTTTTACCACCTTTAGTGTTTTACAAAATCAATAAATGAAGTATAAATATCATATATAAGCGCATACATTCAGGCATTATATGCCTAAAACAGCATTCTTTATATTTTTTTGAATTAGAAAACTTTGAAACAAGGAAATCAAATTCGAGTATTTAAGCTATCCAACACTAGTGGACTCCTCAGTGTGCGATATTAGTGTTGAACAACCCAAACAACCAAATAAATTTTGATCTAACAAATATCTTTAATTACATATAAAAAAAAAATATTTTTTAATTAATTGGATTCGATTACCTATTTTTTTGAATCAGAAAACTTTTTTTGTCAAAAAATTTAAAATAATGAATAACAAATAAGAAAACAACATTTCATTTTTTTATAAGCTCCAAATCAATATTATTTTTGTATAAATCTCTTGTTCAACATATGTATATTAACCTGCAAAAACCAGAATTTTAGGATACTATGTTTGTACAGAAATGATTTAATTTGTTCGGGCTAAATACTCTTATGTATATGATTTCTTTATGGTATTGATGTACTTCCAAACATTGTTTAAAAAAAATTAATTTCTCTAATAATTTATAAATATGTTATTATACCCGTGCACACAAATAAGGTCACGGATATATTAAAATTGCTCCACCATTTATACTAAAAGGGGAGTTTTGAAATTTACACAAACTCATTTATAAACAATTTCAAGATTTCCTCTTGTTTTTGGCTAAAATCGGACCAAGACTTTGGACAACTGACATACAACTTCTTCGCACCAATATGAATTTCTCCAAAACTAATAACGCTGTTTGGATGAAAATTACACACGGTTAGTTATATAATAGAACACACATATATGAAGTTTCAAAATGTTACGGCTTCATTTTCGGGCGGCTGCATACAAAATTGTCAATTAAATAACTGTGAATCTAATGAACCTACGAGGTTAAAATTAAAACCAAATTAAGTAATAAAGCAAGTTATCTAGCAGAATGCACATTGCTCGGATCAACTTTCCGGGGAAGCTCAATTTCTTTTTTGTTTTAAATTTAATTTTGTTTTTATGGCCTGTTTGACAAAGTTAGAAATTACTGAGGCAAACTTTAAGGGTGGGCCAAAAAAAATTTTTATTTGTTTTTTTTTTGTTTTTATTTAAACAAAAATTATTGGGGAGGGTGGCTAAAATTTTTTTAATTATTTAACCGTTTTCTATATTTTTTTAATATTATAGCATAAGAGAATTAATTAAAGGTTTATTTTATGCATCACGGGTATGCTCGGTTATCTAAAAGTTGATAAGAGCAACTAATATCTTCGTCGTAATATTTAATAATGCAATTAATCGCTCGTATTTCCACGAAGAATAAGAATAAATAAAAACTTTTTTCTGTCAAATTAAAAAAAATTTTTTTAACGTTTAAAAAGTTGTCAAACTCGAATCCAGCGAAAAAATTAGAAAATAAATTTATTTCGACAACGACGAAAATTTGGTTGGGGGACGATCATCACAATTATATGCAAATACATTAGAACCCTATTGTTTTGAAATTTTCGCTGCAAATATTTCGTCGGTGGTCGGAATTGTGTTTTTACCTTTAATAATGAATATGATATATAATCAGCCAAGCCACACGGGTGGTATCAACTGCTGCATTGAGGTATTTTGACGTAATGTTGACGTAATCGGTGAAAATTCTGTATACACCAAAACCGGTTTCGTAATTCTTGTATTCACAAAAAACCGGTTTCGTTGCAACCAAATTTTACTAGTAAGACTCGATGCATTAACCAATACAAACAAAAAAATGATTTTTTTTTTCTTTTATTTTTTTGTTGTTTTTCTTTTTTTTTCATTATTTAAAAATTTTTGAACTGTGCGCATCTTAAATAAAAAAAATTTGAGGCCGGACAAAATATAAAATATTTTTATAAGATTACCTTATTAGGTTTTATTTCTATTTGTTATTTTTTATCTTTCAAACTACATATTAAAAAAAAACAAAACTGAACAAATTTATTTGTATTATATTAAATATATAAATATATTTTGATTGATAAAATAAAAAATTTAGTTAATATAAATAATAACAAAAAATAATTAATGATATAAAAGACAATTAGTTTAAGGAACAGATTTCGAACCTAATTTTAAAATTGTATAATTATGAATGTTTGCTCAGTCCCACAGATGTTAATTAAAATAATAATCCATTTTTAAATGACCTAGATATGATATAACTAAAATAAAATTACCTACTTACTCAATGTAAATAAAAAATTAAATTTCTTATATTATCTACAAATTAATTTTTTTCTTTAGGTAGCTACAAACCTATTTTTTTTATATGAATAAAAAATTACAAAAACTTTCCGCTTTTGAAAAATCAGTTGACTAAACATTCTACGATGATAACTATCTTCGAATGAACAAAATTTTACACATACATGTGGGAATCGAAATTAAAAATAACAATATTTATTTGAGTTTAAAGAATTTTATTTAACTTTAGTTATTTAATTAAAAAAAAGACAAAGTATTATTTAATACGTTTAATTTTAAGTTTAGTTATTTAATTTAAAAAAAAGACAATGTAAGTATGATTTAATTTTATTAGATGATTCAACTGGACCAAGATGGTCTATGTGGAAGGTTTGTAAAGGTTGATCGCCTTTCGGAATGGGATGAAGGTAGCCTTCCAACTTTCCACTTTTTCTCTCTGCTAGGATACATTTTACGCAGGCACGGATATAATGTTCAATTTTCTTAGGCAGATTTAGAATAAAGTATTCTTTTTCTATGATCTCTTTCATTTTTTTCACGTGGAAATGCCCCTTTTCATGTGTTTCTTTGATAATTTCCATGGACATAGAATCTGGAACTACAAACAACACATTATTATTTATGTTTTTAAAAAGTATACCGTTTTGTATGATATAGTCCTTGTAGGGTTTATCTTGTAATATGTTGATTATTGCGTTGAGTCTATCATCTTTCTGTTGCGCCTCACTTAACTTTTTTAGAAAATTGCTATTGTTACTCGTAACACACATGCTAACTGGATTTCGGCTTAACGCGTCAACATGCTTCATCTGGGTTCCAGATCATTCCAGATCCAGAAAAAAAAAAACGTCAAAATGGTGAATAAGAATATCTGTAACAAGTGCGATAAAATAATTAATTTAAAAAAAGATAGTATAATAAAATGCGATGGCGATTGCAAAAAAACATTCCACGGTGTCTGTTCTAACTTGGACATTGATAGTCTGGAGGAAATCCAAGCGGATCCCGGAAAATTTTGGTTTTGCGTTCGCTGTATACAAGAAAGAAACAAACGCAAATCAATGGGGCTTAATAGAACAAACGACCGTACATTGGATATAAGCAAAAATGGTAATCGAACGCAAAATGATATCAACAATCCCGCAATAATAAAAAAATTGGATGAAATTATCAAAAACCAGGAGAACCAGGAAAAATCTATTGCTGAAATCAAAGCAACATTAGAGCTCGTGATAGATGATAATATCCACTTAAAAAATGAAAACGAAATACTAAAAAAACAAATTGAAAATAACAAAATAGAAATCGAACTAATCAAGCAAAAGAAATATAGGAAACATATTGAAATATCTGGACTTGAAGGTGTAGAAGAGAAAAACCCAATAACTATAGCTACAAAAATTGCCAGTGAAATTGGAGTTGAACTACAACAAAGCGATATAAAAGAAGCTTACTTAAATGAAAACAAGAAAAAGAATTCAGGTGAGCAAAAAAAATTAATAATAAAATTTACTACTCAAATAATTAAAGACAAAATTTTGAGCGCAAAAAAAAAACAAAGAAATAAATTGTTGCAAAATATTCTCTACGTCATCTGAAAATAAAAATCCAAACAAAGCTTTCATTAATGAACGGCTTACTCCATATTTCAGTTTGCTTTTCAAAAAATCAAGGGATTTAAAAAGAGCTAAAAAAATAAAATATGCGTGGGTAAAGGGCGGTAAAGTATTTGCAAAGAAAACTGACACAGGAAAAACATACCAAATATTACAAGAAAATAATCTTCTAAACTTAAATGTCGATTAATAACGAAATAGATTACAATACTTTACCAATTAACACCACAACAAGACACATAAATTTTATTAAAAATCTCAAGTTCGAAAATGATATTACGCTAAAAATTCTATATCTCAATGTACGAAGCTTAAGACATAAAATGGATGATATAACTTATATTCTTGACACTGTAAAAAACATTATTCATATAATAGCCATTGCCGAAACTTGGATTAAAGATGACGAAATTGACTTGGTCAATATTCCCAACTACTCTAAATTATTGTCATGTCGCAACAACCGACGTGGTGGGGGTGTCTGTTTCTTCATCCACAATTGTTTAAGCTACGAATTACACAAATCATATACTGATAACTTTAATAATATAATCACAATTCAAATTAAAAACAAAACACAACATTTTTTCGTATCAACAATTTATAGATCACCAAATAATAGTAAAGACTCAATAAACACATTCTTAAAATTATTAGAATCACATTTAGATATGGTTGCAAACAAAAACACTATTATCTTGGGTGATTTTAATTTTAATATTCTCAATAACACAAATACAATAAACGATTACAAAAATATTATGGAAAGCTACGGTTTTTATTTCTGTAATTCAAACATCACCAGACCTGCCTCGAGTAACTGCATTGATCATGTACTCTGCAATGACCTAAAACAAAATATAAATATTAATCATATTAAAACAGATTTTACAGATCATCACCTCTTATTTGTAGAAATAAATAAACAAAAAATTGACAAAATATTAAAAAATAAACACACTGTCAAAAAAGTAAATATTAACCAACTGAAATGTCAAATAAAAAACTACATTACCGATAATCCAATAGAAAGTACTGCCAGTACAATTAGCGAAAATCTTACAAAAAATCTTCAAAATTTTATAAAACTATCAACCAAAGGAAAAACTGTCAAAGAGAAAAAACGAAAATTCGGTATGCCATGGTTTGATAAAGAATGTAAAAACTTATTAAAATTAAAAAACTTCTGGCACAGAAAGCATTGCCTAAATTATGATGACATATACTTCAAAGAAAAATATAAATTTTGGCTAAATAAATTCACTTCTTTAAAAAGAAGAAAACAAAGGGAATACGATAAGAAAAAATTTTATGAATGTGGTAACGATCCGAAAAAAATATGGAATTTTGTTAAAAACATTGCCACAGATAACACAATAGCGAAAAACTAAAACGATCTTTTCAAAAATAGAAATCTTTCTACAAATGATAAAAAAAACGAAATAGACAAGTTAAACAAATTTTATTGTAACATTGGCAAAAATATGACAGCAAACTATGATCCAATTTATTATCCAAGTGTAAGAACTGATATAAGATTAACGTTTAATAAAATTGATTTAAACCAAACAATAAACATTATAGAGAAAATGAAATTATCAAAAAGCGTCGACGCAGACGGAATTAGCACAGAAATAATTAAAACATGCAAATATGAACTGGCTGAACCAATAACTTTATTAATAAATAAATCAATAGCGGAAAGTAAAGTTCCAGACAATCTGAAAATTGCTAGAGTAATTCCAATTTATAAAAATTGTGGAGATAGATTGAACTTTCACAACTTTAGACCCATATCTATT
This sequence comes from Dolichopus griseipennis, assembly GCA_963082915.1. Taxonomy (NCBI): domain Eukaryota; kingdom Metazoa; phylum Arthropoda; class Insecta; order Diptera; family Dolichopodidae; genus Dolichopus; species Dolichopus griseipennis. The sequence goes on from OY720441.1 coordinate 289,149,570, forward strand.
CCTTCAATTTTCAGTAAAATACTTGAGACATATATTAACGAACAATTAATTGAGTATCTGCAACGCAATCAGCTACTCTGCAAATCACAATACGGTTTTTCTAAGAAATCGAATACGAGTGCAGCGCTATTTGATGTTGTCACACGCATCCAAACTAATGTTAGTAAAGATAAAAAAGTTGGTGTCATATTTTTTGATCTAGCAAAGGCATTCGACACAGTAGATAGGAAAACACTACTAAAAATCTTATATGAACATGGGATAATGGGCAGTGAACACAAATGGTTTGAAAATTACTTCAAAAACAGATACCAATATGTCGAATTGGACGAGATTAAAAGTAAAAAGCAAAACATCGAATATGGAGTTGTACAAGGCAGTTCATTGGGTCCTTCACTCTTCTGCTGCTACATTAGTAGTATAGCAAATTTGCAATTGAACTGTGGTAAATTTTTATTTGCTGACGACCTAATATTAGTGTACGACGAAAATAATTTATGTGAACTAGAAAAAACAATGAATAATGACATGTCACTGATACATGCGTGGATGTCAAAACATAAACTCACAGTTAACGTAAATAAAACAAAACTAATGCTATTTAAATCAAAAAGCGTCAACTTTAATGTTAAGTATAATAATAACACAATTCAAAAAGTTAGCAAATATAAATACCTAGGTGTTACACTTGACGAAGATTTAAACTGGAACCCACAAGTTAATGATTTGTTACCTAAACTTCGCAGGGTAGCCGGATTACTAAAAAAACTAGGAAGAAGACTCCCACATTGTTTAAAAAAATCAGTATACTATAGTCTTTTCCATAGCATAATTTATGCGATATAGGTATTCTCGTAACGATTCATCATTTTTTTTTCTTCTTTCCCTCAGTTTATTATGAACTTCTGCACTGGTTATTTTAGGTTGGAATTCTTGGAATAAAGCGTTTTTTAATTCGTGATAGTTCAGTGGCTTAGCGTCGAAGTCGATAAAAACTTTTGCAGCTCCTCTTAACGATCGTTTACAAAAAATGAATTTTTGTAAGTCATTCCAGTTAAATGTTGTCGCATATTGTTCGAATTCAGTAATCCATTTTTTAACACTCATTGTACTATCGCCTGAAAATTTACGCAAAATATTTTCTACGTCTCCAAAACTAAATCTCATGGATTGCCCTTCATTATTGTTGTTTGGCCTTCTCAACAATCCAGAAGTTTCCATGTCGAACTCAACAGCTACTTGGCTATTTTGCCTGCTTTGTCGTCTTCGTCCACTCATTTTATTAATTTGTTATAATATTTTAAAATTAGAAATATGTTTTGTAAAATTTAAATTCAAAATCAAGTAAATAAAAGCTTTATTTTCAAAAATTATTAATTTGTATTTATTTGTTTATGTATATTTTATATTATATTTAATTATCAAAAGAAAAAATTTATTTTATTTATTACCTGATGTACCTTAAAATTTTTTTTTGTTGTGTTTAAAGTGCAACATGTCCAAGAACCAATATAAAAATATTATTTTAAACAATATTTAATTATTTTAATTGCTGCATTTATTTTAATTAAAGTTTATGTATATTTTATTTTATATTCAATTATCAAAAGAAAAAATTTATTTTATTTATTACCTGATGTACCTTAAAATTTTTTTTGTGTGTTTAAAGTCCAAAATATTCAAAAATCGATATAAAAAAAAATTTATTTTAAACAAAGACTGCATTTATTTTATTTATATTTATTTTTGGTTATATTTTATTATAAATTTATTTAAAAATATTTTTTTTTTTATAATTTTATACCTGATGTATAGCCCCTTTTTTTTTTATTTTACAGTACAAGGTGCTCCAGAATCAAAATAAAGATTTTATTTTAAATTAAAATCTGCTTTTATTTTTATTTATATATATTTCAATTACGTTTTTTTTTTTTTATAATTTTAATTTTTTTTTATTTAAATTCAAATATTATACCTGTTGTTTCTTATTTCTTTTGGTGTTATTTTGCTCCATCCGAAAATTTCTATTTATAATTTTATTTTGACTGATGCTTAAGTTGGTATATTTAGCAGCCTGAGCACACTGTTCACATTTGTTAAAAATTTTTTTTTTATGATAATTTAATTCCATACGATCGCGTAAAATCCCTTATAACAATTTTGTATAAATTTTATAGTTTGTATTTTTTTTTTTACGTTGATTTATTATTAATAATTCGAATTATTTAAAGTACTATAAATTTTGTAAAGGTTTACTTTAAATAATGAAGTTAACATTCTTATGTTAGTAGTAGCATCCGCGTTAGTCCACAATTAATTCACTTAAATTTTTTTTTATTTTACAGCTTATCTTTTTAGTCCACGTGTTTTATTTAATTATTTACTTTTAGTTAAAAAAAATTACAAACCGCAACCCTGGATTTGGTTTTTATTTCTTTTATGTTTTTTTTTTTTGTTTTTTACTTATTTTTAATTCAATTTAATCAAATCTTTAGTTTTTAATAAAAAAAAAAGACAAGTATTATTTAATACGTTTAATTTTAAGTTTAGTTATTTAATTTAAAAAAAAGACAAAGTAAGTATGATTTAATTTTATTAGATGATTCAACTGCATCTATCCACGTCCACGGCTTAAGAGAGAAAAAAAAGAAACAAAAGGAAGTTGAATATGTGTCAAATTGTAGAAAATGTGCTCGTCAGCTGATTGGGCCATTGAACTTGTTAGTGTTAACGTTATGATCATAACGTTATCGATAAGGTAGGCATAATTATTGATTCCCACATACATCCATGAGTTCATAAATTGGTGACAACACTTAAAACTACAATCGTGTGGAACTGAGTAATATTCACTTGCGTTATTTATAATGGAAGATTACGTCAATGCAACTTGCCCATATTCATCATGTGGCTTGACGGAATAAGTTTTACATTTATAATAAGAATAAAAGCAATAATAAAACTTTTAATTTGTTGTCAGGAAAAGCCCTATCATCGAATCATCATCAAAAATACATACTTAAAATTTTTTGTTTTCAAAAAAATGTTAAATTTTAAAAGTGTCTGATATGTTTGTTGAATTTCGATTTTTAGCAGTTTTCATTTTTGTCTCACTTTATGTTTTTATTTATTTCAAATTATTTACTTAATTCTTTGTAATTATATGCTTACTAGCAGATTTACCCGGCGTTGCCCGGAAGCTTGAAAATTGTAAAAAAGCAAGTTTCAGCCAATTTTTTGAGATACTACTTTGCCTATAAATGCCACAAAAAAATATTTGTGGAGTTTCGTTAACCCATCGTGGCCCAACAGCTTTTTATAGGTTTTTTCGTTGCTTTGCTATATATTAGAAATGATTTAACAGATTAACTTCAAATTTCATATATGTGTTCTTCTTTGAAAATGAAGTTCAATTTACTAACAGACTTGAAAGTTGTTAACCCCTGCCGACGATTGTTCAAAAAAAAATTTGTAAGTAAATTACGTCCAATTTTTGAAAGTAGGTACAACTTCTTTGAATTAGGGGAATACTTAAAAAAAAGGTTTGTCGAGTTCTTTTAATCGATTGCGAAACAAAAACTTTAAAAAACAGTTTGCAAAACAATTTGAACGATTATCTCTAATTTTTCTATACATGCTGCTTCTTGACAATTTGGTGCTCCTTGACGATATAGTTGAGGATGGTAGGTTTCCGGTGAACAATGTTAACTGAATTAAAATGACTATAGGTCAAAAGGGGATTTTCTTGAATTGCCAATGCTTGAATAAAATATAGTCGATGGTTTAGAAAAGGTTTAAAAATTCGCTTTTCAACTTATATTTTGTTTAGCACTCACCTGAGAGTTGTAATACGCTCTTCCTCGTTTTTTCATGATTTTATGTAGGCTTATTTTTTGGAAAAACTGTTTTAAAATACTATGTATTTAAGCATTATATATAACAAATTGAACTTTTTGATTTTTAGATTTCATTTGAAGAAAACTGAAAATTTCATTGAATCTTTGTTCAAAACGCACAAACAGGTCAAAACCAAATTAACCCTGTGGGTTTTAATTAAAATGCTGGTACAAAATTTTCAATAAAATACTTTTAATCGTATAAGAAAATAAAATATATAGAAAACTTCATATCATCGTCGTGGAAAATGGGTTAATCGAACCCAACAAAAATTTGTGCCAGCCTCTCTTTTTGACTGCAAAACCACCCTGTAAAATTGGACACAAATCGGAAACACAAAATTTTTTGGAAGCCCGCCGGGCCGAAATGGGTTAATTTATTTCAACCATCCATGAATCAGTCAAACCGTTTCGACTCGACATCAAAAAACGAAAAAGCTTAAAACGGCTCTGGAGCCGCAACCTGCTGACTTATAAAAATGCGACATAGCCTATGTCACCCCCCAGACTCCCAAAATTATTCCTCTAAAATTTGGTGTCAATCGGACCAGTGGTTTTCACGTGAATCCTGGACAAACAAACAAACAAACAAATAAACAAACAAATTTTCTTCTTTATATATTAGATAATATTAATACTTTTCCAAATCGAAATATCTCAACGTACTTTTGTTTTAAAAAAATTGAAAATATCGAAAATAATAAATAAAATAAGTGAATTGACATTATGTTCTATATAACTTGCCCTTTGATTAATTCCCCTCTTAAACCTTAGCTCTCATTGCACTCTCTTTTTCACTCCTTTAAGGAGTTTAAGGCATTCACCAAATTTATTTTAAATTAGGCTTCAGTTTCTTTAATCATAATATTCACTAAGCCGTTGATTACTCGGCTGTAGCTATTGTATAAGGTTATGAAATATGAATGCACAAATGTTAACTTTGTGCGCCATCTATAATCTTAAACAAGAATTATTTATATATCTTTATTAATATCTTATTTTATATTACGATATAAACCATTACGATATATTTACACAATTTTACGATATTTTTTTTTTTTATTAGATATGATCTGACCGGGGTTTGAACCCGAGACCTTCCACATGAAAGGCGGCGTCTTTACCATTACGCCATTGGTCAGATGTGTTCTCTATTATTCAAATATATTGTATAGTTAAATGTATTGAATTATATGAAAGTGTCTATATAAAATTATTAATGTTTTTCCTATCTAGGGTTAAATAATATCAAACCATTATTCAAAATAGCTATACAAAAAAAATTAATTATTTTGTCAAAATGTCTGCACAGTGTTGCATTGGTAATTGTAAATCATGTAGTGGAAAAACACAAGGAATTACTTTATTCCATTTTCTTTCGCTACCTAAAATTTAAAAAATGAGCTTTCAATAGAACTGATAAAAAGGAGACAAAAGTCATGGATTATAGCTATGAATAAAAAAACAATTTCGGATAATATGGTTAGACGGTCGAGAGTTTGTTCAAAATATTTTTTTTCTGGCAAAAAAGCATTACTTCAAGATATGAATGCAGACAGCAGACTGGGTTCCAAGTTTGAATTTGGGATTTAGTTGTAAAGCTACAAAAAAGGATCACCATAATCGTGAGCTATTCAAGTGGATGGTTCGCAGAAATAAATCTAAAGAAAAGACCAAGAAACCATGAATTGGTATGCACAGAACAAAATGATTTTTATGTAATCGTATTTTGGCCAGTTAGTATTAAGGTGACCTGGGTTTAATCTATATACGAATCAATCCCAAATGCAATTAAAAGTCTACACAACAAAATCAAAGTTTTTTTTTATTTTTATCCAACCATCAGAATAGTTGTTCAACTTGCTTATAGAATTGTTCCACGGGCTGTCAATGTTTTTTTTTTAGGTTTGTTTATTAGTTTTCTGAACATGACGTGCCAGAGCAGCAAACATTTAAACGTCAAACAGTATAGGACTACCTAGAAGAACCTAGAACACAAAAACTATCAACGCTTTTTTTTACTATTATATTATTCTATATTTTTGGCTTTTAAAATTCTCAAATAATTGTTTATATATTTTATTAAATTTCCGGATTTTTTCTTTTTTGTTAGAACAGAAAAGTACAAGTTTTGTCATTCATTAGTTTTAAAAAAATAGTGTTTATTTCTGCCGGAAAGTATTTTCATTTGTGTTTATAAGTTGTTTTAAACTGTACGTTCCACTTTTCTTTTCTAATATTTTCAGATCCGTTTTTGATAACTTTTTGTTGCTGCTGTTTTTATTCCACTTTTCTTTTCTAATATTTTCAGATCCGTTTTTGATAACTTTTTGTTGCTGCTGTTTTTATTTTTTTTAAATTTTGACAATTCCTTTTAATTTTTATTTGCTTTATATATTTTATTAAATTTCCGGATTATTTCTTTTTTGTTAGAACAGAAAAGTACAAGTTTTGTCATTCATTAGTTTTAAAAAAACAGTGTTGTTTTCTGCCGGAAATTATTTTCATTTGTGTTTATAAGTTGTTTTAAACTGTACGTTCCACTTTTCTTTTCTAATATTTTCAGATCCGTTTTTGATAACTTTTTGTTGCTGCTGTTTTTATTCCACTTTTCTTTTCTAATATTTTCAGATCCGTTTTTGATAACTTTTTGTTGCTGCTGTTTTTATTTTTTTTAAATTTTGACAATTCCTTTTAATTTTTATTTGCTTTATATATTTTATTAAATTTCCGTATTATTTCTTTTTTGTTAGAACAGAAAAGTACAAGTTTTGTCATTCATTAGTTTTAAAAAAACAGTGTTGTTTTCTGCCGGAAATTATTTTCATTTGTGTTTATAAGTTGTTTTAAACTGTACGTTCCACTTTTCTTTTCTAATATTTTCAGATCCGTTTTTGATAACTTTTTTTGCTGCTGTTTTTATTTTTTTTTTAAATTTTGACAATTCCTTTTAATTTTTATTTGCTTTTCTAGTAAAATGGCGATAGAGAATTGTAAGAAAAGTGGAAAGTCAATAATTTTATAGATAGATAGGAAAAAATTAAAGGTTAGTCAGTTCGACAGGTTTTCATAAGGGAAGGGCGTGGTTTAGTCTGTAAGAATCCGGCATACACTTCTGTTACGCGGTAATTTGTATCTTTCGAAGATTCCCACTAATCCACATAAAAAAAACATTCAAGATGATAAGTGATTGAATATGCCTTTCGTTTTCAAGTGTGGCAGTTAAAGTTATTAAAATAAATTTTGAAACATTAAAAATTTTTACAAAAAATAAAAAATAATTGGAACTCTAAAAAAATATAAAATCTAAAAATATATAAAACATAAATAATTATTTGTCAATTTTGAAAACAGAAAATTACAATACAGAGCTCATTAGTTTTTATGCTCTAGGTTGTTTTAGCAGGAGTGGAAGCACGTAACTTGTTTCGAATGTGTTGTTTCGAATTTTTCAAAAATTGGTAGCACGTAAATTTGTTTCGAATACTTTTCATTCGTTTGGAAAATTTTATTTTGTTTCGAAAGTTTTTGGCAACACGTAAGCTTTGTTTCGAATAGTTTTTTTAGTCGTTTCAAAATAATTTGTGCGATAGATATATAGTTAACGCCAAAAAGTACAATAAAAGTAAATTTTTATAATAATTAATTTTAAACAATATATTTGAAATTTTTGGATTAAATATTAAAAAATTAATATAATTTTAGCTACCTGTTTAAAATAAAAATCAAAATTTTGGAAAAAATGATATTTTTTGAAAGTGAATCTTCATCAGACGAAGAATATATACATAAAAACAAAATTGAAAGGAGATGGTTCAGAGATCAAAGTAACATTTTTGAACTTCCGACAAAGGAGTATGCATAAAGATTTATAAAGAAATACATTTTTTTGCAATTATAATATTTTTATTTTAGATTTAGTCAATACTTCAGAGTTAATAAACAAGCATTTAAAATGATTTTAGAATGTTTGAAATTAAAGACAAATATAAGAGCTACTGAAATTCAACCAACATTACAACTGGCAGTAACATTAAGTACATTGGCTAGTGGTAGTTACCAAGTTAATGTTGGTAGTAATAAAGTGATATCAATGGCGCAGACAACAGTTTCTAAGGTATTCAGAAGTACTATACAAGTAATGGAAAAAGAATTATGTACTCGTTGGATTTCCTTAAAGGAAGACGCATTCAATGCAACGCGGGAATATTTTTTCAATTAGTACAAAATTCCTGGTGTTGTTGGCATAGTAGATGGTATTCATATTCCGATTTTACAACCTCAAGCTGATGAACATGCATTTTTTAACAGGAAGGGTTTCCATAGCTTAAATGTTATGATAGTGAGTAAAAATTAAAATAAAATATTGGTTTTAACATTCACATTTAAGGTTTGTAATCATTTGTATGAAATTTTGGCAATTGATGCAAGTAATGGTGGAGCTTCTCACGATTCAGCTGTATGGAACAAAAATAATTTAAATGGATATTTGGAACAAAAATATGATGAATGTTCCTTAAGAATTTTAGGTGAAATTATTATTTTGCCCAATAAACTTTTATAAAATGTTTAATGTATCTTTTAGGTGATAGCGGTTATCAACTTTTACCTTGGTTGCTTACACCTTATAGAGCAGCAGCAGATGAAAGTTCTCAAATACGTTTCAATTACATACTCGCAAAAGCTAGAAGTCAGGTTGAGCGTACAATAGGGATATTAAAAGCACGCTGGCGATGTTTATCCAGTGAAAGGGAACTTAGGTATACTGCTGCTCAGGTTGCTAGTATAGTAAATGTTTGTGCGGCCCTTCATAATATATGTGTGAATTATAAAATTGAGGCATACGGAAATATAGAAAATACCATGCATAATGAAAGTGTAACAGAAGAAAATTTTGCAACGGCAGTAATTGAAAGAAATATTCAGAGAAGGGCTCAATTAATAAGGGACAACATTAAAAATAATATTTTGTAAAACATTTTTATTAAAAAAAAATTCATTAAAAATAAAACATAAAAAATTCATTAATAACAAAAATAATAAAACTTCATTAATATCACAAATAAAAACATAAAAAATTAATTTGCTCCTATCCTAACTAGTACTGAAAAACATATTTTTAAACTCTTATTTTATTGGAATCTTTCTAATTGCAGTTTTTTCAATTCATTTTTTTCTTTCAAAATTTCTAAAGCTAATTTTTGCGACTGAAGTTTTTCACACATATACTCTCTTCTTTCTTTTTTCTCTTCTTTTCTAAGTTTGTAAATGTTCTCTAATATATCAACATTTTTTTTTAATGTCCGATTTATATTTTTTAATTCGTCCGTCACCTTTTCCAGTTTTCTGTTGATGCTTGCAGTATCTTTTACATATTCTTCAATTAATTTTTCTTTCTTTTCACGCGTTCTTAAATTGCTTTTTCTTCTTCGGCTATTTGCTTGAGAATCTACTGGAATATTTGATGACTCGTTTATTTCTCTTTCATCTCTTTCATTATTTTGAAAAGAAGTATTTTCTAAGTTTTCCGGAACACCTTCGAAAATAATTTCATTACATTGCTCATGTGTTATTTCGTTAATTAGTACTGTAGGTAAACCAAATACATTAACATTTGGTATTCCTTCCACAGATATCTCTAATCCAGCACACTCTATAACTGTTTCTTCAAGTTCGCTAATTTTTTTCTCCTTGTATGGTCCACCGCCAGTTTTTTTTTTCATGTTTTTGTTAAATGCCAATTTTTTTTTATTTTGTATTTGTAATCGCTCCAAGTCTAAAATTATATAAATGCATCCAACATTATATTTATCATTCATTACTACCTTTTTCCATTCATGTGATTGTTTTATAGGTGTTCCTTTTTCATTCAATTTTGCTGAAAGTTCTGCCCATAACATTTTTGTTTTTCTTCTGCCATCTAAATTATTTGCTATTCCTCTCGCAAGCTGGGAATGCTGTTTCATAAAATTTATAATGGTTTCCAATTGACAATGGTTAATGCTTAATCCTTTTTCTGCTGATTCCCTTAAAAAGCAATTTTTAATTAAAATCATTAGCTATACATAGTTATTAGGTATACAGTAATCAAATAGTTATCAAATATTAATTTTAAAGTATAATTAATGAAATGCAATTGTTTTTAATACTTACATTTTTAATATCTATTTTAACAAAAGAAAATTTAATTTTTCAAACGATTAAACAAAGTACAACAAAAAAAAAAACAAATTAAAACCATTTCAATTTTCAAAAGAGGTAAAAAAAGATAATTTGAATTTGAAACGAAACGGAATTTTTTGAAGTAAAACTTTTATTTCGTTCATTTTTAATTCGAAACAATTTACGTGCTGCCGTTAAAATTTTGTATCGAATTGATTTTGTTTCGAATAATTCGATTCGAAACAAGTTACGTGCTTTCACTCACCTAATCAAAAGCGTACGACGTACAACACGCCGTACGTCGATACGTCGACGTATCCCGAAATCGATACGCGAATACAATTTTTAATTTGTCAAAAAATCTATTTTGAATATTGATTCCATATAAAAAATAGCGTTTTTAATTTTGGTATTATTTTTAATTTTGTTTTTCTTTAAATTTTGTAAAATGGATTTCGATGATATTGAAGTTTTAGAAGATTTAATGCTTTTAAGAATGATCCAAAAAAAGAAATATCGTAGGTGTAATAGAGAACTTTTCAAATCTAGAGAAAACTTTGGTTTTTATAATACTGGATTCGATATCATAACAACAAAGAATCCAGAACTCTTTTACAAATCGGTTCGTATGACTTATGATCAATTTAAGTCACTGTTGGAATTAGCTCGATTTGCATTGACGAAACATTCTAACAGAAAACCTATCAATGCTGAACAGAGATTATTCATAACTTTATTGTATGTAGTGTTATTTATGCATTATTTTTGTTGTTATTTATGCATTATTTGTGTTATTTAGTTTTCTTGGACATGGATGCAGCTTACACACATTGCCTATGAAGTTTCGTGTGGGTTTGGAAACGGCGAGGTCAATTGTCATAGAAACAAGTGATGTATTATGGCACGAGTTACATGAGTTTTTAATCCGGCACGAGTTACTGGTGTTCCTAATTGTTTATGTGCACTAGATGGAAAGCACATTAGGATAAGAAATCCCGCAAATATAAATTATTTAGTTTAAATTTTTTCAGGTCTTGATGGCAGCATGTGACGCAGACTACAGTGTTACGCTAATTGATGTAGGAGCCTATGGGTCCCAGAGGGATGGTGGTGTATTTAGAAACTCATTATTTGGACAAAAAATACTTAATAATGAATTAAATATACCACCAGAAGCAAATCTACCAAATACATCGGAAGTTTTCCCGTTTTATTTTGTAGCGGATGCAGCTTTTCCACTAAAATCAAATATTATGAAACCTTTTGCTACAGTGACTGATGAAAGAATCGGCATTTACAATAAGAAAATTTCAAAAGCAAGAGTTCGAATTGAAATGGCTTTTGGTATCTTTTTTTAATTTTAATAGCAATATGAAATTTTTATTGTTATATTTTTTTAAGGTATTTTGTCATCAAAATGGCGAATTTTATTAACAACTATAAATAATACTGCAGAAAATGCAAAAAAAATTGTACTGGCAACCATAGTTTTACATAATTTTTTACGCCTTAATGCAAGCATCACTGACTTACCAGAAAGTAATTATAATTTTGTAAGTCTCAGCAGAACTGACTTAAACACACCGAGAAATTCAAGCCAAAGAGCTTTGTCTCACAGAAATATACTTTGAAACTATTTGAATTATTAAATATAACATGCATAAATAAAACAAAACAAAATTTTTTTAATATAAGTACATAATATGTAACTTTTTTTATTTTTTTGAAAATATGTTTAACTTAATAAAAATATATATATATTTTAACTTTTATATTGTTTTACTTTTTCATTAATTATTTTCAACAGTTCTAATTTTACATCATCCACATGCTCCTCCGGTATTTTATTAAGTTGTTCGACGAGTAAGTTAATAAAATTCGTATGCAAATTAGCATTTGATGTATTTTCGTATTTTTTTTTTAGTAAATTTAAGACTTCCAATGTGACATCATCGTTGTTACTTTTTCTTTTTCTTGTTAAATTTTCATTGAAAGAAGATGATGAAGCTTCCAAATCTATTGTGAAAGTGTCTTCGTCATTTATATTACTAGTTGTTCTAAAAGAAAAAGGAAGCCATCACAATTTGTATAAAATCATGTTATTAATTAATTTATACTTAGCTGGTTCACTATTCTGATCTAAAAAAGACATAATTCTTGCCAGTTGCCACTCTTTTGGCGGTTTTCCACTTCCAGATGGTTGGGGTGTCTTTTGCCGCTGGTATTTATCCCTCAATGTCTTCCACCTAATTTTGCACTGCTTAGCTAAAAATATATTTAAATAAAAATTTTTAAAATAAAGTATTACAATAATTTACAAGCACACTCCATTTCTATAGCTATTTCTTCCCAAACATTTTCTTTATATTTATTATCTTTATATTTTACGTTACTCTTCCTCCACAAGCATTCATTATTTGAGACTTCAATTAATTTTTCATTATTTAGCTAATAAGGGTTAATAATACGGATTATAAACTAAGAACTATTTAAAAACAAAAACAAAATCTATACTTACGTTAATGTCCATTTAAATTTTCAAAATTTTTCTCCTTTTTTTTTTAAATAAATTTTACTCGTACTCAACTATATGCCACTGTTTTTTTTATTAAAAATAAATATAAAAACGTTTTATTTACTAAAATATCTCGTACTCAACTATATGCCACTGTTTTTTTTATTAAAAATAAATATAAAAACGTTTTATTTACTAAATATCAACAAAACGTCCCCATAACAACATAACAAAAAACAATAACAAAATTTTATACGCTTTGTCAATTTTTAAATTTTAAAAACCCAACGTATGGTACGTCGCGTATTTCGGGAGCTCTCATATAATTATATGTATTTAAAATTATTTTGACAGAAAATATACGCCGTACGTCGTCATTTAGGTAAAGGCCTTTAGGTAGTCCAAAAGTGTTTGACGTTTAATTGTTTACTGTCCTGCTGTCTGAAAACTTATAAGCAAACTTAGTGAAAATATATAGCTGTTTTTTTTATATAGACAATAGTAATTTTTTTTAAATTTACTAACATCATAAAAGTCATCACTAATAATCTCATCATATTGGTTTCATTTTTGTTCTTATACAATGCTAAGGTTTATTCAACATTTATTGAAGTTTCAATTTTTGTTAATTATGATATCTATATTAGCTGGAATATATTACACTGAAATATTAGATTTTATCAAATTTTATTTTCAAAATGAAAATATTATTACATCAACTAGCCGAAACATAGATAAAAATCCAAATATTCCAGAAAACTCAAAATATACTAAAGAAATATTATTTACAAAAGATTTGTTGTCGAATTATAATGGATCTGATGACAAAAGTGATATATATATAAGCATTTTAGGATCCGTACGTGAAAAAATTAATTTATATTGGATGTATAAGTTATATATATCTATCTATTTTATTTATTTATTTTAGTTTCAAACAATTACATATGTATAAACATTCTCATTTGTATATATTTAAGGTATTTGATGTTACTAAAGGAAGAAAATTTTATGGGAATGGATGTACATATAATGCTTTAGCTGGTCGTGATGCATCAGTTTTATTTGTTACTGGAAATTTTGAAATGTACCATGAAAATTCAGATGACGTAAACAATATGGAACTGAGTCAGATTTTGCAGTTAAACAATTGGAGAAATTTTTATCATAAAGAATATTTATTTAAAGGAAAATTGATTGGAAGGTAAATTAGCTCGGAATAGTCGTAATGATTAATTGTTTAAATTATAGATTCTATGACAAAAAAGGTAGAAAAACTTCTTATCATCTTAGACTGGATGAGCTAATATCTTTAGCGAAAACAAGAAACAATGACTTTCAAAATGAAAACAATAAATTCCCTAACTGCAACATAGAATGGAATGAACAAACCGGTAAATTATTGAATATAAATATAAGGTATGTTTTTAAGTACCAAATTTAAAATATAGGAACTCGCGTGTGGTGTACCAAATCCAGTGGCGGAATTGTAAGAAACTGGGTTGGCGTTCCTAGAAAGTTCATAAGAAATCATAAATTTCGGAATGAGTTTCGTTGTGCATGTGTCTCAAGAGAGTCTTTAAATTCACCTAAATTGCGAATGTTTGATAACTGTGATTCAAACTCTAGCGAATGTTTTTATAAAATAGAAAATGTGTCGTAGAAATAAATTTATATATTCTGTTTGTGCAATGAATTAAAAATTTTCTGCTTCTTTGCCAAGACTGCAGATTTCCAAGGTACATCAAAAACGAAATAAATGGGAAAATATTGAGGATTCATAACCAAGATTTTCAATTCTACTCTTGTTTTATTGTTTTACGGTCGGTCGTACAAGAAGACTTGTAAATTATAAAAGACCCGATAACTACACATTCGCCGTTTAATAAAAACATAAAAAAAAGTAAAAAAAAGGTTTTTACACGGTTTATGAAATGAAGGAATTAAAAAAATTAAAGTGGATAGAAATTTTGAAGATTTCATCGATATTATCTTGGTTATATGTGCATATAATGCATATAAGTATTCAAATTCCTAAAAAGTGGCCAACGTCCTTTTGTTGTGAGGTAGCTGTATTCTGAGAAATTAATGTATTTTTTTAACGGAGAATTTTCAAATTCTAAACTATTACGATATTATTTTAGCACTTTTTTGTAAAGGGTTGGAATATTTTGAATTTAGTTGATCAGCTGCTCCTCAAAATGATTCATTTTATTTAATAATTTAATATATTTTTTAATTGTATAGCATTGAGTTTTTAAACCAACAGGAGGGTTGATGGGCAGAGTATAATTATGCCCACGTACATAGTAGTAGTACTTGCGCAACAGAAAAAAGTGTAGTTTTATTTTCACCCTAATTCTTGAAGGCGTAGCATACGATCAGTATTACAAAAGAGATGAATGGCTATTCTTGAAAGCTCAAAATTAATATTGACTCCATGTTGGCAATTTGACGTGTTGTCAGTTAGAAAAATCACGTTTGGTAATTCTTGAAAATGTAGCATACGAAGTGATAGCAATTTGGTATCACTTCTAAATTTTTCTACGAAAGGGTATCATGTTTAGTTTTTCTTTAAAATTTTATGTGTTAACAAACAAAAGTTAAAAACTGATAATTAATTTTAATGTAATAGCACTTCTTTGGTAAAAAGGTTAGTATATTTAAATATGCGTGATTTTTTATACTTACATAAAAACATTTTAGTTTAGGTAAATGAAAATTTTCATGTTTCATAAATTTTAATTTCAGTTAATTTCAGTATTCTTATGGTCGTAAATGTAAATTTGCTGTCAATATGCATATTTTGATTTTACGACCAAAAATTATGTAATTATGTAAGTAAACTTCAACTATGCAAACTAAATTTTTTATTTACAATCAGTTTACCAAGTAGTAAGGTACAGTTTTTTGAGCGTTCAGCGTTGTTTTATTTTTATGATTAATAATGTAAGTAAGAAAATATTATGTTTTTTTTTGTAAATTAATTTTAATTTAAATTAACAGGAGTGAAACTGAAAGTGAATCACAAAGTTTGTTGTGGGACACATCCACCTTAAAATTACTAATTTGTACAAGATTAGCGATGGAAACTCATTTCAAAAGTGGAAAACAAAAACAATCTGTTGATTTTATATCCTTTGCAAAACTAAAAAATTTACTTTTACGACCACAAAAATTTATTTGTAAATTGAATGTCTACTGATTGCAAATTGTTTGGTCTTAAAATCATAATAAATGTCAAATGGCATATTTTACGTCAAAAAGTTTACATTTACGACCACACCTTATGTTGTTAAACTTATTAATTTGCAAAATTTAACGTACATAATAAACATTGAAGTAGTTAAACATCAATTTTTTACTTAAAATGTGCAGGTAATTTAAAAGGACTTAAATTATTTCGTACTTCTAAAATTCTGTATTAATTTTTTTTCATATTCAAAAGAATCATACAAATAAAAAAACTCATACATATTTATGTTTATAAATTTTGACAACAAAAATTCAAAAGTAAAAAAACCAGGAAGATTTTTAGTTGCCCTTGTTAACTTTTAGATATTTATTTTATTGTATATGATGTATACAATAAAATAAACCGTTATTTATCTTCCTTAAGCTTTTATATATATATATTACAAAAACAATTTCAAAAAGTACCATAGTTGAAAAATATTTAACTCATTATCCCAGAATTTTTGCTTAAAAAAAAAAATAAAAAAAATTTGCCAACCCTAAAAGTTGAGCCGAGTGATGTCCAACTTTGCTAATTTTGAAACTTAATATAAGTGTTCGATTCATTACATAACTAACCGCGTGTAATTTTGATCCTCGTAGTATAATTAGTTTTGAAGAAATTCATATTGGTGCAAAATAGTTGTATGGCAGCTCTCCGAAGCCTTGGTCCGATTTTAACAAAAAACAATAGGGAACCTAGAAATTGTCTAAAAATTACTTTGTGTGAATTTCAAAACTCTAGCCCTATTAATTTTTGAGTTATCGTGCTGTCACACGGGCGAACGGAAGGACAGACATACATAGTTAGATCGATTTACTTTTCGACGCTCATACGAAACGTTCTCATGAAAACCTACCTTTAAGGGAAATAAATAACAGTTTATTTGATTGTATACATCATAGTGGGAATGCACGGGTATCTAAAAGTTGACAAGGGCATCTATAATCTTCCTCGTTTCTTTAAAATTTTAAATGTTAATAAACAAAAATGAAGAACCTAGAAATTAGTTAATATTTAAAAGCACTTCTTTTTATTTTATTATAACAAGAATTTAAATTAATAACAACAGTACTATTTAGTAATTCATTATATTTCAAAAAAAAATTTTTTTAATCTCTGTGAGTACCTCCAAGCAGCTTTCACTGGTATCAGGAAGTACGCTGTTGTTGCATGTGTTGTAATTATACTCATCTGATTTGGTTCAGTATAATGTAGAATTTTATTTTCCTTTAAATGGTGTTCAGTTTTATTTTTATTAAATTAATTAAATTAAAACTTTATTGGAATTTGTGTTTAAAGTTTATGTAATAGAGTAATGTGCTTGATTATGTAGTATAATTATTTGTCTAAAAGTTTATTAGAAATTTGTATTAAAGTTTGTGTATTAATTTAATATGGTTGATTATGTAGAATGATTATTAGTATTGATTTTTTGTTTTCCTTACTCCTTTTGGAAGCATAGGACTTCCACTTGATACCACCATCTCACGAATTAAATTATTTATTTTTAAAAATAATTATAAAAAAAATAAGAGATGAATTTATTTTAATTTTATACTTTAACATTTATTTTAAAACAAAAGAACTTAACAATAATTAAATGCTAACAAAAAAACGAATTTTACGAAAGAAAGTAGGTATTTCGACCGAACTGTCTGGTGTTTTTTTAATATAATGTTCTTTTTATTTTCTTTTGTAAAAACTTTTGTCATATTACATACTTTTAATTATATCGAGATTTCTCAATAGTTCAATAACGTAATATGTTATTAGTATAAATTGTTATACTTACATTTTGTATTATCAGCAATATTGACCTTTTTTAATATTACAACATGTTTTCAAGTACGGTTTTGCTTTATCAACATTTGAACTTATGTATTAAAACAATTCTTAACGTTTTAATATTTTATTTGAGTTTTAGTGTAAAGTGCTGTTTAGGTAATTATTAGAACTTGACAATATTTCATCGTAATTATTCCTTTTGTTTATCATTAGTTTTGGAGGTTCTTCACAGTTATTCGAAGATGAAGATTTATATGTAACTTCTCCTTCCTTTAGTTTGAAATTCTCCTGAATTTCATTTTTCAAATGAAAAACACTAGAAATTTTATCTTTGAATACTTTAAAACCAATGAAAAACAAAATTGTACTTATTACTAGAAAGATAAAAATTGTTATACTAATGCCATATGATACATTTTTGTGGTATTTTAATTCTTTAATCTCTTCTAAATTTTGTACATGATCTGTTGCTATATTTTCAAAAGTAAGTGTTTTTTAAAGGTAATATTTTTGTTTATTTCTGGATAATAATATTTGTAATGTACCATATGTTTTTGGTTTGAGAAAATTTTGTTATACAATTTTATTTGACAATTATAAAATGTTAAGAGATAATTTTTATTTAGTATGATTTTTCTATAGTAACAATCTTGTATTAAGTTTTCATTTATAGCATTTTTTATTAAAATTGATTCATCATCTAGTACTTCAATTTTAGTTTTATCATTAAATTTTAATTTACAATTATTGAACAGAATACAATTTTTACTTAACTTTAAATTTTTTATTAATCATTTTCTACAAATGTATATGTTTGATTTGCAATAGTTACAATATGTTCATTATTTTCATCTATTTCAAAATTTTCTTTATTTGGTAGTGGTGTTACTAATTTTAAATCTGTTCTTACATAATTTTGAGGAATTTTTATTGCGAATACAATACAATTTTTTTTATATAACATGATACCCTGTTTCATTAACTTTAATTTATAAAAATCTATTTTATATGTTTCTAATTCTTCTGTTGTTAGGATACTAGGATGTACAATATTATGCTTGGCTGAAGCAATATTATCCTGTATCAGATCTATTTTATTTTCTAAATATCTTAATTTTAATATTTGATCTACATATAGAGAATGTTTCAAACTTTGTAAATTCATTTCATTAATTTCATTAAAACATTTTTAATTTTACTTCTATCATTTTCTATTACATTTTTTAATTCTTGAATTGTTTTAGTAAAATTGTTATTAATATTTATTTGATTATTTAAATTTGAAATTGAATTATGATTATTTTCTTCTACAATTTTTAAATGGTCTAGGATTTCTTTTCTATCATCATTATCCATTGTACCAAAAAGCCAATTTTGTGCTTTTCCTACTAAATTTATTAGTCCTCGTTTTCGTTTGTTACTAGTTGGTATTATAGACTTGATTTTTGCCCTAATATGATTTATTTCTGAATTTATTAAATTTTTATCCGACGAATTTAAATTATTTAGATTGCTTTCTATTTGTAAAAGTGATTCATTAAGTTCCTTGGGGTCAATAACATGAAGTATTATTACTGTTTCGTTAGTAATTTCTACCTCTCTTATTTTGATCTGGATATAACCTACTTCTTCGGATATTTGACTTACTTGTAATAAACTAAATACTCCTGGTAACCATCCTAAACATAATATGGTAATAATTATTATTTTAAAGATCTGTAATTTTATAGAAATAAAAAAATTATTTTTATTAGAATAGTATTAATATTTTATTTTTTTAACTATCTTAGTAATTAAAATTAAATTCCTTTGCTAAAATTAAGTGGGAGGTTGTTCTCTTTTTTATATTTCTAATTCTTTTATTTTATCTAAAAGAACTGAAATTAAAACAAAATTCCCTTTTTTTTTTTTTATATAAGTATTTCTAATTTTTTTATTTTATAAAAAAATTGAAATGAATAGTTTAATAAAAATATAATTATGTGTTATAATAATGTAATAAAACTAGTGTTTAACTTTGTATTTCTATCTCGTTTCCTGATTCATAAAATTTGGGGGGTCTTTTAAATGCTAGTGATATGAATATTATCTAGCTTTAGTTTTTTATATTTTGGCTGTTCTTTATGTCTGACGGCTTTATAGTTTTTAATAAATCCTGTAGATCTATTTTCTTGATATGTTTCACGTTTTTTATTTAAATTATTTATTTCCTTTTTTTTGTATTTTCTAGGTTTTTTTTTATTTTTACAAAATCTATCGTCCTGTTTTGAACTTCGATTGGGGTACTTTTAATAGTAGTATGAAATCATTCGTTGTAATTTCTAATAGCTAAGTATAATAATCTTTTAACAGTCATTTCTTTATTTAAAAATTTTAATACCCTGAATTTTTCAGCGATTGAATTGTGAAACCTTTCAATGTAACTATTATCTGTATCATTATTAGGTTTAGTTAAGTGCAAATTTATTCCTTCGTCTTGTAAAAATTGTTTAATGTGAATGGTTTTAAATTGATTGTCCGCTACTACTTTTTTTGGTTTACCAAATTTACTGAAATGTTCCTCTAATTTTTCTAAAAGGGTTAAATGATTTTTGTCAGAAAGATGATATGCTGTTCCGAATTTATGTTCATTATTTTCATCTATTTCAAAATTTTCTTTATTTGGTAGTGGTGTTACTAATTTTAAATCTGTTCTTACATAATTTTGAGGAATTTTTATTGCGAATACAATACAATTTTTTTTATATAACATGATACCCTGTTTCATTAACTTTAATTTATAAAAATCTATTTTATATGTTTCTAATTCTTCTGTTGTTAGGATATTAGGATGTACAATATTATGCTTGGCTGAAGCAATATTATCCTGTATCAGATCTATTTTATTTTCTAAATATCTTAATTTTAATATTTGATCTACATATAGAGAATGTTTCAAACTTTGTAAATTCATTTCATTAATTTCATTAAAACATTTTTAATTTTACTTCTATCATTTTCTATTACATTTTTTAATTCTTGAATTGTTTTAGTAAAATTGTTATTAATATTTATTTGATTATTTAAATTTGAAATTGAATTATGATTATTTTCTTCTACAATTTTTAAATGGTCTAGGATTTCTTTTCTATCATCATTATCCATTGTACCAAAAAGCCAATTTTGTGCTTTCCCTACTAAATTTATTAGTCCTCGTTTTCGTTTGTTACTAGTTGGTATTATAGACTTGATTTTTGCCCTAATATGATTTATTTCTGAATTTATTAAATTTTTATCCGACGAATTTAAATTATTTAGATTGCTTTCTATTTGTAAAAGTGATTCATTAAGTTCCTTGGGGTCAATAACATGAAGTATTATTACTGTTTCGTTAGTAATTTCTACCTCTCTTATTTTGATCTGGATATAACCTACTTCTTCGGATATTTGACTTACTTGTAATAAACTAAATACTCCTGGTAACCATCCTAAACATAATATGGTAATAATTATTATTTTAAAGATCTGTAATTTTATAGAAATAAAAAAATTATTTTTATTAGAATAGTATTAATATTTTATTTTTTTAACTATCTTAGTAATTAAAATTAAATTCATTTGCTAAAATTAAGTGGGAGGTTGTTCTCTTTTTTATATTTCTAATTCTTTTATTTTATCTAAAAGAACTGAAATTAAAACAAAATTCCCTTTTTTTTTTTTTATATAAGTATTTCTAATTTTTTTATTTTATAAAAGAATTGAAATGAATAGTTTAATAAAAATATAATTATGTGTTATAATAATGTAATAAAAATAGTGTTTAACTTTGTATTTCTATCTCGTTTCCTGATTCATAAAATTTGGGGGGTCTTTTAAATGCTAGTGATATGAATATTATCTAGCTTTAGTTTTTTATATTATGGCTGTTCTTTATGTCTGACGGCTTTATAGTTTTTAATAAATCCTGTAGATCTATTTTCTTGATATGTTTCACGTTTTTTATTTAAATTATTTATTTCCTTTTTTTTGTATTTTCTAGGTTTTTTTTTATTTTTACAAAATCTATCGTCCTGTTTTGAACTTCGATTGGGGTACTTTTAATAGTAGTATGAAATCATTCGTTGTAATTTCTAATAGCTAAGTATAATAATCTTTTAACAGTCATTTCTTTATTTAAAAATTTTAATACCCTGAATTTTTCAGCGATTGAATTGTGAAACCTTTCAATGTCACTATTATCTGTATCATTATTAGGTTTAGTTAAGTGCAAATTTATTCCTTCGTTTTGTAAAAATTGTTTAATGTGAATGGTTTTAAATTGATTGTCCGCTACTACTTTTTTTGGTTTACCAAATTTACTGAAATGTTCCTCTAATTTTTCTAAAAGGGTTAAATGATTTTTGTCAGAAAGATGATATGCTGTTCCGAATTTATGTTCATTATTTTCATCTATTTCAAAATTTTCTTTATTTGGTAGTGGTGTTACTAATTTTAAATCTGTTCTTACATAGCTTTGAGGAATTTTTATTGCGAATACAATACAATTTTTTTTATATAACATGATACCCTGTTTCATTAACTTTAATTTATAAAAATCTATTTTATATGTTTCTAATTCTTCTGTTGTTAGGATATTAGGATGTACAATATTATGCTTGGCTGAAGCAATATTATCCTGTATCAGATCTATTTTATTTTCTAAATATCTTAATTTTAATATTTGATCTACATATAGAGAATGTTTCAAACTTTGTAAATTCATTTCATTAATTTCATTAAAACATTTTTAATTTTACTTCTATCATTTTCTATTACATTTTTTAATTCTTGAATTGTTTTAGTAAAATTGTTATTAATATTTATTTGATTATTTAAATTTGAAATTGAATTATGATTATTTTCTTCTACAATTTTTAAATGGTCTAGGATTTCTTTTCTATCATCATTATCCATTGTACCAAAAAGCCAATTTTGTGCTTTCCCTACTAAATTTATTAGTCCTCGTTTTCGTTTGTTACTAGTTGGTATTATAGACTTGATTTTTGCCCTAATATGATTTATTTCTGAATTTATTAAATTTTTATCCGACGAATTTAAATTATTTAGATTGCTTTCTATTTGTAAAAGTGATTCATTAAGTTCCTTGGGGTCAATAACATGAAGTATTATTACTGTTTCGTTAGTAATTTCTACCTCTCTTATTTTGATCTGGATATAACCTACTTCTTCGGATATTTGACTTACTTGTAATAAACTAAATACTCCTGGTAACCATCCTAAACATAATATGGTAATAATTATTATTTTAAAGATCTGTAATTTTATAGAAATAAAAAAATTATTTTTATTAGAATAGTATTAATATTTTATTTTTTTAACTATCTTAGTAATTAAAATTAAATTCATTTGCTAAAATTAAGTGGGAAGTTGTTCTCTTTTTTATATTTCTAATTTTTTTATTTTATAAAAGAATTGAAATGAATAGTTTAATAAAAATATAATTATGTGTTATAATAATGTAATAAAACTAGTGTTTAACTTTGTATTTCTATCTCGTTTCCTGATTCATAAAATTTGGGGGGTCTTTTAATGCTAGTGATATGAATATTACCTAGCTTTAGTTTTTTATATTTTGGCTGTTCTTTATGTCTGACGGCTTTATAGTTTTTAATAAATCCTGTAGATCTATTTTCTTGATATGTTTCACGTTTTTTATTTAAATTATTTATTTCCTTTTTTTTGTATTTTCTAGGTTTTTTTTTATTTTTACAAAATCTATCGTCCTGTTTTGAACTTCGATTGGGGTACTTTTAATAGTAGTATGAAATCATTCGTTGTAATTTCTAATAGCTAAGTATAATAATCTTTTAACAGTCATTTCTTTATTTAAAAATTTTAATACCCTGAATTTTTCAGCGATTGAATTGTGAAACCTTTCAATGTCACTATTATCTGTATCATTATTAGGTTTAGTTAAGTGCAAATTTATTCCTTCGTCTTGTAAAAATTGTTTAATGTGAATGGTTTTAAATTGATTGTCCGCTACTACTTTTTTTGGTTTACCAAATTGAAATGTTCCTCTAATTTTTCTAAAAGGGTTAAATGATTTTTGTCAGAAAGATGATATGTTGTTCCGAATTTAGAGAATTTATCTATAGTCGTTAAGAAATTATTCTTCATAATGGTATAAGTGTGAATATGAAAAATTTCATTTACATTTGCAGGAGTTTCAGTATATTGAAATTTTGGTTTAATTGGGTTACTATCATATTTTATCTCTTGACATATTTCACATTGATTGATAACAATTTGGGTTAATTCTAATAATTTGGGATAATATATATTTTTTCTTAGTTGATTATATGTTTCTTGAATTCCTGAATGGAAACTCTCTCTAACATGATATAGCGATATCTGTTTTACAGTTTCATCTTCATTTGCCATTTTTTCAGCTCTAAAAGAACATTTAATAAATTTTATTTGACTATTCCCTGAAAACATTTCCCTTAGTTTTTATTGTACTATATTATACATATTATCAGATAGCTCAGAATAAATTCCAATTTTTCCTTTATATAATTGATTTTTAAAAATTTCATCTAACCTTTGAAAGTCGTATTCTGCAATGTATACAATTTTTCTACCCAAAATAGTCTTTTGTTCAATTGTTTTATTATTAGTTAATATTAACTGAGTTCTGTACTTATTGACAATTTCTTCCTTTATTGGTATGTGATCCAAAAACTGTTCTTCTGCTGAATGTATAGTTGCTAATGTAATATCATTTCTTTCATCTTCTAAATTAAAGATTGCTAAAACTGAATCACTTCCATTTTGTATTGAGACATTTTCTGATATTGAAATATCTTCGACAATTTTTTCTTCTTCCTTCCCGAAATTTACGTCCTCATTATGTTTTACTCTACTAAGAAAATGAGCTACTCTGTTTTCTTTACCTTTTATGTAATCAATTTCGAATTGGTATTCTCCCAATTTCAAAAGCCATCTTTGGTGCCGTGGAGACATATCTCTACCTTTGTATTTGGCATTCAAATATTTGATTGGTTGATGGTCAGTCAAGATTTTAAATTTTTTTCATAAAGATATGGTCTAAAATAATTTATAGACCACACAATCGCTAAGAACTCTTTATCGGTAGCTGAATAATTTTTTTCATGATTATTCAATGTTCTTGACGCAAAACACACTGAGTAACCTTGTTGGGATAATACAGCTCCTATTGCGTAATTAGAAGCATCCGTAGTAAAGGTAAAAGATTCCTCAAAGTTTGGATATCTTAATACAGGATGACTTACTATAAGTTTTTTAAGTTTTTCGAATGATACAACATAATTTGGGTCATTAATATTAATATGCATATTTTTTTTTAAATATTTTATAATTGGTTGAGCTGTTTTAGAATAATCCTTCACAAATTTTCTATAGTACCCTGTTAAACCCAGAAAACTCTTTATTTGTTTTTGTGTTTTGGGTAATTTTAAATTTTCGATAATTTCTATTTTATTGGGGTTTGGCTTTAAACCGTCCTCTGTCAAAACATGTCCTAAAAATTCAGTCTCTTTTCGCATAAAATTGCATTTGTCTACTTGAATCTTTAAATTATTTTCTTTTAATATTTCGAAAATATCTGAAATAGATTTTATATGTTCTCTTAAACTAGTACTAAATATTAGGGTATCGTCCAGGTAGACTACACAGCTTTTATTTCCGTAATCTCTTAGGAGTTCATTCATTAGCCTTTGGAATATTGCCGGGGCATTTTTCAGTCCAAAAGGCATTCTGTTGAATTCATAAAGACCATGGGGTGTAGCAAAAGCGGTTTTCTTTTTGTCCTCTTCTTTTATAAGTATTTGATGGTATCCCTTGGCTAAATCGAGAGTGGTGAAATATTGAGCTTTTCCAAGTTTATCCAAAATTGAATCGATATTCGGAAGTGGAAACTTGTCATCTACAGTTTCCTCATTTAACTTTCTGTAGTCTATGATAATGCGAAATTTTCTCTGTCCTGAATTATCCACTTTTTTTAGGAAAAACAATTAATGGACTTGAATACCTAGAATTGCTTTATCTTATTATTACTTGTTCCTCCATTTCTGTTTTTTGTCTTCTCACTTCTTCTCATGTTTTGGTGGATATCTGTATAATTTAACGTTGATTGATTGTTCTGTTGTTGTTATGATTTCATGTTTTACAGCTGTAGTACTAGTGAGTTTGTCACCCTCTTTATAGAACAAACTTGCATATTTTTTTAATAATCTTTCCATTTCTAATAATATTAGGATTTGTTGCTTCCAGAAATATTAGGATTTGTTGCTTCCAGAAACGAAAAAAAACGTTAATTTTATATCTTGATTATTAATATTAATAATGCCATCCTCTAAGTTTATTACGGCATTTAGATTTATTAATAAGTCAACACATACTATAAATTGGTATTTCCTATTTGGTAAACTCTTTTGTTTCCATCTAATTAAAACATTTACAGGACCTTTTAATTCTTTGAAAGCGGGAGTATGTACTTCCCAATTTATAAAATCTTTTTCGCTAATTGTGGAAAAATATATTGGGGGAATTTTTTGTTTTTTAAATCCCTCTACCTTATCGTTAATTATACTAAATGTTGACCCTGTATCTATTAAAGCTAAGTAATTTTTTTTGTTTATACTAACTTGAATTATTCGCAAATCTCCCGAGGCTGGTTCGTAAAAAACTCTACATTATTAGCCTCATTTGCTTGTTTTTGAGAATTTAAAGAAAGACTCGAGTGAGAAGCTTTTTGTACATTATCTACTTCCATTTGTTCGTCAGAATTTCTATTATAGTAAGCCTGTTCGCGACGATATTGGCCCTAGTTATTTCTAAAATTTGGTTGATTTGTTTGCCTAGATTTTCCTGAATTAGGTTTATTAAAAAAATTATTTTTATTGTTATAATTTGGTGGATAATTATAATTTTTGTTATTATTTGATGGATATTAATTATTTTTATTATTAATATTTGTTAGATAATAATTATTCCCCTTGTGTCGTTTTTTTTATTGCATTGACTAAAAGGGTATCAATAGTACTTAAATCTATATAATTTTCCTCATAATAAGCTTCTAATTCATTTGCCTTATATCTAATATTTTGAATTTGATTAACTAAATCACTTACTGAAGGAACTTTTATGTTACCAATTTTTTTGAAAAGCTCTGTCGGCTCCACATCGGGTCTGTATCTTCATTGTAGAGTTTGTTTTATAAGATTCCAATTGTCCGGTTGTGGTATGGTGATGATTGTGTTCTTAGCTTCACCTTGAATTTTCTCGTTGTAAATTGCTCTAACTACACATTTTTTGTATTCCACATTATTAATAGTTGATAGATGATATTCGATGCTTTTTAAAAACGAAGTTATTGTGAAATCACCTTGTCCGGTAAAGATGTTCATATGCGATATTTCTTTCACAGCTTCTTCTCGATTTTCCACTACTTAAATTTGGATATTTAACTTGTTGCATTTGTTGCATTTGTTGTAGTGCTTGAGCAAATTGATTTTGTTTCCTGTATTTGTTGTAGTAGTTGACTTACGTCTACTTGTTCTACTTGTTGTGCTACGTTTTGTCCGTCCATATTTTTATTTTTATTAAAGATGTTGGTTCTATCACGTTGTTTCATACACTTTTAGAGTTTATAATTTGTTTTTTTTTGTTTAAAAGCAATTTAATATTACTATTGTTAATATATTTCATTTTCTTTTTTTTAATGTGTTTATTAATGTTTATTGCTTCCGGTAATGAGTCCGTAAGAGGCCACTAATTTTACACGATTTGTTAAAGAATTTTTTGTTTTATTTGTTTTACAAATTTATTAATGTTTATTGCCTCAGGTAATATATTCCTAAAGAGGCCACTAATTTTATTTGTATTTGATTAATCACTGTTAAAATTTATATTTATTTATTTATTAAGGTTCTTAATCACTGGATTTCTATCTTCGGACAAAAAATTCTATCGACTGCGCCAATTAAATTATTTATTTTTAAAAATAATTATAAAAAAAATAAAAGATGAATTTATTTTTATTTTATACTTAAACATTTATTTTCAAACAAAAGAACTTAACAATAATTAAATGCTAACAAAAAAACGAATTTTCGAAAAAAAGTATTTCGACCGAACTGTCTAGTGTTTTTTTTAATATAATGTTCTTTTTATTTTCTTTTGTAAAAACTCTTGCATTTTAAAAATAAACTGAATACAAACAAAACTGTACTTGCAATGTTATTATTGAGTGTCATATTACATACTTTTAATTATATCGAGATTTCTCAATAGTTTAATAACATAATACGTTTTTAGTATAAATTGTTATACATACATTTTGTATTATCAGCAATATTGACCTTTTTTAATATTATAAAATGTTTTCAAGTACGGTTTTGCTTTATCAACATTTGAACTTATGTAATAAAACAATTCTTAACGTTTTAATATTTTATTTGAGTTTTTGTGTAAAGTGCTGTTTAGGTAATTATTAGCACTTGACAATATTTCATCATAATTATTCCTTTTGTTTATCATTAGTTTTGGAGGTTCTTCACAGTTATTCGAAGATGAAGATTTATATGTAACTCACGCGATTCAGCGCTGATATTTTAATGTCACCCTGGAGATGTTAAATTTAGCCATTTCTTTGTAAATTGTCTGGGTCGTGTGATGTTAAGATGGCTGCGTCTTCTGGTCTCTTGAGGGTTCAACTCGATTGCCATACGTTTTATACTTTCACTAGGCTTTCTAAGCGTCTGGCCTATCCACCTTCATTTTGTACGCCTGATTTGTTTGGCTATGGGTTCTTCGCCTGTTAGTATCCAGAGGCCTTCGTTGGATATTGTGTTTGGCCAGAATATGCGGCATATTATCCTAAGACACAAATTTACGAAAACCTGCAGCTTGTGGGTTAGGCTACTGTTTTCGCACATGCTTTTTTTGGCCTGTGAAAACCAACGTGTTCATCACGAATTATCTTTTCAAGTTTAGCCTGTATTCTGTCTTGTATTATTCGCGCTAGGATCTTGTATATTAGGTTGAGCAGTGTGATCCCTCAGCAGTTGTCGCAGTGTGTTAGGTCGCCTTTCTTTGGAAGTTTCAAAATTTAGCTCTTTTTTCATGCCACTGATGCTCTTTCTTCTAGCCAGAATGATGTAATGTGCGGCTGAAGTAGTTGAGCCATTGTTTGAGTATTGGCTTCTATGAATTCGGCTGGTATACCATCAATACCTGCAGCTTTGTTCCTTTTGAGATTTTTGATGGTTTCTTTTATCTCACTTATGTTTGGTGGATCTATAAAGATTCTTAGGTTTCTGATTTTGTTGTGGCTTTCATTGTTTGTACCTTCGTTAGTCGCTGGTTGATTATTGCTGATTGTCTCGAAGTGTAGTTTTCATCTGGTAATTTATGCTTCCGTATTTGTTAATATATTGCGATTTGTATCTCTGATTGGTTGACGTGTGTTATTTTTGCGAGTTGCGAGCTGGTTTACTAGTCGATGCAATTCACGCAACTCTGGTTGGCGTGTTGTTCAACTTGTGACGCTATCATATCGAAGAATTTGTTTTTGTCTTTTATGGCAGTCTTTTGACCTGCTTCGCTAGCGTTCTATATTGTTGTTTCCCTTGGTATTGGTATTGGCCAGCTGCTTCAGGGTTCTTCTCCTATTTATTAGCTTCCATGTTTCGCCAGAGAACCATGCTTTCTTTTCTGGCTGTACGAACCCGATTGTCTTTTCAGCAGCTTCTTGTATTTTAGCCATAATGATGTTCCATGTGTGGTTTTGACCCTGGTATTTCGCGAAGCGTGGAGACAAAGTTAAGTTAGTAATTTTTTTACTACAGTACGGTGCGGATGTGTTTTTGATTATAATTATACTAATTAATAAAAGATAAAAAAAAAACGTACTAATCAGCAATTAAGCATAAAAAAAAATGTATATATATTTTAATTACGCGTAATGGCTTTGTGCCAAAAGTGCAAATTAAAAATTAAATGAGAAACGGGTATAGAATGTACAGGTGTGTGCAATAAATTCTATCATGAGGCATTAAAATATTCAGGAATGGATCAATCTATGGTGAACTTACTATACACCAACAAGAATATTACGTTTATTTGTGACGACTGTATTCAATATTTACAAAATATTGATTTGGTCCTACAAAACATGGACAGTGCGGTTTCCAAAAATAATGATTACCACAAGGAATATAAAGAAGAATTTGAACGTACAATAAAAAAAATGAAAATGAAGTCATTGAATTACTTAAGGCTATAGAAAATAATTACATGAAGAGATTGGAAGAAATTAAAGCCAGTCAACGAAAGGAAATAGAGAAAATGCAAAAATTTACTGAAGTCTTCAAAATTGAAACAGAAAAAGTGAATGAATCATTTGTAAGTGCAATTAAAAAAAATGAAGATGTCTGCAAAAAAATTGATGTCACAAATAATATAAATTCAAATATGGGTCAAACAGTGCCATTTGCTGATGTAATCAAAAATACTAAAGCAAATGACGAAAGAGTTACTTTTAATAATAAAACCGAAGAATAAGCAGAAAACTGAAAAAACAAAAAGTGATTTAAATACAAAGGTGGATCCAAAAAATTTTAAAATAAAGAATATTGATAACAAAAGTAATGGGATGATTTTAATAGAAACGAAAACCATCGAAGATCGTGAAAATATCAAAAAGATATTAGAAGAAAAAATGAAAGGGAATTATGATATCAAAATACTTGTGGTCTAATATAGAAATTGTGCACATGAATAATAAATTTAGTGAAAATGATATTGTGGAAAAACTTAAAAACCAAAATTATTTTCTACAAATGAGTGAACTTAAAGAATAAAAGATATACCCAGTGAAAAAATACAACAAAGAAATGTTTAATGCAATTATAGAAGTGGAAAAAGAATCATTCCCAAAAATAATAACTAACGAAAAATTATGTATTGGATGGGAAAGGTGCGAGGTCTTTGATGCCATAAAAGTCTCTAGATGTTATAAATGTAAAGGATTTAACCAAAGGGTTGCGGAATGTACGAATAAAGAAACATGCTTGAAGTGCCATTAACAACACATGACAAGTGAATGCCAAAAAGGGGAGATTAATAAATGCATTACTTGCTTAAAATCGAATGAAAAATTAAGTTTGGTGTTGGATGTTAATCATAAAATTTTTAGTAGATCATGTCCAGTGTATAAAAATAAATAAAGCATAAGAAAACAAAAAATTGGATACTAGCAATTAAGGAAACTAGAACAGGACGGTAACAAATTAAATATGAATGTAAATCAAAAATAAAGAAAGTGATTCTGCATGCAGAACTGATAATAATGTTAATGATAATATTAATAAGAATTACACTAATGTTAAACCAAATATTAATAATATTAGATACACTAACAGGGATATAACTCATATAAAAAATTAAAATAATAATAATCATAATGTTCACCATAAAAATGGAAAGACTAATAAAATGGATTATAATAAAGATAAAAAGAAGCGTAGCTACATTCTTTCATAATTTCCAAAATTATGGTCAGATAAAAACACTATCTGTTCGGAATTAATTACAATAATTTAAATTTGTTTTTTTTTTATATGTTTTGAAAGAAATCGAATCAATCTTTCTTTCTGAATATTTACATTTTTGAAAAAACATATCATTAATTTTTTGTACGCATATTAATTGCGCTCACAGTATTGCATTTGATAAATCACATTTTGTTTTCTCTTCACATTAAAATAAATTTGTTTATTTTTTACTGTAATTACCTTAATGATTTACATTATATAATTGTATCGCTCACTATTTAATACACATGCATGCATGTATTTCAATTACATCTCATTAATTGTTATTCAGCAATACATCATATTATTGTTTTGATGTTTGTGGTATGTTGCAAGTATATGTAACATGTCAGAACGTACTTTTTTGAGTACATCACATTTTTTTATCGGTTTGATCTTTCTTCTGCTTTTGGACGTCTTAAGAGTAAGATGTAATTGAATTAACACAAATTTATATTTTGAACAAATTGTATATCAAAACTAATAAAATTAAAGTTAGAACTTAAAACCAAATAAAATTAAATTATTTGAAAGTAAATCAAAAAATTGTTTGTATCATCTTATATCTACAATTGTTAATTGAACTAAAGTTAACAATTTTATGGTCCTTCGAACCGGATCTATGGATACTGATGGATATATATGGTAATAAAATTACAAATTTTAGCCTATGGATACCTATGGATATATATGGCAATAAAATTACAAATTTTAATCTATTTATACCGATGGATATATATGGTAATAAAATTACAAATTTTAACCTATGGATACCTATGGATATATATGGCAATAAAATTACAAATTTTAACCTATGGATACCTATGGATACCCATGGATATATATATGGTAATTAAATTACAAATTTTAAAAAATTATTATTTAATAAAATTACAAAAAAAATTAAAATATTACATCATAATTTATAATTGGTATAACGGCATGAATCACATGTCACACTAAGTAAAAAATAAATGATATCGTACCATAAGTACAGTCGACACCTCATATTTTGAACTGTTATGTTAATCCGTTAATTTACATTTATGTTGATTAAATTTTTTTTATTCGTGCAAAATAAAAAACTAAAAAAAAAATAAAAAAACTAAAAAAAATAAAAAAATAGTAGCCCAATCAATAATTCAAGAGAATTACAATAATACATAGATATAAGTGATTCATTTAAACAATTGTCTTATCAGTTATAAATAAATTAAAGTATTGAAACATAATTTTACAATAATTTAACAAGATTTTAAGATTAAATATTTGAACACTGTTAGTTTAAAATTAAATTATATCCCATATCATTATCTACTACAATTTCATGTGTATATACAAAGAATTAGTATTGAACTTTAAAATTTATTTGTTAATAAAGATATTTACCTTTAAATTACAAAATAAATTTGAACATTGTTTTGAATTCATTGTTAACTAAAAGAAAACAAAAAACAAAAAAAAAATATATTTGGTTTTATTTTATTTTTATTTTTTATCATTCACTAATAATTATAAACAACATTTAACAAAAGAATTTTAGCTGAAGGCATTCCTACATTGAAATTAAATTTATGACAATTACGTATACGTGTTGATTTGAAGCACACAACAAAAACACAAATATCTACATCGTTTGCTACTTATTCATTTAATAATCTTACATTTAGCCTAAATTAACATTAGCACATTTTTGTAATTCCAAATGGAATATTCAATTCTTAAGAGCCAACGTGGTCGTTTTAAGGGTACACTTACCCGTATGTCGAACTTCTGCGACAGCATCAATGCAACTACAACCCTGCAAGCTATACAAATTCGCCTGGACAAGGCCGCAGAGTACTGGGACGGTTTTATGTCTGTCCAAGATCAGATTTGTCAATTCTCAGGTGAACCAGATTATACTGATGCTGAAGAAGAAACCGAATCTTTCGAAACAAAATACTTTTCCATCAAGGAAAAACTTCTCAAAGCAGTTGAGGATCGCCACACCTCTTCTCATGATCAACAAGAAGCTGTTGTCCGGTTGGCAGATCAGCAAGCTAGTTTCCTGGAAAGGCTTTCAAGTACTTGTGTTCAGGGAAAACAAGATTTGCCGAGTGAAACGAGATTGCCCAAAATCAATATTCCAATATTTTCCGGCAATTACGCTGAATGGGTGTCCTTTAGAGACTTATTCACATCAACAATTCACAAACAGAAAAACTTGACAAACACTCAAAAATTTCACTATTTGAAAGGTTGCTTGAAAGATGATGCAGCTGCCCTTTTACGACACATTCCCATATCTGAGGAGAATTACACACAAGCGTAGGATCGTTTGGATAAACGATACAACAAAAGAGGCCAAATCACTAAAGTATTTATAAAAACATTCCTAGCCCTACCATCCATCTCTAATGTAAACGCTATCAACCTAAGACGCATATTAGATGGAGCAGATGAAGTAATCAGAGGACTCAAAGCATTAGGCAACTGTGCAGAGGGCCGAGATCCATGGTTAAATCACCTACTTTTGCATAAGCTAAAACCCCGTCACTCGACAAGATTGTGCTGAGGAATCAACAGAAAATGACTTTCCAAAATTCGATCAATTACTTGAATTTCTCGAGAGGCGTTGTCAAGCACTTGAAGACAGTCAAGGCTCTGCAAAGAGTCATAACGCAGGTTCTATAAAACCAACTAGATGTAATCACATACTAAAAAATACGTCACCGACGATTCAATGTCCAAAATGTAATTCTACTCATTACTTGTTTCATTGTCCACATTTCCACTCATTAGATATTAGTTCACGTCGAAAATTCGTCAAAGAAAAAAATTTATGCTTCAATTGTCTACGTACAGGGCATCATTCATCAACATGCAAATCAAAACATACTTACCAACAGTGCTCACGTAAACACCATTCTCTCGTTCATCCACCTGTTCAAAACAATTCACACATCCACAAGCAAAAAAAATGTCTTCATCTTCAACCGCAGTTCACTTCACTAATAACCAGCAGTCTTCTCCAGTCAGTCATAATATTGTGTTTGAGTCATCAACAAAATCCCAAGCAAGTAAAACAATAACATTAGCGGTTCTTCCCACGGCAATTGGTACAGTAAGTGATTACCTGGGAATTCATCAAGATTGCAGAATTCTACTTGATACAGGTTCACAAACTTCGTTCATTTCCGAATCACTTGTTAACAAATTAAACTTACCTCGTAGTCATGCTAAAATTCCTGTAATTGGATTATCCGCTATTGCAGCTGGTACCACCAAAGGGGTGGTCCACATCAAACTTAATTCTAAAATCAACTCAAAATCCATTAGTGTACACATCTTTATATTGCAACGAATAACATCAACCTTACCAAACTGTGAATTTCCAAATCCAGTGACAACTATACAACTAGCTGATACCACGTTCAATATACCAGGGTCAATTGATATTTTGTTAGACGCCGATGTAGTATTCAAAAGTTTTGAAGAAGGACGCTTTGAGATCACAACCACACCCTTGACAGCACAATTGACAATTTTTGGTTGGGTTATTGCTGGTAAATTACCTGAACATCACCCCATAACGACATCCTTTTGTACAGTATCATCCTTACATGCGAACATCGATGTCGATCAAACTTTAAAAAAATTCTGGGAGCTTGACTCAATTCAGATAACGCCAATTCTAACTGACGAAGAAGCACACGCTGAGGATAATTATATTAAGAACACATACCGTGATGACAATGGACGATATGTCGTTAGTCTTCCATTTAAAATGCCTTCAATTCCATTAGGTGATACATATCATTCAGCTTTAATCGTTTACGTTCAATGGAAAGAAGATTCACTAAAAATCCGGACTTATTAACAAGCTACCAAACATTCATGGAAGAATATATACAGTTAGGGCACATGGAAAGGACAGTTCCTATTACCTGCCACATCACGCAGTATTCAAACCGGAGAGTACTATCACTAAGTTACGTGTGGTATTCGATGGGTCCGCCAAATCATCCGGGTACTCATTGAATGATGCACTTTTGACTGGACCACCGATTCAGAAAGAGCTATTTACTGTTTGTTTACGATTTAGGCGCCATCGTTATGTTCACTGCGGACATTGAAAAAATATACCGCCAAATTCGAGTGTCACCTAATCACACTGATTATCAACGTATTTTATGGCGTAAATCTTCAACAGACTCAGTTGAGCATTACCGGCTATTAACCGTTAACAACATACGGAACGTCGTCAGCACCATTTCTGGCAATTCGCACATTGAAGCAACTAGCTTTAGATTCAGTAAATCAATTTCCGGTAGTGTCAAAAATTTTGCTAAACGATTGTTACGTTGATGACGTCATAACTGGCGCCCAAACTGCAGATGAGTTATTATCCTTCAAGTTAGCATTGAATGCAATGCTAGAAGGTGCTGGATTTAAGTAAAGAAAATGGAGCAGCACCTGTTGGCCATTATTACAAACATGTCCAGAACATGAATGCGAACTCTCAGCAGTCGATTTTGACGATGAAACACAATGTATCAAAACCGTTACATACGGAACGTCGTCAGCACCATTTCTGGCAATTCGCACATTGAAGCAACTAGCTTTAGATTCAGTAAAGAAAGAAAAGAAGAAAGAAAATCATTCACTCAAGTTTTGACAGCGGAAATGGATAACACCATTTTATATGATCTAAGTAGAAGGTTCTCAACCTGGACTAAACTCTTTAGAACGGTAGCATTTTGCAATAGATTTTGTATTAATTTACTTAATATCATTCAAGGTAAACGTAATAAAAATTTGACTGGCACGCTGTCGTCTGAAGAACTGCTAAAAGCTCAATGGATTTGTGTAAAATATGTCCAGCAACTAGAATTTAAATCTGACACAGAATTCCTAAAAAAGAACCATCAACTACCTGCCTCAAGCAAAATTATCAAACTGACACCATTCCTTGATCAACAAGGTATACTTCGGATCGGAGGGAGACTACAGATGTCCGACTTACCATACAAAGCGACGCATCCGATACTGTTGCCAAGAAATCATCCAGTATGTCAACTCATCATCAAGCACTACCATGTCAAATACTTACATGTAGGAATGAACGCATTAATGTCATTACTTCGTCAAGAGTACTGGATTCGCGGTTGTCGAAACATGATTAAAAGCATCATCCATGTTTGCATACCCTGTTTTAGGCAAAAACAGGCAACCACTTATCAACTTATGAGCAATTTGCCTATTCATCGAGTAAAATTTTCAAGACCGTTCACTCATGTAGGGTGTGATTATGCTGGTCCAATCACTCGACGTCTAGCAAGAGGTCGGCGTCCTACATATGTCAAGGCTTACATTGCACTCTTCGTATGCTTCATATGCTTCGTATACTTCGTAAGGCTGTTCATATTGAACTAGTGAGTGACTTAACCACTTAAGCATTTATTGCTGCTTTACGACGCTTTATAGCCAGAAGAGGCAAATGTTTACATCTATATTCAGAC
This sequence comes from Dolichopus griseipennis, assembly GCA_963082915.1. Taxonomy (NCBI): domain Eukaryota; kingdom Metazoa; phylum Arthropoda; class Insecta; order Diptera; family Dolichopodidae; genus Dolichopus; species Dolichopus griseipennis. The sequence goes on from OY720441.1 coordinate 289,186,289, forward strand.
AATGGCACCAACTTTGAAGGTGGTCAACGAATGCTTGATGAAATGCAAAAAGTCATACTATCAAAAGAATTCAATACAACCATTCAACGTTTCCTGGCAGAAGACAATATTATTTGGACATTTAACCCTCCAGCTGCTCCCCATTTTGGTGAACTGTGGGAAGCTGGGGTTAAATCAGTAAAAACTCACCTGAAAAGAGTAATCGCCAATCATATCCTAACATTTGAAGAGCTTAACACAATAATGATCTGAATATTTACATTTTTGAAAAAATATATCATTAATTTTTTGTACGCATATTAATTGCGCTCACAGTATTGCATTTGATAAATCACATTTTGTTTTCTCTTCACATTAAAATAAATTTGTTTATTTTTTACTGTAATTATCTTAATGATTTTCATTATATAATTGTATCGCTCACTATTTAATACACATGCATGCATGTATTTGAATTACATCTCATTAATTGTTATTCAGCAATACATCATATTATTGTTTTGATGTTTGTGGTATGTTGCAAGTATATGTAACATGTCAGAACGTACTTTTTTGAGTACATCACATTTTTTTATCGGTTTGATCTTTCTTCTGCTTTTGGACGTCTTAAGAGTAAGATGTAATTGAATTAACACAAATTTATATTTTGAACAAATTGTATATCAAAACTAATAAAATTAAAGTTAGAACTTAAAACCAAATAAAATTAAATTATTTGAAAGTAAATCAAAAAATTGTTTGTATTATCTTATATCTACAATTGTTAATTGAACTAAAGTTAACACTATCCTTAAAAGTAATAGAAAAATAAATAAAACTCTTGCTAATAATTCAAAAAGTAGCATTAAAAATGATGAAATTAACCAAAACAATGATAATAATACAGAAAAAAGAGAAAATGATAGTATTAGTAAGATTAAAAACGATAGAATTATCTAAACCAATGATAATGTAAAAAGGAGGATTAAAAACGATAAAATTAACCTAAGCAATGATAATAATAATGTAGAAAAAAGAGAAAATGATAGTATTAGTAAGATTAAAAATGCTACAATTAACCAAACCAAAAAAGTATAAATAATATAGAAATAAAAGACTCCAAGTACCCAAAATTACTTGATCGGCAGATGGTAATGGCAGAACAAGAAAATATCATGCAAATTGGAGATTTAAAAAATTTTATTTAAATATATGTAGCATTGCATTAGAAAAAAAATACTGGAACTTGAAACATTAGTTAATGAATATAAAGAAATAGGCATAGTAATAATTACAGAGGTTTGGATTTATGAAAAGATACCTACAACATCCCCAATTATCAAGCAGTTTAAAACTGTAGAAATAAAACAAGAGGAGGTGGGACTGCCATCTTTATTAAAAATATTATTAGTTTCAATGAAATATGTAAAGATGAAAAATAATTAATTTACTGTAATTGAAATCCTAAACTCAAAACCAAAATCAAAAATCGGTACATTTTATAAAGCTCCAGTGGAAAACAGCAACCTATTTATGGAGTTTCTTGAACTTAAACTGGTAGATAAGGCAAACCATATATTTTTTGCAGATACCAATCTAAATCTATTTGAGAACTCCAATATAATTTTTAAGTATAAGGATATTATAGCAACTTCTGGGTATAGCATAGTTAATAAAACGGAAAGTACAAGAAATACAACTAACTGTAGCACCTTAATTGATCACATAATAACAAACATGAATGGCAATTATGATGTTAATTATATAATAGAAAATAAGTGTCTGTCGGATTTTGTCAACATAAACAAAATCGATTATAATCAAATGCGTTCCATAGTAAAATACAAAATAGAAAATAATAATATACCAGTATAATCGAAACCTTAGTTAAAATTATACAAGAAGCAAAAAGATTATGTATTAAGGCAATACCAATGAGAACGAGAAATAATAGCTGGATAACACCTTTTATTATATATTGAATAAATATTCGGAAAATATTGAATAATTCTATAAAAAATACCAATGAAGATAAACTGAAAAAGTTTACTTATGTTATTAAAAGAAATGGTGAAAAAACTAAAAATGATGATCAAACTGCAAATACTCTCAAAAAATTTTTTTAAGAAATAGGAGAGTGTATTTAAAAAAAACATTCTAAATACCAACGATTTTACTAACTGCTCACAAAATTTATATAATAGTAACTCGTTGTTTCTTATTCCAGTTATAGAACCAGAAATCCATCAAATTATTATTAATTTAAATAAAAATGCAACCCCAGGATTGGATAAAATTACAGTGAGAGATCTATAAGAGTTGGTCAATATTACAACCCAACCTTTAGTAAATCTGATAAATGAAAGTTTCACTAATGGTATATTGCCTGATTCGTTAAAAAAAGCATATTAAGTTCCTATTTACAAAAGTGAAGATTGTCAAAAGAAGATTGTGGTAACTATAGACCAATTTCGATTCTAAACTCAATTTCAAAAATATATGAAAAAGTTATTAATTCAAGAATAAGAAGATTCATTACTAAAACAATAGGCTTTGATCCTAATCAATATGGTTTCTTAGAAAAAAGTGGTACAGATTATCTTAGAACAGCAACCTTGGAACCTATTTATGATGCCTTGGATAACGGCTACTATGTTGGCGCAATTTTTATTGACTTCTTAATAGCATTTCTTACCAAAAAGTTATTTGACAAATAGAACCCAATGTGTTAAAGATAATGAAGTACTAAGTGATGAAATAGTAATAAAAACAGGAGTACCACAAGATTCATTACTGGGGTCTTTATTATATCTGCTGTATATAATGGACTTACCTAAAAACAATATTAAGTCAAAATACAACATTTATGCGGATGACACTAACTTTATAGCAAAAGCGAAAACATTAGAAGAGCTTCAAAATATACAGATGTATTGCAGTTTGTTGCACCAAAATGAATAATGCATAAATGCAAAAAAAACTAATTATATGATATTAAAAATGCAAAAGAAAACAAATGATAATATTACGCTTAAGGTAAAGGATACTATAATAGAAAAAGTTGATAATGTTAAGTACTTGGGAATGATAATTGACGAAAACTGAAGATGGGATAAACAAATAAAAAGCATTAAAAAAAAAATTATTCCTATAACCATGGCTGTCAGAAGAATGGGGAGTATTCCGAATTATGCTGCTAAACTTATATATAATAGCCATATATTATCAAGAATTAGGTATAATATATGCAGTTGGAGTCATTGTTCATATTTTCATAAAAATCAAATGAGTGCAGTAACGAATAGAGCCCACAAAACTTATTTAATTTGAATATAAGAACCAGAACTAATAATTTATATTAAATAATTGATACACTGGATATTAACCAACTATTTTACTTTGAAAAATGTAATTACATGTATAATATCCTGAACAATAATATTAAGTCAAAACTAAAACTTCAAAATAGGGAGAATATTCAGAATTATCTAACCAGAAACAGGAAAAATATCGAAATTCCTAAAGCCAAAACAACGTTGAAGCAAAAGGTCTAAAACGCAGCGCAATAAAACTTTTCAACTCGCTACCGGTAGAAATTAAAAAAAATCAAAATTTAAACATATTTAAAAGTAAACTTAGAAAATTTGTATAAAATCTTAGAACTAATCTTTGAAATTTGAATATTTAAAAAAAATCTAGAAATTAGAAAAATTGTAAAAAACAATAAGTTATTAAATGCTAGTTATAAGCTGAAGTTTTAGAACTACTTAATTTTTAATACATAATTTTATATACAGGGTGTGCCCGACTCGATGGTCTTCCTTCAAATGGGTGATTGGGCATATCGAGCAGAACAAAAAATTGTATGAAAGGGGGGGGTCTATTTTCATTAGTTTAGAAGTTATGGGGCCTTAACTATTTTTCAATCATAATTTAGTTTTATTTCGATAAAATTGGAACTAAATAAGATAAAAAAAAAGTAAGTATAGCATTTAAATGCTTATTAATGCAGTTTAGTTAAATTTCAGGTATCACAAAAAAGTTTTTATTTTATAACTTTCAAAGTTTTTGAGCTATAAAAGTGCTAGTATACTCAAAATGCAGGGAAAGAGAAGGGTAATATTTTGAAGTAAAAAAAACTGTTATGTTAATACCGTTATTTTCTTGATAAAAGGGATTTAATTGATATTTTGTTAAAAATATTGGACTTTAAGCCCTTATAACCTCAGACTGAGAAACTTTAAAGTAATATTTGATCGTAATTTAGAAATCTGCATTAATAAGCGTTTCAATGCTATACTTACTTTTTTTTTATCTTATTTAGTTCCAATTTTATCGAAATAAACTAAATTATGATTGAAAAATAGTTAAGGCCCCATAACTTCTAAACTAATGAAAATAGACCCCCCTTTCATACAATTTTTTGTTCTGCTCGATATGCCCGATCACCCATTTGAAGGAAGACCATCGAGGCGGGAACACCCTGTATATAGTAAAGTTATATGAAATTAAATAAAAATTGAACACAAAAAAAAAAAAAAAGTTGTTTGCGGTTTGGGCATTTTGGAGTTTGCTGCTATTGAAGCGTTTGCTGTTATAAGGCTTCTTTCTATATAGTTTGATCTTGAAGTTTCCTGTGAGCAGTTCGTGGTTACTATCTATATCTGCTCCTCTTCTGTTTGTCACATCTGTAATAGAATTTCTCCATGTTCTGCTGACGCAAATGCTTGACAAAACTCGATCAATCTGTCTCCATTATTGTTCATTATTCCAAGTCCATATTTTTCGATAATATTTCTTAAACTGGTATTATCATTGCCAACGATATTCATCAGTATGACTATATCCTTCTTATGAATTCTTTGCAGTGTGGATGTTAATTGTGTATAGAATTCTTCTTACTTTTCAAGTTCGACTTCTTCTTACTTTTCAAGTTCGACTTCTTCGGCTGGCGCGTAACATTGTATGATGGTAAAATGACGTATTTTACCGCGGAATCGGGCTTGGATAATCCGTTCACTTACCTACTATCCATTGTCCTATTCGTATCATTGTTTTCCTACTGAAGGTCGTTACCAGGTGATAATTTGTGTTTCCGAAGCTTCTAGTGTAGTTGCAAATCTTTTTCTACTATCCTAAGAAGGGAATTGGCCTTATTCTAGGAAGAATGCCATTTGGTCTTATCTCTGACATTAAAGTGTTTTTTTTTCTTATGCATTTATTCCTATATTATCCTTATTTATTGTAATTTGACAGCTCTATAATGAATTCATCTATCGGCCAGTATAGAAGCGACATCTTTATTTTTTTCGTCAGTTGGCGTCGTGATCTTTACATAACGCTGTCAATTAAGATACGGCGTATATGACGCATATGACATCTTTATATTAACACATGCACATGTTGGTATAGAATTAATATTTATTTATATTTGATATTAGTATATAAAGTATTTCAGGAACATGAGATAGGCTTTTAATAGGTAATTTATTTTGTATTAATTTGTTACTAGTTATTATTTTTATATTTTTTGATCTAAGATATTGTGATATAGAATATTTATATATTGCGATATGGATCGAACCCGAGACCTCTCACTCTATTACGAGTCTTTAACCACTACACCATAGGCTGGATATATTAGTATTGATTACTAGAATGTAAATAATTATCAGTAGAAGAATTTTAATATTATTTTATCTTGTTGGTTACAGTTTGTTATAGTTTTTTTTTTTTTTTGTTTTATTATGTTTATTATTAGTTATTCGCAATATTTAAAAGAAACAGATTTAATATAAATTGTGTTATTTTAAGTATGATGTTTCTTGAAAAGTTGAAATTAGTTTGCTGATGTAATGACTCCCTCATTTCGTGCATTTATTTCGTGCATATATCTATTATATGTTCACAAAATGTAAGTGTTTTATTATTTTTCTTAAGAATTTATGTATTAGTGATTGGTTTTTAATGTCATCTTGTAATTCGTTGAAAATTATTTTAGCCGATGATAGTAGGTTATTTCTGATGAATGAGTAGGTTGATTGTGGTGTTACGAGTTGATCTTGTGTTGTAAGAGTGTATATCTGCATGCCAATGTAGGATAATTTGTGTTTTGTATAGATTATTCAGAATTTTAAGTATATATTTAGCTTTTTCTAATTTTATTATATTGAAGATGGTTAATTTTGATGTTTCTTTGTATAACATTACCGTATTAAAGGCCCAAGCGTAATTGAAAAGTCTTCTCAGTGACCGGTTTAAGAGAATGTGAACCCTGTTAATTATGTAGGTTGGACAGTTAGACCAACATACAATGTGTTATTGTATTTGTGACATTATATGGGAATTGAATATAAGATTTGCCGTTTTTAAATTAAGTTTGATCCTAGTTCTTTTTATTGCTCCTATTACCGCCGCGATTTTATTGCAGAAGTTGCCTACGTGCTTATCCCATTTTAGCTTCTCATCGACCATTAACCTAAGGTATTTATATTCCTTTACTTTTTCTATATTCACATCTTGTATCTTGATTCTCGGTGAAATGTCCTCCGCTCTCTTGAGTTTGGAAATCATATATTTCGAGCTATTTAGAGCTTTTTAGTGTAAGTTCATTGCCCAGTCTCCATTCATCATATATTTTGAGATCCCTGTTGATTACTTCTTCCAGTTCTTGTTTGTTTTTAGCACTGTAAAGAGGCAGGTATCGTCAGCAAAATAACATATTTGCCCACTAACCCAGCTTCTTTGATGTTCTGAATATACATTTGGTACAAAATAGGACTGATCGTTGTAGTATCCCAACACTCATTAGATGTGGAGTATTCAATTTGTTTCCCATCTTGATTCTGATCCATCTACTTGACAGATAATTTCTTATTTATGCATTAGCTTTGCCTCTTATACGTAATCCCTAAAAAACCCTATGATGTGCCGTATAAAAAGCTTTCTGTAAGTCGATGAATATTGCTGCTGTGTAGTGGCCATATTTGTATTACAATGTTTTCGGAACTCGAATTGGTTATCATCGAAACCTTCTCGTAATGTATTTGTTATAAATTCCTTAATTCTTGCGTTTAATATTTTTTCGCATATTTTTCCTAGGTTATTTAATAATGAGATATGTCTGTAGTTGTTAACGTTGTCTCTGCTTCCTCTCTTATATAATGGAATAGTTGTTGCCTGTTTACAGGACTATTAAAATATACCCGTTTCATTTTGTTTAGAATCTCTTGTGTTAACCATTTATTGTTCCTTGTTCTAATTATCTTAGCTTTTGTAATATCCTTAATATCAGTTTGAGTTGATTGATTTTTCCATTCTAATTCTTTTTATTTTGAATTTTGTCAGAGCAACAGTTATAATCTTGTGATCAAATAACGCATTTCTATGAAGTTGCATTATTAGATCATAGTTATTAGTGTCAATGTTGGTTTAAACATGATCAATTATTGAAGTGGAAGTAATTGTAACTCTGCTAGCTTCCTTAGTGTCTATATGATTTACTATTCTTAAACCGTTTGTATCGCACATGTTTTGGTAGTATATCGATGATTGTGTTAGGCTTAGAAGATCGATGTTGGTGTCCGCAAGCATTGTAATATTGTTGAATCTGCTGAAGATGCCCTCTAAGTGATACGTAAAGTTGAAATCCTCATGGTTATCTGATTTGTAAACAGTTAAAATTGTTATTGCACCTATATCTGTTGATAATTCAATGATGATTGTGTTGAATCTGCTATCTATATCTAAAGTGTTAAATCGTATGCCTCCTCTTCTCCTCTTGAAGAGACAGCAACTTCATTTAAAAATCGCGTTGTATCCTGGCAAGTTGTAATAATTGGATTCATGTGAGAAAATTCAAGTTTAATTTATTATGATGATATCTTCCGCTAATTTGTTCCTTAAACTTCTAGCATTGGTATATAAAATTTTAAGAGACTCACTCATTCAAAATTTTATCTGAAGTATACCTAATTTAGCTAATTAGTATAGCTAATTTTTTCTCTTTTTGCTTCAATATGTTTCCTAATTAAAGATCAGTGAATGCTTGTGGCACGATGTGTAATTTCCATTTTATTATGGTCACTTTGGTACTTGTTGAAGGCAATACAATTGTTGCATTTGGTTGATTCACTTCTGAATTCTTGAGTACGATGCTCTTCTGCACGTTTCGCGCATTTAACTCCTTTGCATTCGGAGGCTTTATGATTGAAGCCCAAGCATTTGAAATATTTTAACACAGTAATATCTTCCTTCACATAATGTGTTTCCCAATCTATATTTATATAACTATTCACCATTTTGCGAACGTGCTTCCCGCTCCTTCTAAGTATAATGTCCTTTTCTTGGTTGTTATATCCTGTTTGGTGTGAACCATTTTCATAGCATCACTTTCCAACATTTGCTGGTTTAGGTGTAATATTTCTGTGTTTAGTTCCTCCGGCTTGTAGTTTCTGTTTACTCCACTTATTTTGATTCTTGGATTCATCTGTCTTGAGTTTTTTATTTTGTAATCTGCCCCCAGTTTTTTTTTGTAATTCTTTTTTTAATTTTTCATTATTTGCTTCATTATTCAATCTAATCATTATTTCTCCATCTTTCATGTTTCTTAGCATGTTGATTGGTGTTTTAAGTTCCCCTGGTGAAATTTTCCCCTTAACATTTTGTTTAGTTGTCTCAGCAGGATGTATTATTTTTGACTTGGTTATGATTGCTTTAGAAAAATTTTTTGTTTTGCTATACTGGTTGACCATCACTTTTGATGGTCTTTGTAATTTCTGCATAAGATTTATTGCATTTTTGATATTATTTTTGCTATTGTTTAATCCCAATATTTTTTTGTTAATCTCCTGTAGTTGCTTGTTGATTTCGTTGAATTTTAAGTCTAAAGTTGATTTTTGCTGCCCTCCATGTTGATGAGTTCTCCTTTATAAGTTTGTCTAGTTTTGCTGAAGATGGCAACGCATTCTTTCACAAAATATGTGCCTCTACTTGTTAAATAGTAGTATGTATATGCCATTTCATCGTCAGTTAAAGCTCTTTTGGAGCTTTTTTAATGCTGTTTCGGCGGCAGCAGGAGCTTTTGTCGGCAGTTCTCCTAAAGTTATGCAATAAAATTGTGATAAGTAAAAGTTTTGTGCCTTTGAGTATTTTAAATTAAGCTTAGAGGTTAGAATATCAGTTATGTTTAAATTTCAAATTAAAACAATAATAAGATTAAACAAGTTTCAGTCTTTGAGTATTTTAAATTAAGCTTGGTTGTTAGGATATCAGTTATATTTAAATTTCAAATTAAAATATTGTGCTTATTGTTCTTAATGAAATATGAAAAGATTTAAAGCTTTGTTTAAATACAAAGTTAATATTATCAAAGTTTAAGCTTGATTTAATATTTCCGTGAAAATTAAAAAAATTTTTATAAATTAAAACAAGTAAAGAAACAGTCAGTCGCAACCGACTTAGAAATACCCTACACCAAATTTGGTTCAAATTTAATGACATATCCATAAGTCATTTTAACGCCATAAAAGCTGTTATTAATTTGATTGTAAGACATAGCTAACCAAATTAACTTTATAATACTAAAAACATTTTCTAATTACAAGTTTTTTAGCAAGTACCTTTGAACATAGCTAAACCACTACAATTAAGTCTAAATTTCGGGGACACATAGGAAATAGGAAATATATTCTTTGGCTTCGAAATTATACTCGTTTGGCTTCAAATCGATCAAAAGCTTCTAGAATCCGAACTCATTGACCAAACTCGACCACAACCAATTCCAATGGTACTTTCATTACTAGTAACCTAGAGTTTAAATTTCATCAAAATAGCGGCATTATTTTTTGAGTTATGGTGTTTTTAAGATATATGTTTGGTAGCCTTTGAACTTTTCAAGGGTTCCAGAACCCGAAATTATGGTACGATTTCACCCATATGCAGTCCCCGTCATACTTTCAATACTAGTTAACCCTTGTACATAATGGGAACGTTCTATCTTAATTTTAAGTTACTAGTTTTATTAATTTCGATGATAAACTTTTACACATTGGGGGGTCTAAGAAAGGTGCAAAATTAGAGGGACACGCAGGAAATAGTAAAGAACACCCATGTGCCAAATTTGAAGCTTCTACATTTGTTTCAAGTTACTATCTTTATTAATTTCGAAAATATGCTATAAGGTCCTTGGAACTGAGTGACTGGTCCACACCCACTACTCCAATTGGGCTCAAATTTCAAGGATACTAAGGAAATCGAAAGCGCCACCCTGAAACCAAATTTGGAGGTTATATCTTCGGAATTATGCTAGTTTCGCCTAAATTCGATCAAAAAGTTCTAAGTTCCGAACCCATCGTCCAATCCTCACCACACGCAATCGCCGCCGTACATTCATTACTAGTAATCTACAGCACAAATTTGATGAAGAAAGCGTCATTAGTTGTTGAGTTATTGTGATTTTTTATATATGATCGTTAGCCCTTCGATCGATTAAAAGCTCCAGAATCCGAACCAATAGGCCGATTTCGCCCATATGCAATCCCCGCCGTACTTTCAGTCCTAGTAACCTACAGTTAAAATTTTATCAAGATAGCTCCATTATTTTTTGAGTTATCGTGCCTACGGACGGACGGACGGACAGACGGACAGACGGACAGACGGACAGACGGACGGACAGATGGACGGACGGACATGGCTATATCGACACAGGAGGTCACGCTGATCACAAATATATATACTTTTCCATATCTAGCTCGCTTGGTATGGTGTGGTTACAAACACCATACCAAAGTTAATATACCCTTTTACCTATTCTATAGGTGTAGGGTATAAAAAATAAGCTTAAGCTATTGAGCTCAATATTCTTAATAAGATATGAAAAGTTTTTTAAATATCAGTTATGTTTAAATTTCAAATTAAAACAAAAATAAGCTTAAGCTAGTTTGAGTGTTTGAGTATTTTAAATTAGGCTTGGTGGTTAGGATATCAGTTATGTTTAAATTTCAAATTAAAACAGTAATAAGCTTAAGATATTGTGCTTACTGTTCTTAATTAAATATGAAAAGTTTTTAAAGTTTTGTTTAAATATAAAGTTAATATTATCAAAGTTTAAGCTTGATTTAATATTTCCGCGAAAATTAAAAAAAAGTTTTATAAATTAAAAAAATAAGCTTAAGCTATTCAGCTGAATATTCTTAATTAGATATAAAAAGTTTTTTAAATATCAGTTATGTTTAAAATAAGCGTAAGATATTGTGCTTACTGTTCTTAATTACATATGAAAAGTTTTTAAAGTTTGGATTAAATACAAAGTTAATATTATCAAAGTTTAAGCTTGATTTAATATTTCCGCGAAAATTAAAAAAAAAGTTTTATAAATTAAAAAAATAAGCTTAGGCTATTAAGCTGAATATTTTTAATTAGATATGAAAAGTTTTTTTAAATATCAGTTATGTTTAAATTTCAAATTAAAACAATAATAAGCTTAAGATATTGTGCTTACTGTTCTTAATTAAATATGAAAAGTTTTTAAAGTTTGGTTTAAGTACAAAGTTAATATTATCAAAGTTTAAGCTTGATTTAATATTTCCGCGAAAATTAAAAAAAAAGTTTTATAAATTAAAAAAATAAGCTTAAGCTATTAAGCTAAATATTTTTAATTAGATATGAAAAGTTTTTTAACTATCAGTTATGTTTAAATTTCAAATTAAAACAGTAATAAGCTTAAGATATTGTGCTTACTGTTCTTAATTAAATATGAAAAGTTTTTAAAGTTTGGTTCAAATACAAAGTTAATATTATCAAAGTTTAAGCTTGATTTAATATTTCCGAGAAAATTAAAAAAAAAATTTTATAAATTAAAAAAATAAGCTTAAGCTATTAAGCTAAATATTTTTAATTAGATATGAAAAGTTTTTTAAATATCAGTTATGTTTAAATTTCAAATTAAAGCAGTAATAAGCTTAAAATATTGTGCTTACTGTTCTTAATTAAATATGAAAAGTTTTTAAAGTTTGGTTTAAATACAAAGTTAATATTATCAAAGTTTAAGCTTCATTTAATATTTCCGAGAAAATTGAAAAAAGTTTTATAAATTAAAAAAAAATAAGCTTAAACTATTGAACTGAATATTTTTAACTAGATATGAAAAGTTTTTTAAATTTAGTTTATACTTAATATTATCAAAGTTTAAGCTTGATTTGATATTTACGTGAAAAATTTAAAAAATTCAAAGCTGATAAAGCTCGTCTGTTATGTTTGAAAATTAAGCTTCCAACTGCCATTTTAAAGTTGAAAAGCTTAAAAAATCGATGGAAATTTTTTGTTTGATTATTAACTTAACTGCAAAAGTTTTGAAAAAAATGAAACAAATAAACGTTTGAAATTATATTGTTAATTTTGTTTTTTTTTTTTTTTTTTTTTAACTTGAACTTGATCACGTTTTCTATAAGTTTAAGTTTGATTTAATATTTCTGTAAAAATAGAAAAAAAGTTTTATAGGTTTTGAGTTGGATATGCTTGTTTATCTTTTTTATCTTTATCTTTTTTAATAGTTTTATTATGTTTGAAGGAAATACATTTTAGATTTTGATCCAATAAATTCAGAAACAATTATTCCATTAAATTCATCTTTAAAAAGACCTAGAACTGTTTTATTCATTAGAGGAAAATTAAATAAATTGTCAGATGGAATCTGATGTATCAAAACGTTTTGGTATTTCATTAAATATGTCAGTGTAAAAATCATCTGTCTGTATAGTATAAATGAAACTGTCAGTGTCTGTATAATTTAAAAAGACCTTACTACCATATTTAGGTTTAATATAATCATAATGAAAATCATACATAAGAATTTTAAATTGTTCGAGTATCGTAAATCCCAAATATATAGGTTTGTCATAACATATATTTGTATGATTAAGCTGAATGGCTATCAAGTTTTCAGTAAATCTAGAGTGACTATGATAATTTGGTTTTGCTATTAACGCTCGAGCACCTACATGTTTTCCTTGACTTTCCCAAGAGGTAGCTATTTGGACATTTTTTCTTTTATCTACATTTTCCATTGTTTTACCAAAAACAGCATTATTCATTAATTTAAAATAATCTTTTTCAAAAGCAGTTTTAGCCATTGACCTGTGTGCGTTATTTAAATCAATATATTTTTTTAACCAATTGCTTTGTGTGAATTTTAGTACTCTATAAATTTTTTTGAGAATCAAGCCGTTTCGAAAACACTGTTTTAAGTTTCGATAATGGATAATATATTTGCGTTTGTTTGTTAAGTCAACTAACAGTTTAGGAATTTTACCTTTCAGTGGAACTTTGTTTTCAGCGCAAAAAGGAAAATCATTGTGCAAATCATGTAAATGTTGAGGGTAATCTAAATCCACTTCTAAAACTTAACCAGTTTGCGAATCATCGGCAACTGAAAGCACATCAATATTTTAAGGAGTATCAACCCACTGAAAATCTTTATGAGGTAAATATTGGATAATTGCCCATCCATATAAATTGTTGGCATCTTCATATACTATATATTTGGAAGGTTCGTTATTTTTATAAGATTCCCCCATAAATTTATTATTATCCCTTTTTTAAAAAAATTATACATACCAACATCAGTTAACAACTCTAATTTCATATCAGTGTATTTTAACATAGCCGCCCATGACAAACCTGGTGTACTGTAAAAATTTGTAGGATCTAAAGAATAGATTTTGGAACATATTTTTCGAAAGTTTTCAAAAACATCAGTCAAAATAAGTACATCTGTTTTAAGGTAAAGTTTAAGATAGTCCCATAAATTTTGATATTTAAACGTATTCCATACATTAACTGCATGAATGTAGCCTTTATCGGAACATGGTGTGTTTGTCATTTAATTGGTAAAATTGTCTTGTGGCGGTAAACATGTTTCGTCGAGTCGTTCAATTGAATTTAAATACTCATAGGGAAAACTCCCTTTCGAGTCATAAGTTTAAATTTTTCATTATTATTGAATTATTTTTTTATATGAATCAAATCGTTTTCATTTAAATTTTTACACAATGAATCAAGGCTAGAAGCCATAAATCTGAAGCTATCGAGAAAACGTAAATAAAATGAATGATTATTATCTATTGTAATTTTTTTAGATAATGAAATATAACGTTCTTTATTCAAAGGAATGACACCAATATGTCCATTCACTTCGTTCAGTTCTTTAAATAAAAGATGACAATCATAGCCGGAAAAATTGTAAAAAAATTTTGGGAAAAAATTTGATCGTCTATACAATAAGTTGCAATAAGAATGCAGGACCTCTATAATTGTCAGTAAAGTGGCAATGGTCTCTAATTCTATTATTAAAATCTAAATGCTTACCACATATGTGACACGTTTCTTGAACCAATTGTTGTAGCTGCTCATCCAGTGTTAGCGGATTCATCGGTTTTGAACTCATAAAGAAGGTTGAATATAATTCACTGCATGTTTCTGCCAATGATTGGATAAATTCCTTAGCACAGTTAGCTCCAACAAATTCTTTGAAACAGCTTAGACCATCACCAAAAGAACATTAAGAGAAAGCTACTGGAACATGTTGATGAATGTTTGTTGTTGAAGACATCGTGGAATCAGAATTGCATGTTGCAATAGGTTGTAAAATACTCTCAGCATCGACATAAATAACAAAAGGTGTTTTCAATTGTTGTTGATAACTCTTAAACTCCAGTGTATTTTTTTCAACAGACGGAAGCTTTATAACTACTTTATAGCATTCGGGTTTGTGTAAGTCACGTTGTTGTAATGTATAAAAATGTTGCAAGCACATATTACAAATACAAATTTGATGAGTATTCCTTATTACAGACCGACTTATCAATCTTGATAAATGTTTTATGTAAACAAAATGAAATTTTTCATCCCTTTCCAAAAGCAATAATTTGTGAATTGTTTCATATTTATTAACATTTTTTTCCACGGGTAAAATTCTAATGAACGCCCAGCCACTATCCTTTTTTTGGAAGTCTTCTACTTGTTGTTGAATAACGTTTTTAGCATTTTCAAAAAAATCATTAAGATCGTCTGCCTGTGTAATGCTTAACATTCGAGTTTGAAAAGATTTGATTGATATATTTTCAAACTCTTCTTCTTTTGGTTTTATATATTCACCGAAAAGTTCAAGATTCGCCTTAATGACATTGTGCTTTTTTAGTGATTGTCTCAACAATTCAATGATATCGGTTTGAGCCTTTTCTAAAAAGTGTGATGGGTTTAATATGCCTTCATCATCATTATCTCTAATAAATGTTTCTAGTCTATTTTGAAAACATTCATTAATACACCTAACATTAGTTTTAATGACTTCTGCTGCATTTTTCTTATGTTCATTTGTCCGAATGTGGTAATTCCACAAATTATTTGAGATGGCTGTTTTGCACTTCTTACAAAATTTTGTATTTTCATAACTTTCTCTGTGGTTTTTTATATGTTCTAATAAATTTTTTTTTCTATCAAATGCTTTTTGACATAAATCACATTTATGTTTTAATTGTGTTGTACATTTATGGCTTTTTAGATTATCCGGCCTTGTGAAAACTTTTTTGCACTCATTGCATTCCGATTTCATTTTTTTATTTGCTGAACTCAATAACTATTATAGGGTATAATAAATTTGCCATTACGTATGGGCGCAGAGAAGGAGGGGGGGGGGGGTAGATATAGAGTCAAGTGTATGGATCGGATCAGAATCGAAAAATAAATCGATTTAGCTATGTATGTCCGTCCGTCCGCACGATAACTCAAAAACTAAAGAAGCTAGGATCTTGAAATTTTCGCAAATTCGTTTTTTTGCAAGAGCCGTCATCGCTATTTAAATCCAGCCATTTTGGTCCATGGATTCGGGTAGCTGCCATACAACTTCTTTTTTTATATGAGTAATGCTCTGAACCTATTACAGCTGCGTGTCTGAAATTTTGCCAAAGTAGTTTGGTTTTATGGCCAAAGTTTCTGCAAAATATGGTTGGTCTAGTGGAGTGGGTTCGAGTAGCTGCCATACAACTTCTTATTTTATATGAGCATTACTCTCCACCTAATGAAGCTGGGTGTCTGAAATTTTGCCAAAAATTGTTTAGTGTAATGGCCAAAGTTTCTGCAAAATTTGGTTGATATGCTTCATAGGGTTCGAGTAGCTGCCATACAACTCCTTCTTTTATATGGCCATTACACTACACCTAATGAAGCTGGGTGTCTGAAATTTTGCTAAAAATAGTTTAGTGTAATGGCCAAAGTTACAGCAAAATTTGGTTGGTCTACGGCAGAGGGTTCCTGTAGCTGCCATACAACTCCTTCTATTATATGAGTATTCCACTACACTTAATAAAGCTGTATGTTTGAAATTTTGCCAAAAGTAATTAACCGGATGATATAATGTATATGTTACGGTCATACGGGTATCCCAGAGTTAACACAGTCTACTCTACTACACTCTTCCTCGTTTTTTGTTTGCTTTAATTTAAGTAAAAATTATTTGGTAACTAAAATGGATTATAACATAAGATCATATATATATATACTTTTAAAAATCACCGGGTATTTACTTATTTTTTGGCACCGCACAGCTTTAGAAACCTTCACAACTTTTTAATTTATATAATATTTTTCTAATATTGCAACAATATTGCATCTTATTAGGATATTAACTTTTTTAGAAAGGCGCGCCCGCATTACTATTCTAATCATAAAATCAAATAAATCTATAAAACGAAGAAGATTATAGTTGCCCTTGTCAACTTTTAGATACCCGTGTATACCCACTAACCGTTATTTATTTTCCTTATTCTATTATAAATATTACAAAAAAAATATACAATAGTTAAATAGTTAAAAAAAAAGTTTAACTTATTATCCCATTGTAATGCTGGGTGGTTATTATTTAAGATGATAAATCAATACGGTACTGTGTGATCTTCTATCAGAGGTTGGCCTATGACACAGTGTAGTTCCGTAATTGATTTGGATAATTTTTAGTGCATTATCCAATGCACTTTTTCAAACATTTAGGCGTGGTGCGCCGCTATCCAGTTTTAAAGAAATGAAACATTTATTTCTTTTGTTGGCAAAGCCAAGAATAACATTGATTTTATTTTACCAAAAACCCTTGGTATTTATACTTTTTTTTAGATTACAAATACATATAAATTAATTACAATAAAGATTACTAATATTATAGAAATTAGTTCTTACATTAAAAATTTGGTTCTAGTTACTTTAACCCAGATTTATTTATTTATTGGTATGCTACAAATAATAATTCACATAGTGCATTCCAAGAACCTCTTTAAGTGGGTCACTAGGTATTCTGTACACTCCGTTCATTAACACTAAGAATATACCACACACAATGTAATGCATTGCTTATAATTATTATTAGTAACATATGGTATATTCATATTACGAACGAAATGAAAACAGAAAGAAAAACAAAAATATAGAATGCAATATGATCCTTTAATTTGTAGCATATAATTATTTTAATTATAAGAATTGTCACAATAATGCTTAAATAATTATTTGCGGTGTATCACGGAATACAACTTATTGCAGTGTATTATGGAATTGAATGTAGATACACTACACCCTCACCCTTAAGAGAAAAATTATTTTGTTTTTGAAAGAATAGAAAATAACTTTTTATTTTGTATTTAAGCATTATAGTTTACAAGTACAAATTCTTATTATTTTATTTTTGTTAAAATTATTTTGAAATTTTTTTTTATTTTTAAATGAAAATTTTATTTAAAATTGTATTATTAAAATATTTTGTTTTTTCTTACATTTATCTTTATTTTTATTAATTTTAAAGTAATATTTATCTTAGATTTAATAAGTAATTTATTTATTTTAATATTATTATTTTTAATAGTAAAATGTTTTTCTTTATAATGTGAAGTACAACTAGTTTAATTTGATATCTCAATTAATTTATAAATTAAAAAAAAATGCTATTGTATATCTCTAAAAATATTTTTTTTTTTTTTTGTTTTGTATTACTTAATATTGTGATATTTCAATGTCTTTTAAATTACATAAATTTTCATTTTTTTTATTTTTTTTTTTTTGCCTTTAAGCAAATAATTTATTATTTATAATTGATGTAGGTTAGTATCGTTAGAATGAAAAAACAAAAAAAACAATACTTTTTATATAATTTCTGTAAATTTCTTTAGCATATTGTTATGTATTTCTTGGGTTTTCCCGTTCATTTCTACAATCGAATTTAAGTTATTTTGTTTAATAATTTTGTACGGGCCTTGATAAGGTGTTTGATGTTTTTTTCTATTACCTAACTTAACTAATACTAAATCTCCTACTTTAAAATTTGAAGGGTTGACATTTTCGTCAAATTTTTCCTTCCTATCTATTTTTACTTTATTTATAATCTCTCGTGTTCTATTTATAGATTCACGGAGTCTAACTTTTAATTCATTATTATAATCATCTAAATTATACACAGGATTTTTACTCGTTATAATGTCATTTGGTAAATATGCAATTTTTCCAAATACTAATTCGTATGGTGTGTAAATTGTGTCTATATGTGGTGTCGTATTGTATGCAAAAGTGTAGTAAGGTATCCATTTGTCCCAGTCATTGTCATTTGAAAATGCAAGTAGAAATTCATTTAAAACTTTATGGTTCCGTTCAATTGAACCTAAAGTTTGGTGATGATATGGAGTTGAAAATTTTTGTTCAATATTAAAACTTTTACAAATATTGTCCATTAATTCATTGTTGAATTCAGTATCTCTATCTGATTTTAATATTTTGAAACATCCATATTTAAGAATGAATTGTTCTACCAGTGTTTTAGCTACTGTAACGGCTTCTTTTGTTTCCATTGGATAAGCTACTACATATTTTGTCAAGTCACATTGTATTGTTAATATATATCTAAAATTATTTGACATTCTTAACGGTCCGACTGTTTCTATAGATACTATTTCAAAACTTGTTGTTGGAGTATCAGTTATCACCATTTTTTCTTTTACGTTTTGTACTTGTTTATTATAAGGACATAGTTTGCAATTAGAAATGTACTTTTTTACCATTTTAGACATGTTTTTCCAAATATATCTTTGTTTTAATTTTATGACGGTTTTTCTTATTCCCAAATGCCCTCCGTGTGGTGCATTATGGTATTCATCAATTAATTTATATTGCATAATAGCATCATTTATTTTCTGTGGGGGTATATATATAAGTATGTTAGTGGAAAGTGATTCATATTATTTTTATTATTCAATATATTTTTCTGCAGATTATTATATAAATTTTTAAATTCCATTTTCGGAATATACTGGAATATATCATCAGTATCACTTAATGCAAGCTTGCTTATTTTTAATTTGTATATTTCAGATAATAGCTTCTCAACTGTCGAAACGGATTTTGCATGATTATCACTACATCTTACTAATACTTCATTTTTAATTTTATTTATTTTAGGTACCTTACAATTTGAATCAACTATAAATTTTAATTTTATTAAATTTTTGACGTCAGATATGGATGTACAGTCCCAGATATGAAGTTGCGCAGGCTTCGGTTGAAAACTGTCATCCCTTTTATTTTTATCATTTTTATTATTATCAATGCCTCTATTTTTTATAGCAGACATCCCCCTAGTCATCACTAACATCTTTTTCACGGATTCATCATTATTTTTCGGAATCATACTCTTAAGTATGTCCGAGTCAATTTTTATTCTAGACAACGCATCAGCGTTAGTATTTATTGTTCCCTGCTTGTAAATTATTTCGAAATCATAATCAATTAAATCTAGTCTTATTCTTGTTAATTTTGAAGATGGATTTTTGTGTGAAAAGAGCGAAACTAAAGGTCTGTGATCTGTGACCGCAATAAATTTTCTACCGTAAAGGTAAGGTCTAAAAAAATTTATTCCCCAATGAATCGCTAATAGCTCTTTTTCTATAATTGGTTTGTTAATTTCATGTTTATTTAAAGATTTACTTGCATAAGAGATAGGTAAGTCATTTCCTATTTCTCCTTGCGAAAGAACTGCGCCCAGTGCAAAATCTGAAGCATCAGTTGTAAGTACAAAAGTTTTATCAAAATTAGGATATTGTAAAATAGGTGGACTCATTAATTTATTTTTTAAAGTTATGAATGCATTTTCACATTCATTTGACCATATAAATGGTTGATTTTTCTTTAATAACGAATTTAGACATTTAGCTGTTTCTGCAAAATTTGCAATAAATCTTCTGTAATAATTACAGAAAGCTACAAATCGTCTAACTTCGTCAGCATTTTTGGGTACCGGGTATTCTTTTATTGCTTTATGTTTTGCGGGATCGGTTTTTATACCTTCGCTTGTTATCAAATGTCCCAAGTACACAACTTCGGGTTTTAAAAAACAACATTTATTTGGATTTAGTTTTAGGTTGTATTTATTTAATCTTTCGAAAGTTTTTATTAAATTTTCATTATGATTTTTTATACTACAACCAAAAACAATTATGTCATCGACATAAAGAAAAGAATTTGAATTTAAACCGGTTAATGCTATAGTCAGCATTCTTTGAAAACTGCTTGATGAAATATTTAGACCAAAAGGTAACCTTTTGAATTGAAAATGACCATCTTGGGTCGAAAATGCGGTTAGTGGTCTAGAGTCCTTATTTAGTTTAATTTGATGAAAAGAACTAGTCATGTCTAAAGTTGAAAAGTATTTGGCTCTTCCTAATTTGTCTAGAACGTCTTTCAAACGCGTTAAAGGAAATTTGTCATTTACTATTTTATCGTTTAGTTTACGAAAATCAACTACTAAACGCCATTTCTTTTCATCATTAGTACTTTTTTTAGGTACTAGTAATAATGGTGAGTTGTAAGGGCTTATAGATGGTTCTATTAAGTCATCATCTAATAATTTTTGAACTTGTTTCTTGATTTCCTCTTGTTGTGATTGAGGTAATCTATAATTCTTTATATATACCGGATTGTTGTCTACGGTATTTAAATTTTGAGTAGAAAAATTATTTGTAGATAATGGTTCATTATCTAAATGGAAAATATTATGATATTTTTCAAATATTTTTAACAAAGTATCCTTTGCATGAACATCATTTGTTTCAATATTTATTAGTTTTAAGATTTCTTCTAATCGTTTTTTATCTTTTGTTATTGTTTTTGTATTGACTAAAATGTCATATTGTTTTAAAGAATTACATTGTATTTTAATTTCAGAATCAAGTACTTTTACTTCATGGTTATTGGTGTTCAAAATTTTTATGTGACTAATCCCTTTACATGGTATGATCGTATTGGCTATAAATACACCATCTTTTATTTCTTTATTTAAGACTATACTATCTTCTTTAATATTAATTTTTATTGGATGTATGATTTCACTTCTAGCGGGAATTGTAATATGTTTTATGTTCAAAGGTCTAGTTCTAATTGGAATGGTTATTTCTTCTTCATTGATATCTAATGTTAAAGTATACGTTTCATAGTCTATTTTACACATATACTTTATTAAGAAGTCTCTACCAATTATACCGTCAGTAGATATTGGAAAATTTTCATCTACAAGATGAAAAGTATTATATATGTATTTATTAGAAATATCTATTTTTATATTTATTGTACCGAGTGAGCATACTTCTTCACTCGTTATACCTGTTAATTTACATTTTGCTCTTTCGTTAATTTCGTATGAGCTATTATTCGACTGACAATTTTCTTTAAAAATTGATATGTCAGCACCTGTGTCTATCAAAAATTTCAAATCTTTATTATTATATCTTAAAATTATAAAGTTTGTCAAATCATGATTAAGATTATATATCTTTAATGGAGAGGATATCCGATCAGTTGAATTTTCTATTAAACTATCGGTCCTTCTATGCCTAAAAAATGGTTTTGGTCCTCTTCTTGGTTATTTATTATATTTATTCTCCTAGAGTTATTATTATTGTTCCTGTTCCTATTAAAATTATTGTTATTATAATTATTCCTGTCAGAATTGTTGTTCCTATTATTATTTCTAAAATTGTTATTCCTTTTGTAGTTGTTATTATTAAAATTGTTGTTGTTCTGTCTGTTTTATTTTATAAATTAATATTATTAATTTTCTGGATTTTATTAAATGTTTTAAATATTCATATTCTATTTGATATATGATATCTCAAATATATATAATATAATAAAATGTTTAGAAATATATAAATACGTTAAATATTGTTATGTGTTTTTATATTAATCAAAAAATTTATATTTGAATTTATTTTATCAATCTTAAATCTAAAAACTATTAAAATACGGATTCTGGTAATTTTAAAAAATTTTAAATTTGTAGTCGGCTTTCTTTATATAAAAATTATACTTTAAAATATTTTATATATATATATTTTGCATTTTAATTGATGTTATTAAGTTAGTTAGTCGGAAGTATTTTTTTTTTATTTTATTTATATAATATATAATAACTTTACTTTTATAAATATATTTATAATAGATTTTAATTTTATTTTAAATATAAATTTTATATATTTTTTGCTTTTTTATTTCTTTATAATATATGTATATATATTTATACCTTTTAAAGTAATATATTTAGTTTTCATATTAATAGGTTTGTATAGTAATTAATCCTTTTTGTAGTTAATAATTTTTAGTATATATTTATAATTTTTAAATTGTAAATTGTTTTGTTATAATATAAAAATTTTTTTTTTTTTTTTTTTTTTTTATAAATGTATATATAATTATCATTTGCAGGAGGGTATTTTATTTTCTTTGTCATTTTAAAATATTAAAATATGCATTATATACACGTACATATGAGATAATTAATTGATTAGTTTAATTAAATGTTTATTTTATCATAACGCTTGGAGTGGTTGATACAAATTGTTTAAGTAAGATATATATTTGTGTTAAATATTTAATAATTTGACTATAAAAATATTTTTTTTTTTTTTACATTAAACTTGCAGTTATGATAAAAATATTAAAGATTTTTTAATTAATATATATTAATCTTATTTTTATACCATTTTATAATATATTTTATTTTATCTGTGTTTTCGATTATTTGTAATTATAATATTTTATAAAAAAAAATAATAATAAAATTCACATAAATATTCATTACTTTGGTTTTTTTATAATATATTTTTTTATTTTTTTTTTTTTGCCATATAATATATATTATGTAATGTATATTATAGATTCTGGATTCTGGCCCAAGACACTGTCTATTCCTGGTGACAGTGTGGCAGGGTCGCCATGTAATGCTGGGTGGTTATTATTAAAGATGATAAATCAATACGGTACTGTGTGATCTTCTATCAGAGGTTGGCCTATGACACAGTGTAGTTCCGTAATTGATTTGGATAATTTTTAGTGCATTATCCAATGCACTTTTTCAAACATTTAGGCGTGTTGCGCCGCTATCCAGTTTTAAAGAAATGAAA
Source organism: Dolichopus griseipennis (assembly GCA_963082915.1). NCBI lineage: Eukaryota > Metazoa > Arthropoda > Insecta > Diptera > Dolichopodidae > Dolichopus > Dolichopus griseipennis. Next base: position 289,209,751 of record OY720441.1, read on the forward strand.
CATTTATTTCTTTTGTTGGCAAAGCCAAGAATAACATTGATTTTATTTTACCAAAAACCCTTGGTATTTATACTTTTTTTTTAGATTACAAATACATATAAATTAATTACAATAAAGATTACTAATATTATACAAATTAGTTCTTACATTAAAAATTTGGTTCTAGTTACTTTAACCCAGATTTATTTATTTATTGGTATGCTACAAATAATAATTCACATAGTGCATTCCAAGAACCTCTTTAAGTGGGTCACTAGGTATTCTGTACACTCCGTTCATTAACACTAAGAATATACCACACACAATGTAATGCATTGCTTATAATTATTATTAGTAACATATGGTATATTCATATTACGAACGAAATGAAAACAGAAAGAAAAACAAAAATATAGAATGCAATATGATCCTTTAATTTGTAGCATATAATTATTTTAATTATAAGAATTGTCACAATAATGCTTAAACAATTATTTGCGGTGTATCACGGAATACAATGTGTTATGGAATTGAATGTAGATACACTACCCCATAATTTTTGCTTAAAAGCAAGATACACTACCCCATAATTTTTGCTTGAAAGCAAAAAAAAAAAACACCAAAAAAAAAAAAAAATAGCCCACCCTAAAAGTTGGTCCGAGTGATGTCCAACTTCGCCAACTAACTTGCCCTATTACTTTACTTGCCCAGTTTTAATTTTAACCTCGTAGCTTCATTAGATTCACAGTTATCGAATTGACAACTTTGTATGGCAGCCCACTGAAAATGGGGCCGTAACATTTTGAAACTTCATATAAGTGCTCGATTCATTATATAACTAACAGTGTGTAATTTTCATCCTCGTAGTATAATCAGTTTCCAAGAAATTCATATTGGTGCAAAGAAGTTGTATGGCAGCCCCCCGAAAATGAAGTCGTAACATTTTGAAACTTCATATAAGTTCTTGATTCATTATAAAACAAACCGTCTGTAATTTTCATCTTCCTGGTATAATTACTTTTGAAGAAATTCATATTGGTTTAAATAAGTTGTGTGGCAGCTCCCCGAAACCATGGTCTGGTCTTATCCATAAAGAATAGGGAACCTCAAAAATGTCCAAAAAATGGTGTGTGTGAATTTCAAAACTCTAGCTCTAATTTTTCAATTCTATATCTTTTAATTAATTTTTAATTCACGAATATATTAAACTTAAGCAAAATAAGCTTCATATGATCTTATTCATATAATGATCATCATAATAGATAATAATCATCATATTCATAATGATTATATCTATCAATATCAATAAGCCATTTACTTAAAAAAAATCTTTGTGTTCTTTTTTGCTAATCTTAAATAAACTACGCATCATTTAAATAATATGAAATTCTAACTCGAAATCGTTATCAACAAAAAAAAAAAACAAAGAACAAAACAAAAATAAAAAAATAATTCATATAATTTCATGTTGTAATCAAATATGTAATAAGATGCATAGCAAAATTTCAAATTTTTATATGAAAATATTGGAGTTAAAAAAGTTAGTTGTTCGAGAGCTACCCGAAGTTTTGGTCCGATCTTAACCAATAATAGGGAACCTAGAAATTGGTTTAAAAATATTTTGTAAAAATTTCAAAACTGTAGCTCTTTCAGTTTTTGAGTTATCGTGCTGACACACAGACGGACAGACGGACAGACGGACAGACACACATAGCTAGATCGACTCATTTTTCGATTCTGAGCCGATACGTACCCTTGACACTATATCTAGCTCGTCTAGATCGATGCGTTACAAACGGAGGAGCAATTTTAATATACCCGATGTTATATATGTATGCACGTATGCATATATGTTTTATTTTGTAATATTATGTACTCATAATAAAGTAAATAATTTTTAATAACACTGAAGTAAAATTGTTGAAATATCTGACTTCCCTACTCATATAAGAAATAAAATAAAAACCAACTAACTAACTCATTATGCAGCTAACTGTGCTAAGGAATTTATCCAATCATTGGCAGAAACATGCAGTGAATTATATTCAACCTTCTTTATGAGTTCAAAACCGATGAATCCGCTAACACTGGATGAGCAGCTACAACAATTGGTTCAAGAAAAGTGTCACATATGTGGTAAGCATTTAGATTTTAATAATAGAATTAGAGACCATTGCCACTTTACTGGCAATTATAGAGGTCCTGCTCATTCTTATTGCAACTTATTGTATAGACGATCAAATTTTTTCCCAAAATTTTTTCACAATTTTCCCGGCTATGATCGTTTATTTAAAGAACTGAACGAAGTGAATGGACATATTGGTGTTATTCCATTGAATAAAGAACGTTATATTTCATTATCTAAAACTACTGTACTTAAATTTACAATAGATAATAATCATTCATTTTATTTACGTTTTCTCGAGAGCTTCAGATTTATGGCTTCTAGCCTTGATTCATTGTGTAAAAATTTAAATGAAAACGATTTGATTCATATAAAAAAAGAATTCAATAATAATGAAAAATTTAAACTTATGACTCGAAAGGGAGTTTTCCCCATGAGTATTTAAATTCCATTGAACGACTTGACGAAACATGTTTACCGCCACAAGACAATTTTACCAATCAAATGACAAACACACCATGTTCCGATGAAGACTACATTCATGCAGTTATTGTATGGAATACGTTTAAATGTCAAAATTTATGGGACTATCTTAAACTTTACCTTAAAACAGATGTACTAATTTTGACTGATGTTTTTGAAAACTTTCGAAAAATATGTTCCAAAATCTATTCTTTAGATCCTGCAAATTTTTACAGTACACCAGGTTTGTCATGGGCGGCTATGTTAAAATACACTGATATGAAATTAGAGTTGTTAAATGAGGTTGATCTGTATAATTTTTTTAAAAAAGGGATAATAATAAATTTATGGGGGAATCTTATAAAAATAACGAACCTTCCAAATATATAGTATATGAAGATGCCAACAATTTATATGGATGGGCAATTATCCAATATTTACCTCATAAAGATTTTCAGTGGGTTGATACTCCTTAAAATATTGATGTGCTTTCAGTTGCCGATGATTCGCAAACTGGTTACGTTTTAGAAGTGGATTTAGATTACCCTCAATATTTACATGATTTGCACAATGATTTCTCTTTTTGTGCTGAAAACAAAATTCCACTGAAAGGTAAAATTCCTAAACTGCTGGTTGACTTAACAAACAAACGCAAATATATTATCCATTATCGAAACTTAAAACAGTGTCTTCGAAACGGCTTGATTCTCAAAAAAATTTATAGAGTACTAAAATTCACACAAAGCAATTGGTTAAAAAAATGTATTGATTTAAATAACGCACACAGGTCAATGGTTAAAAATGCTTTTGAAAAAGATTATTTTAAATTAATGAATAATGCTGTTTTTGGTAAAACAATGGAAAATGTAGATAAAAGAAAAAATGTCCAAATAGCTAACTCTTGGGAAAGTCAAGGAAGACATTTAGGTGCTCGAGCGTTAATAGCAAAACCAAATTATCATAGTCACTCTAGATTTACTGAAAACTTGATAGCCATTCAGCTTAATCATACAAATATATGTTATGACAAACCTATATATTTGGGATTTACGATACTCGAACAATCTAAAATTCTTATGTATGATTTTCATTATGATTATATTAAACCTAAATATGGTAGTAAGGTCTTTTTAAATTATACAGACAGATGATTTTTACACTGACATATTTAATGAAATACCAAAACGTTTTGATACATCAGATTCCATCTGACAATTTATTTAATTTTCCTCTAATGAATAAAACAGTTCTAGGTCTTTTTAAAGATGAATTTAATGGAATAATTGTTTCTGAATTTATTGGATTAAAATCTAAAATGTATTTCCTTCAAATATAATAAAACTATTAAAAAAGCTAAAGGAATAAAGAAATATGTTGTCAATTCTTTAACATTAGATAATTATAAAAATTGTTTGTTAAAAAATGAAACTTGTTTAAAAGAAATGAAAATATTTAGATCATATTTACATACAATTTATACACAAAATTTAAATAAAGTAGCTTTAAGTTCATTAGATAATAAAAGATATGTAACTAAAGATAATATAAAAAAATATGCTTGGGGGCATTATGCCATTGAGCAATAGTTGTAAAAAAACAAAACAAAAAAAAAATCTAATTTTTGTTAGCTTAATAAAAAATCACAATTTAAAGATGTTTAAATAAAATAAAAAATATTATACACACATTGTGAAAAGTGTCTTTCAATTTTAATTTTAACATTGATATTAGTTTTGTATATTAACTTTGTATTTAAACCAAAACTATAAAAACTTTTCATATCTAATCAAGCATATCCAACTCAAAACCTATAAAACTTTTTTTCTATTTTTACAGAAATATTAAATCAAACTTAAACTTATAGAAAACGTGATCAAGTTCAAGTTAAAAAAAAAAAAAAAAAAAAAACAAAATTAACAATTATATTTCAAACGTTTATTTGTTTCATTTTTTTCAAAACTTTTGCAGTTAAGTTAATAATCAAACAAAAAATTTCCATCGATTTTTTAAGCTTTTCAACTTTAAAATGGCAGTTGGAAGCTTAATTTTCAAACATAACAGACGAGCTTTATCAGCTTTGAATTTTTTAAATTTTTCACGTAAATATCAAATCAAGCTTAAACTTTGATAATATTAAGTATAAACTAAATTTAAAAAACTTTTCATATCTAATTAAAAATATTCAGTTCAATAGCTTAAGCTTATTTTTTTTAATTTATAAAACTTTTTTCAATTTTCTCGGAAATATTAAATCAAGCTTAAACTTTGATAATATTAACTTTGTATTTAAACCAAACTTTAAAAACTTTTCATATTTAATTAAGAACAGTAAGCACAATATCTTACGTTTATTTTAAACATAACTGATATTTAAAAAACTTTTTATATCTAATTAAGAATATTCAGCCTTATATCTTAAGCTTATTTTTTTAATTTATTAAACTTTTTTTAATTTTCGCGGAAATATTAAATCAAGCTTAAACTTTGATAATATTAACTTCGTATTTAAACAAAACTTTAAAAACTTTTCATATCTAATTAAGAATATTCAGCTCAATAGCTTAAGGTTATTTTTTTTAATTTATAAAACTTTTTTTTAATTTTCACGGAAATATTAAATCAATCTTAAACTTTGATAATATTAACTTTGTATTTAAACCAAGCTTTAAAACTTTTCATATTTCATTAAAAACAATAAGCACAATATCTTAATTTGAAATTTAAACATAACTGATATCCTAACAACCAAGCTTAATTTAAAATACTCAAAGACTCAAACTTGTTTAAGCTTATTTTTGTTTTTGTTGAAATTTAAACATAACTGATTTTCTAATCGCTAAGCTTAATTTAAAATACTCAAAAGCACAAAGCTTTTTACTTATCACAGTTTTATTGCATAACTTTAGGAGAACTGCCGAAAAAAAGCTCCTCCTGCCACTGAAACGGCATTGAAAAAGCTCCAAAAGAGCTTTTACTGACGCTGAAACGGCATATACATACTACTTTTAATCTTCTTATACTTACTGTCTGATATTCCGGTACACATAACATGTACCCATCCTTTATAGTATCCATTGAAGAAAAGGCCGTTCTGGTTCTTTTTTACTTCTTGAACACAAATTTTACACTCATATCTCTTGTTGTGTTATTACGGGTTAACCTGTATTTAAAAAGTTCAAAAACCAATCTGTTATATTGCAAAAAATTTTGTTAATATGAATAGATGAGATAATGAGTAATGAGAAAATTTTTTATTATTTATTGTATGCGTATGCGACTTTTTAGATGTATTTATATTTATGAAGGCGGAGTATTTACAGAATAGTATTTAGAATTCTTTTGTACTCTATGTATTATTAATTATTTTATAGTTATAAAAAATTTAATTATTTAGAAGTAATGTTTGTTATTATTTATTAAGTTTAATATTTTATTGTGTTTTTTTTCGCAGGTGTATTATGTTATTTTATATAGATATAATAATAGGATAATATTTTAGTAATAAGTGTAGCAGATATTTAATGTTGTTATTATATTTGTTATATTTTTACCTTTTTTCATTATTTATTATTATGTGTTGATGTAAATTTAGTAGTATATCATACTGTATTAGTAATAATACTTAAATTATAGAGAAGTATTATTTGATATTTTTTATTTAGTTTAATATTTTGTTGCGATTTTCGCAGTATATTATATTATTGTATATAGTTATAGATTAATATTATATCTTAGTAATATGTGTAATAAATATTTGTTATTGTTATTATTTATTATGATTTTTATTTATTTTATTGTTATAATTTTTAATGTATATTATCATATGTAGATGTAAATTTAAATTACATCTGCATTTAGTATATGTATTATTTATATTATGTGTATATTATACTTTATTTATAATTCTTATTTGTAGTTATTTGTTTTATATATTTGTTTATTTTATTGCGACATTAATCCTAAGTATTGCAAATGGTGTACAAATAATCACAAGTTACTTTTTTTTTCTTATGTACAAAAATTTAAATTTATCGATAATAATTCTTATTTGTAGTTATTTGGGTGAAACTTCCGGAAAGGGGTTGTGAGCTATCAAGATGACGTCATCACATAACGGTACTAAATATCTCAAAGTTTCCGAATATATATACCATTAGTGGCGATGGCGCCATCTAGTGGTCGAAAAATGTATTACAAAATGTTCCTAAGATTTTGTAGCGTTTTTATTAAAATGTTATATTTTTCCTGTAAGACAATAAACTGGAACCAACATCTTACAATATTGTAGGGCATGTAGGGCATATTGTCTTTCATAAACATCTTGTTTCATCTGGATCGGTGCTACCATTTTTGAGATATTGCAATTTAAAGTGAAAATTAAAAAAAAAAAAAAAAAAAATCACTATAAGTATGAAATTTTCCAAAACACTCTGAATTTTTTATGATACTGATCGAAAGGTCTTTTGACACTCATTCCAACGGTATATAACAAGTATGGTATATGTTGACAAATAGCCCCACCAGAGAACATAAATGAAAAACTGACACAACAATTTTATTAAAAAATACATTTTACAAATTTATTTTGCCTATTTGTTTTCCAGTTGAAATATGTATTTTAAAATGTAAGAATGCATTTTAGGCTTGGATACAATATTGAATTGGGTTTTGTTCTCAGGGATTTTGGAGGTGACAAGCTCATAGTTTTAAAATTGTTTTAATATAATTAGAAAGGATCTTAGAGTTAGCTACAAAATCAGAATTATGCGCTTTTTCCAGAATATTTATAAACATATATATACACAAGAGCTTGTATCAGGAGGGATTTTATAGTTGAATTCTAAATCAGGATTACCGCTTTTTCCAGAATATTTATATGTGTGTTTGTATATACAATGTTAGAAGAGATTTTTAAGTTTGATTCTTAATCAGGAGATCCGCTTTTTCCAGAATATTTATAATATATGTGTATATGTTTATCCAATATTAGAAGAGATTTTAGAGTTGGATTCCAGAATATTTTTCCAGAATATTTAAAAATATATATGAATATGCCAGATTCTGACTTAGAAAAAGAGTTGGATTCAACTATTAGAGCTGGACTTATATATTCTTTATTTATTTATTTGTTTCATTATTTTTAATTATTTGATGCATCTTAATAACTCACATTTTATTATATATAAATATACAAATAAACGTTATTAGGTATATATTTTAATTATATACTGAATAATGCTTACATATTTATGTGCATAATCTATAATTATATTTTAATAGTTTTTTTTTCAGACACTACGTATTACGACATTCCGCTAAGTTTTGAGTACAAGTTTTGATACGATTTTTCCGTTTATTATAAAGGTTATCAAGTTATCTTTAGTTAAAATAATGAAATAAAAATATAATCCCTATCTGCTATCACAAATTTTAAACTAACTATAAAATCCCTTCTGATTGAGGAACTAACATACATATATATTATAGGCATATAAATATTCTGGAAAAAGCGGTAATCTTCATTTAGAATCCGCCTCTAAAATCTCTTCTAATATTTGATATACATATACATATATAAATATTCTGGAAAAAGCGGCAATCCTGAATGTAAATGCAACTCTAAAATCCTCCTAATTCAGATTCTTATAATCTGATAAAGCGCATAATTCTGATTTTGTAGCCTAAGGGCCTTTCTAATTATATTTTGACATACATATTTAAATAAAAAAAATTTTAAAACTTTGAGGTTGTCACCTCCAAAATCCCTCAAAACAAATTGCCAGAACCAATTTCAATATTGTATCTAAACCTAAAATGCATTCTTACATTTTTAAATTTGCCAAAAAGGCAAAATAAATTTATGACAAATAAAGTATGAAAATGTATTTTGTAATAAAATTGTTGTGTCATTTTTGCATTTATGTTCTCTGGTGGGGCTATTTGTCAACATATGCCATACTTATTATATACCGTTGGAAAGAGTTTTAAGAGACCTTTCTAATGGTATAATAGTAATACAGGGTGTTTTTGAAAATTTCACAGTTATAGTAGTTTTTTTGAAAGTTTGATTTTTTTTTTTTTTTAAATTTATATATCTTATTACAATAACTTAAAAACGGTAGCACCGATTCAGATGAAACCAGATTAATATGAAAGGCAATATCATGCTCTACAATATTATATGATGTTAGTTCTAGTTTATAGTCTTACAGGAAAAATATAGCATTTTAATTAAAATGCTACAAAATCTTAGGAAATTTTTGTAATGCATTTTTCGACCACTAGATGGCGCCATCGCCACTAATGGTATATATATTCGGAAACTTTGAGATATTTAGTACCGTTATGGGATGACGTTATCTTGATAGTTCACAACCCCTTTCCGGAAGTTTCGCCCAAGTTACTGTTGTTTTCTTTTGTACAAAAAGTTAAATTTATCGAAAAATAAAATATGGTGCAACCGACTTAGAAATACCCTACACCAATTTGGTTCAAGTTTAAAAAGATATCCACAAGTTATTTTAAAACCATAAAAGCTGTTATTTGTTTGATCGTAAGACATAGCTAACCAAATTAACTTTATAATACTAAAACATTTTCTAATTACTTTATCTATTCAAAAATATTACAAATTCTTACTAATTTATCTATTTTAAAATCTTAAAAAATAAAAATACTTAAAATAAATGAAAATGTATTTATTTCAATTCAATTACAAAAGTGAAAAAATTTGAATTATTAAATTTTGTGATAAAAAGCATAATATATTTAATAATTCAAATTTTTAACATTGCAATTATTTTAAATTATTAGTTTATGCACCTATCAGAAAAGTTATAAACGCAAAATATGCAATAAATGTATTTCTTAAATACAATTACAAATTTATAACTTTTCATATAATCCATTAAAATATAAAAATTTATTTAACATAAAGTACCTTTGAATATAGCTTAAGTATCGTATTCAATGTCTTAATTACATACCAACTTTTGGTAATAATTCAATAAAATATATGATATAAAAAAAATTATAAAAAAGGAATTTAATCATTTATTAAAAAAATATTTTGTTTTTAATTTATAAAATATTATACAGAATATGTTTTATGGTAAAATTCTTATACTTTTAAAAATATAAAAGTGTTAGATAAAACCGGAAATAGGAAAGAAATATTTTTTTCTAATATTTTTTTTTACATCCTTATGTATAAGACCATTAGATAACATATGATTTATTATTTCATTTTTAGATTTCGTTAAAATTTATTCAGCCGCACTATAAAATTCTACAACCACTATTTTCAAAGATCGATTGAAGATCTTTTGTTAAAAAAATTAGTATATTTTTAACATGCATGTTGTTATATACATAAAAATATTACAGTTTAGGTACCTGAAAATTTTCATGCTTTAAAAAAAAATTGATATACGAGTACAAACATTTAAGTTTATTTACTTTCTTTACTTTACTTTGTTATGTCTAAAAAAAAAATAAAGAATTTCATAAATCTTAATTTCAGTTACTTGTAATGTAAGTTAAAACAAAAAATATGTTGGTTAAACTTGTGAATCTGAAAAATTATCATTTTTACTTTACGGATTCCTGGTAAAGACAAAGTGGTCCCGATTTCAAGTGTGTTTTCCGTTTGTGTTAAAATTTTGTAATTTTGAAACATAGTTTTTTTATAAAACATAATTTAATTTTAAAAACCTAATAAAAAATCGTTTTTTCTGCAAACATATCCATCATTTGTATTTCACTATAAATTTTAAAAATAATTTTCTGAAAATTTTAAAAAATTACCTAATACATACGTGAACGATAATCACAAATTTCCAGCAAGGTGTATCCTGCGTATCAACATAAACTGGATTTAAAAAAAAGCTATAGAATATTAGCAATTAAAGCAAATAAAAGTAGATGATATTAAAAATAAAGAAAATAACTTTATTAATAAAAACAATTATCAAAAAAGTTGAACTATTAACATTGAAGTGGAAATGGTACTTCCAGCTTAACAGAATATACAACTAGTAACAAAATTCTGATATAAATAGCAAGAATATAACCAGCAAAATTGAATATAAAAGCACAAAAAATGAAAAATTTACAATACACAAAACAAATACAAAATCAAAAGATATTTTAAGCTACTTTTCCAAAATATGTAATATAAGAAGCTTAACATCAATAAAAATAGTAACAGTAATAATGCTAATATTAGTAATATCTGCCACAATAATCAAGGTAAAAACCATAATCATGTTAAAATTAGTAATAATAATAATAGTAACAGAATTATTAATTATAACAGTTATAGTAGTAACACTATTATTAGTATTAATCAAATTAGTAATATAAAGTTATCAAATTCAAGAAATACAAACTAACTCAAATTCCAAATACAAAAATTAGATCGAAAGAGACACAATAAACAAGGAAAATAATAACCAAACTCAGGAAAATAAATTTATTGATCCTATGCTTCCTCCTATTGTTAGGCTCACAAAAACAGCAGTTGAAAATGGTGTTAGTATATATGTACTCTAAGGATTACGTGACCACAGAATATACAACAACGTAAAACTTGATCGCATAACAAAACCAAATATTATAGTTATCATCAATCAGGAAGGATTACCGACTGATTATGAGAAATTCCGTAAATTGTATGATAAATATTATGCAAAAATAGGAATCACGGTCAAAGATGTTTCAAAAGATCTTAAAACAATAGTCATATTTATAATAAGTGCAGAGAGCATTCTTAAAAAATCATCTAGCAATCATATAGTTTTGCCAGAGAATCTTGGCTAAATCTGAAATTGAGTTGAACAATTTCACCATTATAGAGTTACTAAATACAAAACCAAAAATTAATATTGGCACGTTCTACAAAGCACCTCTCGACAACCTTTTTTAGAACACATGGAAAAACGAATAGAGGAGTTTCCAAATTAATAATTTTTGCAGACATTAATATTAACATCTTTGAAAATACTAATACATCTATAAAGTAAATAGATATGCTATTAAGTTCGGGATATAAAATTTTAATAAAAACTTGCGAATACAAAGTGTCATGATCGTAATTGAAAAGTGTGAAATATTAAAAAAAAGACAATGTATCATGATCGGAATTCATTTGACATTGTGTTTGATTGTAACCATCTAAAGGAAACAAGCTGGATATGGAAAAGTATATATATTTGTGATCAGGGTGACCACCTGAGTTAATATAGCCAGTTCCGTCCGTCCGTAGGCACGGTAACTCAAAAATGAATAGAACTATCTTGATGAAACTTTGACTGTAGGTTACTAGGACCTAAAGTTCGGCGGGGATTGCATATGGGTGAAATCGTTCCATGGGTTCGGATTCTGTTCCTTTTAATCGTTCTAAGGGCTAACGAACATATAAACAAGTAAAGAAACAGTCAGTCGGTGCAACCGACTTAGAAATACCCTACACCTATTTTGTTCACATTTAATAAGAAGTCATTTTAAAACCATAAAAGCTTTTATTAGTTTGATCGTAAGACATATATAGCTAAATTAACTTTATTAACATTTTCTATTTACTTTATCTATTTAAAAATATTAAACAACAAATAATATTTTTAAAACTTTTTATCCCATTCAATAAAATTTTACACACATGCAGCAGTTACTTCTTTTCAGGATTTTTAGCTGTAGTGCATTTACTGTTGAATGATTTAGTACCCTTGATTAATTATTTAAATTTTAAATAATTTTTAATTTTAATCCCTTATTTTACTTATATTTTAATGTTTTATGTAATTAAACTCAAAAGTTATTCGAAAGAAATATTAATTTGCAATAATATAAATATAAAAGTTTATATATTTTCATGGTTTTTAATGTTAATTAAAACCATTAATGCTTTTATTAGCTTTTTATCACAAAATTTAATCAAAATATGCAATAAATGTATTTCTAAAATACAATGACAATTTTAGAACTTTCCATATAATTCATTTAAATATAAAAATTAATTTTACAACTTAAGTATCGTACACAACTTCTTAATTAAATATTACCTATGGTAATAATTCAATAAAATATGGATATGATATAATAAAAATTAAAAAAAAAAATTTCGTCGTTTATTAAAAAAATTGTGTTTATTTAATTTATTTATTTATTTATACTGCTTAAACAGTTTACAAAAAAGGTTACAAGTAACAATCAAAATTATACATTTAAAATCAATATAAAAAAAATTACATTTTTGGTTATATATTAAAACTAAAATTATAATTAAAAATTATGAACTTTACAGTACTATAGAAACAAAAATAATCCTAATAATAGCGATTATATAATTTTTGTTTTTGGGAATGTTTTAAAAGTGCAAAGTCAATATTTAGTTTGTGTTTGTTACCTATAATAAGCATGCTATTAAAAGGTTCAAATTTGCGATAATTAGTCCTATGATTATTTGTTTTAAATAAATTGCAAAAGCGAATTGCATTTAACGTTACCCTTGACAATTTCTGTAATAAAAATGACATAAAAAACCTCTCGTCGAAAATTTAAAGTACACAAGTCAATAAACTTTAGCCTTGTTCATATGGATAATGGGATTCAACCTTGGCAAGTGGCATAAGGCAAATCTAAGAAAATTTTTTTATATTGCCTCAATCCTATCAATGTGTACCATATAACGGAAACCAAACTTAACAAGAATATTCAAGATTTGGTCTTACAAGACAAGCGTACAATGTTTTTAGAACAAAGTTACAAATCTCAACAATGAATTAGCTTTATTTATAATATGGTTTTAATGAATTTTTAAGGTAAGTTGGGATACAAAATATACTCCTAGGTCCCTAATTGAGGTAACTTAATGTAAACTAATACCATCTAAGTTATAATTAAAACAAATAGGACTAGATCGGTGTGTATAAGATATCAATGCGCATTTATTTACATTAAGTTGTAAACAGTTATTAATGCACCAATTTTTAAAGTTTTGAAGATCATTCTGCATAAGAATGGCGTCATTGTAAGATGTAATCTTTTTAAGCTCGCAATTAGAAATGATAGAAGAAACATCATTTACAGATAATATAAAAAATAGGGTACCAGGGTGGCTACCTTGTGGGACTCCCGAATTTGCCACGCATGGTTCTGAAATTACATTTTTAAATATAACACTATAGGAGCGATGTGTTTTAGTAAAATAATATTATGTAGAAATAGATCAAATGCTATACTAAAATCAGTATTGACAACATCTGTTTGAAATCCTTCTTCCAAGTTTTTAAGGAGAGAGATGTGGTTTCAACTAAATTGGTCACAGTAGATTTTTGTTTTACAAAGCCATGTTGGTTATCTATTAAAAGATTTCTACCATGATTGTACATTGAAGCGGTTATAATTAATTCAAATAATTTAAGAATTGAAGATAGTATGTACTAAAATAGTAAAATATAATACATAATATGCTTTAAAGTAAAATTCTTAGCCTTTTAAAAATATAAAAGTGTTAAATAAGAACGGAAAGATGAAATAGTGTATCAAATTTTAAATTTCTATCTTTATTAATTTCGAATATATGCCTTAAGGTCTTGGGAGTAGTGGGAGTGGTACGAAAACTACTATTCCAATTCATCCAAAATTTCACGTACACAAAACAAATAAGAAGAAACAATTTTGCCCCAAATATAAGGTTCTATCTTCTTTGGTTTCTAAATTATGCTCGTTTGGGCTCAATTCGATCAAAAGCTTCTATAATCCAAACTATACCAGAACCAATTCCCTTGTTACTTTCATTACTAGTAACCTAGAATTTAAATTTCATCAAAATAGCGTCATCAGTTTTTGAGTTATGGTGTTTTTAAGATATATGTTTGTTAGCCCTTGAACTTATCAAAGGTACCAGAAGCCGAAATCATGGTACGATTTTGCCCATATGCAGTCCCCGTTATACTTTTAATACTAGTGAACCTTGGTACAAAATTGGAACGTACTATCTTAATTTTAAGTTACTATTTTTATTAATTTTGATTATAAGGCTTTAAACCTTGGGAGTTCTAAGAGAGTTGCCTGAACCACCACTCTTGCCTGAACCATCCCAATTGATCATAAATTAAAGGAACACGTAAAAGAAAAGCTTTTATAAGTTTGATCGTAAGTAATGGCTAACCAAATTTACTAAAAACATTTTCTAATTATTTTATCAATTCAAAAATATTAGCAATTCTTACTAATTTATCTATAGAAAAATATTAAACAACAAATAAAGTTGAAATAAATAAATTAGTAAAATGCAATTACAAAATTACATATTTAAAACTTTTATCCAATTCAATAAAATTTTACACACATGCAGCAATTACGTCTTTTCCGGATTTTTAGCTGTAGTGCACTTACTGTTGAATGATTTAGTACCCTTGCTTAATTATTTAAATTTTCAATCATTTTTAAATTTATTCTCTTAATTTACTTATTTTTTAATTTTCTATATTCTATTTTTAAATTTATTCTCTTAATTTACTTATTTTTTAATATTCTATATAATTAAACTCAAAGTTATTCGAAAGAAATATTAATTTGTAATAATATAAATATAAAAGTTTATATAATTTCATGGTTTTTAATGTTAGTTAAAACCATTAATGCTTCATTAGCTTTTTATCACAAAATTTAATCAAAATATGCAATAAATGTATTTCTAAAATACAATAATAAATTTAGAACAGTATATAAAATTAAATTTTACAACTTAAGTATCGTACACAATTTCGTAATTATATCCTATGGTAATAATTCAATAAAATATAGATATGATATAATTAAAATTAGACGATGGCTGAGTGGAGTGAGCGTTGAGATAACACTGGGATCATTTATAAGACGAAAAGCTTTATTTAGCACTTTATTGAGATATTCTAGCGCCGTAATGGGAGCCCCGGTCCAGATATGTGCATTGTACTCCATTTTCGGCCTAATATAAGTTTTATAGATGTTAAGGAGATCAGAGAATGAGAAGTAAGTTTTGCAGCGATAAAAGAAACCCAAACATTTAGCAGCGTCCTTAGAAACTCCAAAAATATGATTTGACCAAGTCAATATTTGGTTTATCTTAATCCCCAAAATGCTCAAGTTTTCCGTATGATGCAAAGATTCTCCTTGAAAAGATAAGTCCGGAATAGTTATTGCTATTTTTCGCGAGACAAGACAGCATCTGTTCCGAACTATATAGTTGGCCCTGTGAGCCTCCAAACTACTGTCCCGGTACTTTTCGAAGGCGTCCCCTTTTTTTAGAATGGCTTCTCTGCAAATACGATTAAATCAAGTTTTGGGTTTCCGCTTGATAGATTTCATGGAATGAGATATAAATAATCTAATTCCAAGTAGAATAGTTTCACCACGGAAGCAAAGTGACCAATCAAAGGTTTTGTAAAAATTATTCAGACCTGCCCCTTTTTGGGAAGGGACCTTTGATTGGACACCGAGCCTGCCTGGAAGCTTGAATTGGCCAAACAGGGATCAGAGCCCCCCAGGGGGCAACCAACTGAAACCACATACTTTTCTGGGTGTGTGGTTAGAAACAAATCGAAGAGGTCACCTTCTTGATCAGCACAGTCAGGGATTCTAGTGAGATTTTTAACAAGTTGAGAAAGGTGAAATAGAGTGGAAAATAATTCAACTTATTTCCCAATCGAGTTTTGACTCGGAGCAAAACCTACTGGAAAAGTGAAGCCAGCCAATTTCATTCTCAAGATAACAATCGAGAATTTCATTGATCTGGTTTGAAAGGTTTTCAATTTCCATAACAGTTTCCTGTTCACTTGAATTGGGTTATCTGTATAGAAAGCAGACATCTATAGCATGCTTTCCAACAGGGATTTTGACCCAAATGTAATTGAAATTTGGGCTAGAAGATTTATATTTGACAAGAGTGTTGAAAGCAATGGCTTTTTTATGGCGATGCCTCTTTTGGGAACGAAGTGTGAAATGAGTGAGTAGCCGTTATTATCGAAGTTAACATTGTGACTACTAACTTGCGTTTTACATATAGCTAGGATTGCCCGTTTAATTGAATTAAGATGACTTTCAACCGCATGAAAGTACGTTTGTAAACCGCGAATATTACAAAAATTAACGTTAAAGTTGATAATTTTGTTAAAAATTAGAAAGAAAAAAACAAAGAGAAAAAGAAATGTTTATTTATGTACGATTTATTCAACCTAAATCGACAACACCTTTAAAAAAATAGAAAATAAAAATAAAAAAATTTTTTAATATAAACAAATTTTTATTTTTCAAAGTCTTATTTCGACCGAGCGAATGGTTTATAATTATGTCCAATAGTTTTTAACTTGCACGATATAGAATCTATATAGAAACTATATGTGCCCTTATTTTAGAAGGTACAACCAAAAACTCAATCAAAATAAAACAAATACTCAATTACATCTAATTAAAAATAAAACAACATTTGTGATTGTGGCAATATAAAGAATTAAATACAAAAACAGAATAAAAGTTTATTAATAATATTGGACATATACCATCAGAATGTATTAATTAAGTTGGGGTGCTGTTATGATGGTATATTAAGAGCGGTGAGAATTATTTGAAACAATAACATCTATCTATGGGAAGGAGAGAGATGGATATATTGTTTTTTTTATCACTAGAAAAAGATAAATGATATGCTTTAAGTTCTTCGAAACTATGTGGATGGTCTCCGACCCACTATTTCAATTGTTTCCAATTTTCGAGGACACTAAGGGAATAGAAAGGGACACCCTGATACCGAATTTGGAGGTTCTAACTTCTTTGAATTCGGAATCATGCTCGTTTGGCCTAAATACGATTAAAAAGTTCCAGGATCCGAACCTATGGTCGGATTTCGCCTATATGCAATCCCCGTCGAACTTTAAGTCCCAGTTACCTACAGTTAAATCAAGATAGCTCCATTACTACTGAGTTATCATGACTACGGAGGGATTGACGGACGGACATGGCTATATCAACTCAGGAGGTTGCTCTTTTCACACATATAAATACTTTTCCATATCAAGCTCGCTTGCTTTTGGGTGGTTACAAACACCATACCAAAGGTAATATACCTCTTCCTATTTCATAGGTGTAGGGCATAAAAAAATCAAGATAACTCAACAGCTAAAGGCGCTTCCTCCATGAAATTTGTGCTGTAGGTTACTAGTAATTAGACTACGATGGAAATTGCGTACGGTCGAGATCGGAAAATGGGTTCGGATCTTAGAAGTTTTTGATCGAATTTAGGCCAAACAATCATGATTCCTTGTCCTTAGAGTCCTTGAAATTTAGGACCAATTGGAATAGTGGGTTGGGGACCATCCACACAGTTTCGAAGACCTTAAAGCATATCATTAAAATCAATAAAGAATGTAACTTAAAATTAAGATAGAACTTCCAATAGTGTATCAGGGTTAACTAGTATCGAAAGTATAACGGGGACTGCATATGGGCGAAATCGAACCAGGATTCTTAAAGCTTTTGCTCGAATTGGGTATCATTTCGAAACCAAAGAAGATAGGGCCTTAAAATTTAAATTTGGTATAATGCAGTTTTTTCCTATTTCCTTTGTGTCCCCGAAATTTAGACTTAATTGTATTTATGGTTCAGGTGCCACCTAAGAAATCCGAAAACTAATAAGCTTAACTTCGAAGTTAATAAAGATAGAAACTTAAAATTTGATACACTATTTCCTATTAACATTCTTATTTAACACTTATATTTTTAAAAGGCTAAGAATTTTACTATAAAACATATTATGTATTATATTTTATAAATTAAAAACAAAATATTTTTTTAATAAACGATTAAATTCACTAATACTAAAATACGAATTTAATACTAAGATAATTCACTAATACTAAGATCACATATTTGAGACAATGAGTTAAAGGCGATCGGAATTGAAAAAAAATACATTGTACTATAGATACACTGTGTTTTACATTTGGGATCTGCAAATGTATTATTTCTGCTGTGTATCGTGTTGAAGGTTTTTTTTTATACATTTCCGTTGTTACACATCCATACAGGCTTTCACAATAAAAATAAGTCTGTAAATATTTACCTATACAGAGTTATTTTTTAAATATAAAGTAAAAGAAAATAAAATAACTGTATAATACAGTAAAATACAAGACGCTCTAAGAAAAGTAACTTAACATATGTTTTATAATACTAATACTAAATAAATTATTAACTAACGATCTATAAATTATTAGCTAACGATCATATATAAAAAATCACAATAACTCAACAACTAATGACGCTTTCTTCATCAAATTTGTGCTGTAGGTTACTAGTAATGAAACTACTTCGGAGATTGCGTAATTTCGGAATTGAACCAAGGGTTCGGAACCTAGAACTTTTTGATCGAATTTGGGCCAAACGAGCATAATTCCGAAACCAAAGAAGATAGAACCTCCAAATTTTGTATCAGGGTGTCCCTTCCTATTTTCTTAATGTCTTTGAAATTTGGGCCCCATTAGAGTAGTGGGTCAGGGACTAGCCATACATTTCCGAAGACCTTAAAGCATATCTTTAAAATTAATAAAGATAACAACTTAAAAAAATGTAGAAGCTTCAAATTTGGCTCAAGGGTGTTCCTTACTATCCCTTGCGTGTCCCCCTAATTTGGGATCAATTGGAGTGGTGGTTCAGTATCCCTCTTAGACCCTCTTAAGTTTTAAAAGCTTATAATCGAAATTATTAAAAATAGTAACTTAAAATTAAGATAGAACGTTTAAATTGTGTACAAGGGTTAACTAGTGCTTAAAGTTAAGCGTGGACTGCATAAAGGCGAAATCAGCCCAAGGGTTCAGATTCTGGACCTTTTAATCGGTTTCAGGGCTAACGAACATATATAAATAATCACGGTAACTCAACAACTAATGACGCTATCTTCATGAAATTTGTGCTGTAGGTTATTGGTAATGAAACTACGGCGGCGATTGCGTACGGTGAGGACTGGACAATGGGTTCGGAACTTAGAACTTTTTGATCGAATTTAGGTCAAACTAGCATAATTCCGAAACCAATGAAGCTTTCGATTTCCTTAGTGTCCTTTAAATTTGAGCTCAATTGGTGTACTGGGCGTGGATCAGCCTCTCAGTTCCAAGGACCTTAAAGCATATTTTCGAAATTAATAAAGATAGTAACTAGAAGCTTCAAATTTGGCACATGGCTGTTCTTTACTATTTCCTGCGTGCTCCTCTAATTTTGTACCTTTCTTAGATCCCCCAATGTGTAAAAGTTTATCATCGAAATTAATAAAACTAGTAACTTAAAATTAAGATAGAACGTTCCAATTGTGTACAAGGGTTAACTAGTATTTAAAGTATGACGGGGAGTGTATATGGGCGAAATCGTACCATAATTTCGGGTTCTGGAACCCTTGAAAAGTTCAAGGGCTAACAAACATATATCTTAAAAACACCATAACTCAAAAAATAATGCCGCTTTTTTGATGAAATTTAAACTTTAGGTTACTAGTAATGAAAGTACCATTGGAATTGGTTCTGGTCGAGTTTGGTCAATGAGTTCGGATTCTAGAAGCTTTTGATCGATTTGAGGCCGAACGAGTACAATTTTGAAGCCAAAGAATATATTTCCTGTTTCCTATATGTTCCCGAAATTTAGACTTAATTGTAGTGGGTCAGTTTTCTTCAAAGGAACTTGCTGCATTTATGTAAAATTTATCTTTATATTTAAATGAATTGTATGAAAAGGTGTAAATTTGTAATTGTATTTTAGAAATACATTTATTGCATATTTTGTGTATAAGCTTTTCTATTAGGTATATTAACTAGCCATTTAAAGAATTGCAATTTTGAAAAATTTGGATTATTAAATATATTATGCCTTGATTACCTTTTTATCACAAAATTTAATAACTAGAATTTTTTCATTTTGTAATTGAATTGGAATAAATATATTTTCATTTATAACAAGTTTTTTTGTTTTTTAATATTTTTAAATAAATAAATTAGAAAGAATTTGTAATATTTTTTAAGAGATAGTCTAATTAGAAAATGCTTTTTTATTATAAAGTAAAATTATTATAAGTTAAAATTAGCTATGTCTTACGATCAAATTAATATTATGGCGTTAAAATGACTTATGGATATGTCATTAAATTTGAACCAAATAGGTGTAGGGTATTTCTAAGTCGGTTGCACCGACTGATTGTTTCTTTACTTGTTAAAATTAAAATATGCATAACTTTATATTATAACATTTACAATTATATTTTAAAGTTTATTATTGGTTTATTACTTTCAACACACTAGGCAATTTTACTGTTTTAATTTAAAATTTTTTTTTTTTTAATTTTCCGTCTTTTTCTTGAATGAAATATTCTTATTTCTATCTACTTCCAACAATTTGAATAAATTTTTGGATATGTATGTGTGGAAAGAGTAAAAGTTAGCAATACTATTTTTGATCACGTGACCAAGTGAAATTACTTCTTAACAATAGATATAATTTGGTTTTAAGTTCGATACATTTTATAACTTGTTTTATTTGATTTTTCTTTTTGTTCAACCGACATTTGGCAGACTTCTAACTCTAATTAAAATTCCGGTTATTACTGTTTTCCGGGTACAAGTATTTTGTACTTTGATTTAGGTGGGTGACGGTTATATTTTAATAAATTGCAATTATCGCAATTATTTATTATTTTACTAATTTTTTCTTTCATTAATGGAAAATAAAATTCTCTTTTGAGATGAAGTATTGTTTTAGATAATTCTGTGGTTAGTTTTTAAATGAAAGTCCCTAATTGTTTTATGCTGTTCGTGTTCATTAATTATATCTTTTAGTATTTTAGTGCAACGAATAAGTTTTAATAATCCATATCTAGTGAAATGTTTTGAAAAAGAATTTTGAATGAGTTTAAAGGTGGAATCGACTGTATATATAGCGTTAAGCTTGTTGTGTCGTACAAATTTCTTTTAAATGTCGGTTATGGTTTCTTCTGCAAAATTAGGTAATCTTACAGTTCGGTTTTGTTTATTTGTAAAAGGTACTTCAAGTTGAATTGGAGGTTTTCTGTCCGAGATTAGCAAAGTTGGCTGATAATTAAATTCATTTAACGTTTGTATTACAATGGAAATTCCGTCATTCATATCTTCTGAAGCTGAATGAACAGTTAATCCGATTGTTCGCTGTACAGTAGAATTTGCATCTTCTTGCATAGCAGATAGGTTTAACTTGTCCAATGGTTCCTTTTGAAAGGATGGCACCAATGGCAAAATTGCTTGCATCAGTAGTGTTTATGAAAGGTTTTTAGAAATCCGTGTATTGCAGGATTGGATCATTCATCAGAATATCCTTATAAGTTTCGAATGTTTTTATATAGCTTTCATCAAGTATAATTTTCTTACCTTTTTTCAAACATTAGGATAAAGGTTTGGTAAGTTTCGGGAAGTCGTTGATAAACTTCCTATAATATCCTAGAATACCGAAAAATGATTTTATCTCTTTTGGAGTCTTGGGTAAAGGAAAGTTCTTTATAGCATGAATTTTATCAGAATTCGGTTTAACTCTATTAGTTGTTACAAGGTGTCCAAGAAATGCAATTTTCTTTTTCAGAAATTCTGATTTATCAAGTTGGACTTTAAAGTTAGCTTCTTGCAAGTTTTACTTTCCGAAGATTCTTGCCATGTTCCTGGAGAGATATTGAAAAGACTATAATGTCGTCGATATAAACGAGACATATTTGTCCAACTGGATCTTTTAGCACATTATCCATCACACGTTGGAATGTGGATGTTGCATTCTTAAGACCAAAAGATATACGGATGTATTCATAATGACCTCCGTCTACCTTTTGTATATCTGCAGGATTCTTCTCGATTTGATGAAATCCGCTTCCAATAACTACGGTTGAAAAGTAAATACATTTACCTAATTTTTCCAGCATTTCATTTATGGTAGGCAAGGAGTATTTATCGCTCACGTCGTTTTATTC
The DNA here is from genome assembly GCA_963082915.1 of Dolichopus griseipennis. Classification (NCBI taxonomy): domain Eukaryota; kingdom Metazoa; phylum Arthropoda; class Insecta; order Diptera; family Dolichopodidae; genus Dolichopus; species Dolichopus griseipennis. The sequence continues at coordinate 289,232,325 of OY720441.1, forward strand.
AATTTGCGATGGTCAATTACTAATCGCCATTTTTGTTTACCGCTTACATCGCGTTTTTTTGTTCGGAACAATCCAAACAGATGAACTCCAAGGGGATTAACTTTTTCGAATTATAATAATATTGTGTTTAATTTAATTAGTGAAAATGAAAGATTGGTCTTCTTTAACGAAAATATCTTCATATTCTTTACAAACTGCTAATAAATTTCGTTTTTCTTCGTTATTTAAATGTGAGGTTCTTGTTAAATCTACTATACCTTGAGAAATATTGAATTACAATTGTAATGAATCTTGAAATTCTTTATTTCAGAAAATTCTTCTTTTAAAAATGGCTGTACTTTAACAGGTTGGTCAACATAAAGAGTTTCTTCCGTATTTGAAATGTTGGTAACTTCTATCAAACTACACCAATCTTTTGCTAAATAAATTCCTTTTGAAATTAATATTTTTGGATAAATTTCAATATTATTAATATAAATTCTGCCATTGTTATAATCTACTGGTAGCTTTACAATTAATTTTGATTTAGGTGGTATTTGAAGTTTTTCGGAGATTAAGTTAGGTTTAAAATCAAAATTTATTTCAGTATTCGCGGTTAATAATTTTTTGTTTGCAATATCTTCTTTAGCTCTTAAAAGAGCAAAAATGTCTAATCCGATGAGACCATCGAAATAGCTGTGTAATTTAAAAAGTAAAAGTTCCATTTGACATATTTGTTAAAATTCCTTAAATATTGGTAAAGTAATTTTTTTGTTTATTTTATGTTTATTTAAAGCTGTAAGTATTGTAACTGGTTCAATTTCGGTTATGTTATTTAAGTCTACTAAAACAGGGTTAATAAAAGAAGAGGAAACTCTTGTGTCAATTAGAAATTTTAATAGCTTATTATTATATGAGATTTGTATATAGGCTTTTCTAAGTTAAAAATTTTTTCGCTAATAAAGTTTGGTAATTGCGTATTTTGTCTAAAGCTATTGAATTTATTGATTGTTGGTCTCTGAGTTGAATTTGATTTCGAATTAAGGATCTTGATCAGGATGATCCAATGTACATTGGGGTTGGTATTGGTTGATATGATGTAGTTGGTCTGTAGTGCTGTGTTAACTGATTATTAGCTTGGGGTCTGACAAATTGATTTTTTTGGTTGTTAAAGAAATTGTTCTTGGTACGGTAATTAAAAGGATTGTTAGGTTTACGTTGCGTAAAACTATTAATATTTTTTGGAGTTGGTACTATTGCTTGTCCTCCACTTGGTCGGTATGGTGTTATAAAATTACTGAAATTATTGTGGTTTTAAACGCGTTTTATTTTTGAAGTTTGTTGGTTAAAGACTTTTGTATGAAAATATTTCGTTCTTTGATACAATCGGAAAATGCAACTGCCAAAGATTGTGGTTGCATAGCACGGATGGTTGATCCTAATGGATATTTAAGTCCTGGTAAGAAAACTTTATGACACATTTCTTTGTAAAGATCTTTCTTTGCGGCTATAATATTTTGAGCTTTCTCATGAATGTTTATATGATTAAGCATGATAGATTCAATTTCTATTACGTCAGAATAAAAATTTTCTACTGTTTTGTTGTTTTGTTTTAACGTATGTAAATCTTTTATGAGGGATATTGCATTTCTTTTATCAGAGTAGTGAAGAATAAGGTTTTTTTTTCATTTTTTCCAATTCCAATGGACTCCCATAAATATATAGAGCTTTATTGGCCCGTCCTTTAATTCCGTTCTTAATTGCCCCAGAAGTAATTTCGTCACACAAAGTTTCGTCAATTTCAGTTATTAATGTTATAATTCCGTCGATATTTTAGATGAAATCGTGCAATAATTTCGAATTTACATAAAATTTTGGTAAATTCTTTATTGCATCTGGCATTCTTAGACTGTTATAAACCCGATTGATAGCGTCACTGTTTTGCATTATGGTTATGTCAGAATCGTACGAGTTAAAACTATGAACAGAATCTTAGCTTGAATTTAAAAAGTTATCAAGATTAATTTGGCTATTTTTTTTTAAATCTAGAGAAACATGAGGACTAGTTATTAAATTTTCAAATAAATTTCTAGGAGAATATGGTGCAACCCGTGCATTAAACTCTTTTGACCTTTTAAACATTTATTAAAAATTTATATTTGTTAAAAATATTTTTTTTTTCTAAAAATGTGCCAAAAAATTTTGTAAAAATGTGCCTTTAAAGCATCACCGTGTCCGTCCATCCGTCCGTATTTTTACAATAACTTTTACACCTTTTGAAATAGAGTAAGGAAATTTTAAATTTCGTAAATTTTTTTTAAATTTCGTAGAAGAACTTTTTTCTGTAGCCCCACCAGTTACGGACCTACAACCCATAAAGTTTGAAAAAGCCCTATATTTAAATTATAACAAGACTTCGTTAAGAGTATTTTCAATCTGAAAACGGAAAAAAATAGCTGGTTTTATAAACTTAATAAATTTTTAAAAGGCAAATGTTTAGGGTTGCTATACTGTAGTAAAATTTACCACTTTGTAAAACTCAATTTTTAGAAAATTTTTCACCACACATTTCTTCTAAACGGTTCAAGTTACGGTCTTGAAATTTTGAGAGAAGTTAGATCCTCAGAAATTAGTAGGAGTCCGTTAACAAATTTCCCCTGTTTAGGAGCTATAAGGGCTCGAAAATAGAAGTTTTGCTATTTTTAAACAACTGTAGCTTGAATACCTGCTCAAATTTATTTTTTGTAATTTACAGAATTCAAAGCTGCAATATTATATTTCAACATGTGTCAAAGGTTTTTCTTAATTTTGAAGGTGACAAAGCTACAGTCCTCACAAATTTTAAAAAAGCCCTATATTTAAGTTGGTATAGCAAGAGTTCTGTTAGCTATATTTTCAATCCAAAAACGGTAAAAGAGAGCTACTTTTATAAGTCTTCAAAGGTTCAAGCTAGGGTATTTTTTGGCACGTCCTATTTTTAGAAGCTATAAGGGCTCGAAAATTGAAATTTTGTTATTTTTAAACACCTGTAACATGAATACCTTTTCAAATTTATTTTTACAAATATAAAAAATTTTTAGATTTAGCATTATATTTCAACATAGGTTAAAGATTTTTCTTAAATTTGAAAGGGTTTCTTTAAAATGATGAAATTGTCTGTTAGTTTTAACCATTTCTGCTTAGATAATAAAATTCTAGGTAAAACTCCAAATTTTGATGGAGTTCACAATTGATTTCCTAGAAGCTAAAAAAATTGAAGGGTGGGGATAGGAGGGGGATGAGCAGATTCATCATAAGTTTGTTAAGGAAAAATTTGGGAACCTTACCCATTCAATTGCTATTAGGAGTTAAAAATTAAAACTTTTATGTTTTTATAAAACAGTAAATTCACTAGTGTATGCTTTTCCAAAATTAAACGTTAACATTGAAGCTCCAACATTATATTTCGTTCTTGTGAACAGGATTTCTTGAGTGCATTGTGATCATATTCTAAGTATCGATTTCACTATTATAGTTATTAAATTGATGAAATAACCAAATTATAAATTTATCACTACCTTGGTTTTTTTCATCACTTGTTTGTTTTAGAAAAGAAAAATTTTAAAAAAAAAGAAGATTTAAATTTTAAGAGAAAATTTACATAAAAATATATGATTTCAAAACAATATATTTAGATTTATTTAAAATTTATTTAAAAAATATAGATCCTCAGAAAAAATGAAATTAAAATTTATTTAAAAATATATTTTATTTAGTTTTAAAAGAAAATATTTAAAAAAAATTTTAAAACAAATTATTTATGATTTTGAAATAATTCAGTTTTAAAATTTATATATTTAATTATTTTAACATTTTTTTTTTTATAATTTTATTTTTATTTTTAAACAATTTATTTTTGATTTAAAATTTATTTTAAATTTTTTGGATAATTATCTGTGCCTAAGGCTGAGGCTGCCTTAGGTGTTGAAGAATAGGCAGTGAAAATATTAAAAATTTTAATTTATATACTCTTTATTTTTTATTATCTTATATATTTATAATGATAATTTTTTCTTTATTTTAATTTAATGGGAATTGAATTAAAAGGAAGTATAGGATAGTAATAAAATTTTTATTTTTGACTTAAGTGACCACGAGAAGAAAAATACTCATTGTATCTGTACGCTCTTTTTTTTTAGGATCCAAATTAAAGAACTGAAGTTCACCTTTCTTGAAGTTTCTTCTAAGTTTTTTCTAAATTATTCACGTTCACAAAAAGTTTTGTCTCTGGATTTTTAATTTTTCCACAATATTCCTGTGTGGTATTAAATTGTGCCAGTTATAAATTTGGATTTTTCATTTAAAAAAAAAATTTAATTTAATTTTTTAAATACTTTTTAATTGTACTTTACTTTTAACAGGTATAATATTGATTAATTAATAATTAAAATATTACGGGTATTTATATTAAAAAATATGCATAGTCAGTGAAACATTTATATAAAAGTAATTTGAATAATGGGAAAATTATAATTTAGAGTTTCCCAATAGTTATTAACTAATTTAATTCTTCTGACATTGCGTCTGTAGAAAAAGAGGAACAAAATATCACATTTAGTTTATTAAAATAAGTTAATTATACAATAATATATTAAGGTTAATTAAGGTTAATTAAGGTTATTGGATGATCACATAATTCGCACGTAAGTAAGAGAGTAAAGAAACGCTTTTAAATTCCAGAAAAATCTTTAACATATGTTGAAACACAATGCTGTAGCGTTAAATTTAGTATATTACTTACAAAGAATGAGGGGGTTTGAAAAAAAATTTTGTTAACCGACTGCTACTAATTTCTGAGAATCTAACTTCTCCCAAACTTCAAGTCTTTAGCTTTAACCGTTCATTAGGTATATGGGACCAAAAAATTTGCAAAAATTGAGTTTCGCATAATGGTAAAGTTTAGTATCGTATGACAACCCTATACATTTATTCGATATATTTTTGTAAATCCTATGAAAGCAGTTCTCTTTCTAAAACCATTATTGACCATTTTATCTCTGATGTGGTAAGATTCAAATATTTTTATTATTCTAAATATCTCACTCTCTGACCATCAACCATTTTTTTTAAGGGTTGATCAAAATCCTATCAAAGAAGCAGAAAACAAAGTCAAAAAAGTCCTAAATTATATTAACTTAGAACAAAACTTAGGATAAAATCTGGTCTAATTTGAAGTACTATAATGATTTCAATAAATTTGTGTCAGATCTCAGCACTCTGGTAGAAAATAGCACACAAGTTTGTAAAGTTGTTGAAAAAAAAACATGAATAACAAATGAGATAATAAAACGAGTAAAGAAACAATCAGTCGACTTAAAAATACCCTACACCTATTTGGTTCAAATTTAATGGGAAGTCCATAAGTCATTTTAAAACAATCAAAGCTGTTATTAGTTTGATCGTAAGAAATAGCTAACCAAATTAACTTTATAATACTAAAAACATTTTCTAATTACTTTATCTATTCAAAAATATTACAAATTCTTACTAATTTATCGATTTAAAAATATTAAAAAACAAAAAACTTGAATCAAATGAAAATATATTTATTTCAATTCAATTACAAAAGTGAAAAAATTTGAATTATTATATTTTGTGATAAAAAGCTAATCAAAGCATAATATATTTTATAATTTTTAAAATTGCAATTATTTTAAATTGTTAGTTTCTGTACGTATTAGAAAAGCTTATAAACGCAAAATATGAAATAAATGTATTTCTAAAATATAATTACAAATTTAGAACTTTTCATATATTTCATTTAAATATAACAATAAATTTTACATAAATGCAGCAAGTACCTTTAAATATAGCTTAAGTATTGTACACAATGTCTTAATTATATATCACCTATGGTAATAATTATAAAATATTATACAAAATATGTTTTATAATAAAATTCTTTGCCTTTTAAAAATATAAAAGTGTTAAATAAAAATGGAAATAGGAAAAAACCTCGTATATCAAATTTAACGTTTCTATCTTCATGGATTTCGAAGATAAGCTTTTCAATTTTGGGATTTCTTAGGTACCACCTGAACTACCACTACATCTAAGTCTAAATTTCGGGAAAACATAGGATTTAGGAAATATATTCTTTGGCTTCGAAATTATGCTCGTTTGGCCTCAGATCGATCAAAAGCTTCTAGAATCCGAACTCGTTGTCCGAACTCGACCAGAACCAATTCCCATGGTACTTTCATTACTAGTAACCTAGAAAGTTACTAGTTTAACTTTCATCAAAATAGCGGCAATATTTTTTGAGTTAACCTGCTTTTAAGATACATGTTCATTAAACCTTGAACTTTTCAAAGGTTCCAGAAACCAAAACTATGGTACGATTTCGCCCATATGCATTCCCTGTCATACTTTCAATACTAGTTAACCCTTGTACACAATTGGAACGTTCTATCTTAATTTTAAGTTACTATTTTTATTAATTTCAATGATAAGCTTTTAAACCTTGGGGGGTCTAAGAGGCGTACTGATCTACCACTCTGATTGATCCAAAATTAGTGGAACGCGCTCGAAATAGTAAAAAGCACCCATGTGCCAAATTTGAAACTTCTAAATTTGTTTGAAGTTACTACCTTTATTAATTTCGAAAATATGCTTTAAGGTCTTCGGAACTGTGTGGCTGGTCCTCAACCCACTACTGCAATTGGTCCCAAATTTCAAGGACATTAAGGAAATAGGAAGAGACAGCCTTATACCAAATTTGGAGGTTCTTACTTCATTGGTTTCGGAATTATGCTCGTTTGGCCTAAATTCGATCAAGAAGTTCTAGGTTCCGAATACATTGTTCATTCCCCACCGTATACAATCATCGGCGTAGTTTCATTATGAGTACTCTACAACACATATTTTATGAAGATAGCGTCATTAATTGTTGAGTTATCGTGATTTTTTATATATGTTCGTTAGCCCTTAAAACGATTTAAAGGTCCAGAATCCAAACCCATGTGCCGATTTCGGAAATAATGTGAAAATAATGTGAACTTTAAAAATTATTGTTTTAGCTCATTACCAAATTTTAATTTTAATTCACATTTAAAAGTGTATTTAGAAATTTGTGTTGAAAAAACATGACTATTTTAATTGAATGTAATGCAACATCTGTTTATTGGTTCAATTTTTGCATATTCAGTTTTATGAGTATTTTCAACTTAATATGCATTTATTGTTGCAAGTTTATTTGCATTGCCTCCATTATTTATTTTAAAATTATCTGTCTAAAAAAATTTGTCTATATTTATTAAAAAATCTATAAAAGCTGAACGTCAATGTTTCTTTTTCAGATGGCAAAAGTAAAGCAAGAAGTAAGAATTCGCCTGCGTAAGGATAAAGTTAAGATATTTAAGAATTTAAGCTTTATGAGATAGCTAGGCAGAATCGAATAATCTCTAGGATTATATCGATTTCTCAAAGAAATTAGAAGAAATTTCTTTTGCACGGATTCTACTCTATCAGAATGTATTTGAAAAACTGAATCCCACACAATATTACCATATTCAGGTCTTACTAAACAACAATAAAGACTTTAGTTACAGCATTTTTTTTGCCCTGGTAATCATATACTCTAAATGAAGATGGAAGTTCAGTTTATCAATCAACAGAATCGCTAAATCGGTTATACTTTTATCTCTGTCAAGAATTACATTATTTATATTATAACTGAATGAAAACGACTGGGAGGCACAGTGGTTAGAGTGCTGACCTTTCATACGAAAGCCCGGGATCGAATCCCAGTGAAAGTAAGAAAAAAACTGTTCTGGTTTTCTACTCGACTCAGCTACCATTTGCCATTGGGTTTAAATTAATGGCTTAATCAATAATAAGTAATTATATATCTTTAATAAAACTTTTTTTTGTAGAATTTTGTTATTAACACTATCGAATGCTTGCATGATTCCATTGAAATAGTATTAGCTTCCTGCCCATTTTCCATTTCATTAGGGATTTGAGAAGTGTAAACTGAAAGGTTTGTTGTTGTTTGTTTAGTTTTGTATTTATGATGGGTGTAATTTTTTCTACAACAATTTTTTCGTACAATTTTGGAATAGTCAATAGAACAGCTATGCAACGGTAAATTACGACGAATTATTTATCACCCTTTTTGTTGATAGGGATTAGTTAAGAAAATTTTCAAACAATAGGAAAAATACGTGAGATTTATTAAAAATAAAATGAAGCGGATAAGTGAGATAATTAGATCTGGTCTTAAACCTTTTTTATACTCTACATCTATGAAATAGGAAAATGGTACATTAACTTAGTATTTTGCAATACAGCAAAAAATCGTGAAAAGAAGTAATTACTGCATGTGTGTAAAATTTGATGGAATTGGATAAAAAGTTTTAAATTTGTTATTTTGTAATTGCATTTTATGTATACATTTCTTTTCAAGTTTTTTTGTTTTTAATATTTTTAAATATATAAATTAAATAAATAATTTTTAATATTTTTGAACTGAAAATGTTTTTAGTATAATAAAATTAATTTGGTTAGCTATGTCTTACCATCAAACTAATAAAAGCTTTTATGGTTTTGAAATGACTTATGAACTTCTCATTAAATTTGAACCTATTTGGTAGGGTGAAAAGAAACAGTCAATCGGCGCAACCGACTTAGAAATACCCTACACCTATTTGGTTCAAATTTAATGGGAAGTCCATAAGTCATTTTAAAACAATAAAAGCTGTTATTAGTTTGGTTGTAAAACATAGCTAACCAAATTAACTTTATAATATTAAAAACATTTTCTAATTAGACTATCTATAACAAAAAATTACAAATTCTTACAAATTTATCGATTTAAAAATATTAAAAAACAAAAAACTTGAATTAAATGAAAATATATTTATTTCGATTCAATTACAAAAGTGAAAAAATTTGAATTATTAAATTTTGTGATAAAAATTTAATATATTTAATAATTAAAATTTTTCAAAATTGCAATTATTTTAAATTGCTAGTTTATGTATATATCGAAAAGCTTATAAACGCAAAATATGCAATAAATGTATTTCTAAAATATAATTACAAATTCAGAACTTTTCATATCATTCATTTAAATATAACAATAAATTTTACATAAATGCAACAAGTACCTTTGAATATAGCTTAAGTATTGTACACAATGTCTTAATTATAAAACAAAGGAATTTAATCATTTATTAAAAAAATATTTTGTTATACAAAATATTTTTTATGGTAAAATTTTTAGCCTTTTAAAAATATAGTGTTAAATAAATTGTTAAATAAAAACGGAAATAGGAAATAACCCTCGTGTATCCAATTTAAAGTTTTTATCTTCATGAATCTCGAAGATAAGCTTTTTAATTTTGGGATTTCTTAGGAGCCACCTGAACCACCACTACAATTAAGTCTAAATTTCGGGGACACATAGGAAATTGGCTTCGAAATTATACTCGTTTGGCCTCAGATCGATTAAAAGTTTCTAGAATCCGAACTCGTTGTCTGAACTAGACCAGAACCAATTCCCATGGTGCTTTCATTACTTAAAATATTATTTTAAGATTTAATAAAAATTGGTATAGAAGCGGAAAATTCGAAGATGATTGCATTATTATGAGGAGTGTTAATAAAATGGTTTTCTTTAGAAAACTCTAGATTATTAGTAATGAAAGTATCGTGGGTATTGGTTCTTGTCGAAATCGGACAATGAGTTCGGATTTTAGAAGCTTTTGATCGAATTAAGGCCAAACGAGTATAATTTCGTATCATATATGTTATTGAACAATTGTCAGAGGTAATATATAATTAAGAAATTGTGCACGATACTTAAGTTGTGGTCAAAGGCCGCATGTATGTAAAATTTATTATTATAATGAAATGAATTATATGAAAAGTTCAAAATTTTTCATTGTATTTTAGAAATTCATTTATTGCATATTTTTGCATTAATAAGGTTTTCTAATAAGTACAAATACTAGGAATTTAAATTAATTTCAACTTTGAAAAATTTGAATTATTAAATTTTGTGATAAAAATCTAATCAAAGAATTAATGGTTTTATTTAACATTAAAAACCATCAAATTATATAACCTTTTATATATATATATATTATCATAAATTAATATTTCTTTTGAATAAATTTGAGTTTAATGAAAATTAGTGACACAAATAACAGCAGCATTATGATTGTAATACTTATTTATAACAGAAGTCTCAAAATTTCTTATCATAAATATAAAATATGAGAATTAACCAATTCTAATCACTTCATATTTCAAGGAAAACTAAATAGGATTTCTATAAATCTAACCAGAATTTTTAATTTAAAAGAATTAAAATATTAAATATTTAATTATAGATATATAACCTTAAGAAATAATTTAATTAAGAGAATAAATTTAAAAATTATTTAAAAGTAAAATAATTATTCATGGGTATTAAATAATTCAACAACAAGTAAAGAAACAGTCAGTCGGTGCAACCGACTTACAAAATACCCTACCCCTATTTGGTTCAAATTTAATGGGAAGTCCATACGTTACTTTAAACACATTTTAAAAACATTTTCTAATTACTTTATCTATTCAAAAATATTACAAATTCTTACTAATTTATCAATTTAAAAATATTAAAAACCAAAAAAACTTGAAATAAATGAAAATATATTTATTTCAATTCAATTATAAAAGTGAAAAAATTTGAATTAATAAATTTCGTGATAAAAAGCTGATTAAAGCATAATATATTTAATATTTCAAATTTTTCAAAATTGCAATTACTTTAAATTGTTATTATACCCTACACCTATAGAGTAGGTAAAAGGGTATATTAACTTTTGTATGGTGTTTGTAACTACCTAAAGGAAGCGAGCTAGATGGAAAAGTATATATATTTGTGATCAGCGTGAACCTCCTGAGTTAATATAGCCATGTCCGTCCGTCCGTCCGTCCGTACGCACGATAACTCAAAAAATAATGGAGCTATTTTAATGAAATTTTAACTGTATGTTACTAGGACTGAAGGTACGGCGGGATTGCATATGGGCGAAATCGGCACATGGGTTCGGATTCTGGACCTTTTAATCGATCGAAGGGCAAAGGAACATATAAAAAAATCACGATAACTCAACAACTAATGACGGTATCTTCATGAAATTTGTGCTGTAGGTTACTAGTGATGAAACTACTGCGGGGATTTTGTGGGTTCAGAATTGGACCATGGGTTCGGAACTTAGAACTTTTTGATCGAATTTAGGCCAAACGAGCATAATTCCGAAACCAATGAAGATAGAACCTCCAAATTTGGTATCAGGGTGTCGCTTTCGATTTCCTTAGTTTCCTTGAAATTTGAGCCCAATTGTAGTAGTGGGTGGGGACCAGCCACTCAGTTCCGAGGACCTTAAAGCATATTTTCGAAATTAATAAAGATAGTAACTTGAAACAAATGTAGAAGCTTCAAATTTGGCACATGGGTGCATATGGGCGAAATCGTACCCTGCAGATGTCATTAAACCAGGATTTGGAATGGATTTTTTTTGATTTGTATGAGCTAGGAATAAAAAGTTTCATTCCTAGCATAATTTTTGTACTAACGGCATCAGCAGCAAAGTCAACGTTCCTATGATGGAAACACATTGACCAATCGAAACTTCCCAAAAAGTTATTCAGACCTACCCAGTCAGCCCCGTTTTAGTGCCAGAGTAAGCTCTTAGGAATAGAGTTTCGATTGGGCGATGAACCCATTGAAAAGCTGGATTTGACAAGGCAATGGTCGGAGCCGCCAATTGGGGAACTAACAGAAATATTGTATTTTTAAATATATCTATATAAAAAACAGAAAAGAGGCATTTTCAACACGGAGTTTGACCCAGAGATAATGAAAAATTGGGTTGGAGCTCTTAAGATCATGAAGGGTGTTGAAAGCAACATTAGATCGTATATATAAAGCGACTCATCGATGGGGGATGAAAAGCGAAACAAGTGTAATGCCGTTGATATTATAATTAATATCATCACCTACAACTTGTGTCTCGCTTAGCGCAAGTATAGCTGGTCTTTCTGAGTTAAGATGGGCTTCAACTGATTGGAAATTACATGATAAGCCTCTTATATTACTAAATTGTAATAGAAAATTGTTCTCCATTAACTACAACTTGCGGGCGGAATAGGAGGGAAATTTGAAAATATTTATATTAATAAATAAAAATAAAAGTTAAAAAAAAATAAAAAGATGTATATTGAAGTGAGGAAAAATTAAATTCAAGTAAACCATAATATAATAGTAGTAATAACAATAATAAAAGTGCCAACATCAAAATGGTGGAGAACATTACAAACGAAAATTCAAGTACAACAGTTTTTAATACCTTATTGTACCCAGAGATTGCTTGCAAATTTCACCACTAAATTAGTGCGGACACGAACCTTTTCAAAACATTATGTTTCTTTATCCCACGTATATAGAAAGCATATATAAGAAATTATGAAAAAGAAATAAAAATTTAACAGCATTATTTAATTTAATGAAACAAAAAATAAAAAAGATGCAATATGCTATTAAAGTAGGGTATGGGATAGAAAAGGATGGTTAGTTAGCGTGCATTGCTATATTCCAGTTTTGACAAATTACAAAATGTAATGTAAACAAAAACAAAATTTAAGCTAATTATAAAGAATTAATTATATATTCTATGGCTTCTAAATTAAAAAATCAAATTTTAAATGAGTTCTTAATTGTAAAAGGAAATTTTTTTTTGGTTTTTTTCAATAAATGTAAAGTTATACAAAAAAAAAAATAAATTATTAATGTAATATATAACAAACAGTGATTTAATTTTTGCAATTATTTGTTTTTAAAAGAAAAAAAAAATCAAATTTAAATTATTTAAATTCATTATGTATAAATTTATTTTTTTTATTTATTTATTTATTTAGTGAATTCACTATTATATAAAAATTCATTTTTTTTTTCTTTTATTCTTACATACTATAAAACAAAAAATATAAAACAAAGAATATAATATTTACAAATTATTTACATAAGTATAATAAAGTTTAAATTTATATATTATTCAAAATGTGCTTTTATATGAATTAAGAGTTTCTTTTTAAAAATACTGATATTAATTTCATTCTTTAAATAAAGTGGTAATTCATTAAATAATTTAAGTCCTTTATACATTAGCATATTTCTCGTTCCTTCCCTTCTTATATTTGCCAATCTAAAATCATTTCTGTTTCACAAATGGTGATGATGTACATCACTTACATAAATTAGTCTATCACATAAGTAGTTAGGTAATAGTTTATTTTTAATTTTGAAAACCATTACTATCACATTGTAGTATATTCTTTGATTAACACTAGCCCACTTCAAGCAATCTAACATGAACTTAATGGAAGTATATCTGTTCACTTTTAATTTTGTTCTCATTCCCTTATTCTGTATCTTTTGTAGCCTATTTTTGTCTTCTTTATTGGCTGTAAATAAGATTGATGAGCAATATTCAAAATGTGGTTTAACCATGGTGTTATAAATTTTTATAGATGTTGAAAGGCTGAGTTTTTTTCTAATTTTGGAAAAGAAATAACTTTTTTTTGCTGCTTTTTTACATATATAATCTATATGAGCTTTGAATTTTAATTTATCATCTATTATCACTCCTAAATATTTAATTTCTCTAACCGGTGTTATACATATATTATTGATTTTGACGCTGCTTTGTGTTTCATCATTTATTATCATGCAGTTTGTCTTAGAGATATTTAGTTTCAGCTTATTAATTTCAAACCATTCATTTAAATTACCTAAATCTTCATTAATTTTTCGAATACATTCTTCAATGCTTTCATCAATTACGTAAATTAACGAGTCATCTGCAAAGAGTACTAATCTAGCCATCGAAACAGCTTTTTCCATATCATTTACATATATCAAAAATAGTAGCACTCCAAGAATTGATCCTTGCGGTACTCCTAGCAATCTAACATGAACTTAATGGAAGTATATCTGTTCACTTTTAATTTTGTTCTCATTCCCTTATTCTGTATCTTTTGTAGCCTATTTTTGTCTTCTTTATTGGCTGTAAATAAGATTGATGAGCAATATTCGAAATGTGGTTTAACCATGGTGTTATAAATTTTTATAGATGTTGAAAGGCTGAGTTTTTTTCTAATTTTGGAAAAGAAATAACTTTTTTTTGCTGCTTTTTTACATATATAATATATATGAGCTTTGAATTTTAATTTATCATCTATAATCACTCCTAAATATTTAATTTCTCTAACCGGTGTTATACATATATTATTGATTTTGACGCTGCTTTGTGTTTCATCATTTATTATCATGCAGTTTGTCTTAGAGATATTTAGTTTCAGCTTATTAATTTCAAACCATTCATTTAAATTACCTAAATCTTCATTAATTTTTCGAATACATTCTTCAATGCTTTCATCAATTACGTAAATTAACGAGTCATCTGCAAAGAGTACTAATCTAGCCATCGAAACAGCTTTTTCCATATCATTTACATATATCAAAAATAGTAGCACTCCAAGAATTGATCCTTGCGGTACTCCTAACAGAATGTTAATTGCATCCGAAACAGCTTCGTTTACTCTCGTAACCTGCCTTCTATTACTTAGGTAAGATATAAACCAATTTAATTCATTCTCTTAAATACCATATTTATGTAGCTTGTTGATTAATATGTTCCTATCCACTGTTTCAAAAGCTCTTCTCAAGTCCAGAAAGACTGCCACAATACATTTTTCCTCATTAACTGCTACTTTCCAATTTGTAATTACTAGATTAAGTAACGATTCACAATTATGACCCTTTCTAAAACCAGATTGGTACTCAGTTATTTTTTTCAAAGTATGTTTCTAGTTGGTTATATACTATCTTTTCTAGAATTTTTGCTTCAATTGGTATCATATTGATTGGTCGAAATTCGCTGCATATGTTGGTATTTTTAACTTTCTGTATGGGTATTACCATTGTTTCTTTTCATATGTCTGGGAAACTGCCGGAATTTAATGATATATTTATAATTGATAATAAATTCTCTCCTATAAGTTCAAACGCGTCTTTAACTGCAGTAATGCTAATTAAGTTCATATCTTTTTTATTATTTATTTCATTTACAATTTTTTTTAAATCATTTATCGTGATTAATTTAAATTTAAATATAGTGGAAATATTATCGATGAAATTATTATATTGTTTTATAGGAATACTCCTGTTAATATCAACTATACTATCAACGAAATATTCATTGAACTTATTAGCAATTTCTAAGTTATTTGTGTATATTTTATTATCAGTAAATTTCACTTGTTTAATTTTGTTTTTTGATTCATTTAACACTAATTTTTTTATTGTTTTCCACATATCTTTTTGATCTGTGCAATTCTCTACTTTATTTTTTACATATTTATTCTTTTCACTGCTAATTTTATTTTTAAATTCATTTCTTATACTTTTATATTTATTCCATTCTTCTTCATTATTTAAAAATTTAGCAACTTTGTATTGTTTAATTTTTTTTATTTTTAATTCATGCAGTTCTAATGTGAACCAGTTATTATTATTACTTTGATTAAATGTTTTTATTTCAACAAATTCATTAAAAATATTTCTTAGGCCATTACTAAAAATTTCTGCTTTTATATTGCAGTTAAAGTTATATACCGTTAAAATTTCATTTCCGTTTAACTTTCTTATAAATCTATTTTTACTATATTTTAATATTTTAAAGCTGTTATTATTATCTTTTTTATCTTTTTTATTTAAATTGGTTTTTATGCTAATTTTAATTGTTTCATGATCGCTTATCTTCCAATTATCTTCAGTGAATGCTTTAATATTATTATTATCATTTACTATCACATAATCAATTAATATTTTACTGTTTTTAGATATTCTAGTATATTGATTAACGATTTGTTTGAATCCACTATCATTAATTATGTCTTTTTTTTTATTTCTTTCAGTATTATCATTCAGCCAGTTAATATTAAAATCACCCATTATTAAAACTGTATGTGATATTTCGCTTAGTTCTTCCATTAACAAATTGAAATTACTGATAAAAGAATTCAAATTTTAGTAGTGGGGTGCCCTATAAACTGCTACTAGATAGAATACATTAGTCATATTGTATATTCTGATGATCATAATCCAGAATTCAACATCTACGATGACTTTTTTGACTGACTCGAAATTCCAACAATTTTTCAGATAAAACATACATCCACCCGTATGACGTGAACTTGAATTAATTCTTATTAAACTGTACCCAGAAATGTTTATTAAATTATCCTCGTCCATTTCACAAAGATGAGTTTCAGATAAGCAAATGAAATCAAAAGTATTATTAACTGTTAGTAATTCAAATTCATAAAAATTGTTTATAATACCCTGACAATTTAAATAAATTCCTACAATATCTTCTATTGATTGCTACTTAAAAATTTTTCTTTTTTCAATATTTATTTTTCTTAACAATGATGGACAATTTTTATCAAAAACATTATGTGAAATATCTAGTTGTAAATTCAGAGATTCATTCGCCCTTTTACAGTTTATACAAACTTGATTATTCTGTATACATTCTTTAACTAGATGATTTCCTCCACATTTCAGACATACCTTTGAGAATATAGTACATTTCTCACTTTTGTGCCCATACGCCAAACATTTAAAACATCTACGAACATCATAATTTTCATATATTTTACAATTATCCCAACCAATCTTTATTTTCCCTACTTCCATTATAGATTTGAAATCTTCTGTGCTAAGTTCAACAATTCCATTATATTTCTCTTCACTTTTGCTACTTTTGTACGATTTTATAAATTTTATTTTATTCTCGAATTTCATTATATTTTGCTTAATAATTCTTTCTACTAGCTCTTCTTTTTCATATTTTTCTGTCATACCTACTATTAAAATTTTTGGTTTTATTTCTTTTAAGACAACGACATCATAATTTTCATTCATTTTATTTTTAATTTCATTTTCAATGTTACCTACAGTACTATTATCCTCACAAAATATTGCTACTTTGCCATCTCTTCTTTCAGACAATCCACTTAATTTGTAGTTTATTGGGTTGATAACTTTTTTGACAGCTGTCTTTGTCACTTCTGACTTTTGGTTTTGTTTTGGTTTTATCAATACAACAGGGTTTTTTTTAACCATATCAGAATACAAAGGAGTTAACTTTTTCTTTTGTACATTGCTACTTTTTGGTACTTCTTCAACAATATTTTTTATGTTTATCATTTCCAGTTTATCACAAATTTTCTCACCTTCAAGTTTGAAATCTGCCGCGTAAGTCTGACCTAAGCGTTGCTCTAGATCAGCAAGTTTATCATCAATTTTTTGTTCTAGGTTGGGAAATTTTTGATCAATAACATTCAATATATTATCTTCAA
Organism: Dolichopus griseipennis; assembly: GCA_963082915.1. Lineage (NCBI taxonomy): Eukaryota > Metazoa > Arthropoda > Insecta > Diptera > Dolichopodidae > Dolichopus > Dolichopus griseipennis. The sequence goes on from OY720441.1 coordinate 289,249,764, forward strand.
AACTTTCCAGACGTTCAATTAATTTGTTAAGCATATCGTTAAGGTAATCATTGCTACATGCGTTAACATTCTTATTATAGACCTCTTTATTTTTACCCGTAACGGGTGAAGGAGCAGATTTTGAAGTACTAGTACTAGTGGATCTTAATTTCATTTGCTTGTCCATATTAGATATATTTGTTATACTCGTATATTTATTATAATTTTAAATTAAACTAAAAATTTGGAAGTAAGAATATGAATCTGCTTTAATACATATGTCGAATATTGTAAATCGAAATAATTTACAAAGCGGTAATACTAATTTGGATCATAACAAGTAAATTAGACATCTTAAAAAAAATCTTATGCTGGCAGCACTTTACTTCGTAGTGATAATATTGACAAAACAAGTAGGGATGATATTTGGTCAGTTGACAGTTCTATGAATGATAACAAAAACAAAAGTTGTGCCGGTAAAAAATTAAATTGAATTAAATTGTTTAGTTTTAAATTGTTTTTTTTATATTTATTTAAGTTAAATATTAAGATATAGTTTAATTAGTTTTATAATATATAGTGTTTAGTTTTAAATTGTTTTTTTATGTATATTTAAGTTAAATATTAAAATATAGTTTAATTATTGTTATTAATTTAGTCCAAAAAAAAAAAATTGTTTATTATTGACCAAATATTTTTTTTTTTTTTACACAGCCATACAGTTTTCTTTAACAAACAAAAGTTGTGCTGGTAAAAATCAAAATTAATTGTTTAGTTTTAAATTGTTTTTTATGTTTATTTAAGTTAAATATTAAAATATAGTTTAATTATTGTTATTAATTTAGTCCAGTTTTAATATTTAATTAAGATCAGTTGGACAAAAAGTTTGATTTATTTTAATTATTAGTTTTAAGTGTTTATTTTAATGCACTCTTAATTATAAAATTAAATTAAGTTAAAAATTTGTATTTACTGTATAGAAAGTTAAATATTTTAAGCTTTGCATAGAAAAAAAATTATTATTAAAATTGTTTATTATTGGCCAAATATTTTTTTTTTTTTTACACAGCCATACAGTTTTCTTTATTACAGTTAAGTCAAGTGCACTATTACAATTAATTTAAGAAAATGATAAAAGAAATATCTATATCCAATGTCTTATTAATGATGAAGATAATAAAATAATTCATAACTCTTGAAAAAAAACACTCTTTTATTTTAATTAATTTTTTGTAGTATAGAATTCAATATTTTAGTTTGAATTTTTTGTTTAAACAAATTCTGCGACCGAACCGTACCGATGAAAACCTCGGAAAATAAAAAAAAATTAAAAAAATTAAAGTGGAATTATAAGTTTATTTTTGGTTGTTCACATCGCATCTGATGTTGTCGGGGTAAGATAAAAAAAAATATCTCTGGTTAAACGGCTGCCCCGGCTAGATATCCAGTTGCTGTTTATTAATTTATTTTCCTTTTTTGAGTTTTAGTTAATTTTTCTCATTTAATTCGGTTTTTCACAATTAGTTAAACTATTTATTTCATCAAATTTAAAATTAATACTAGCAGTTTTAATAAAATTGCAATTAAAGTTAATTTTAAAAAATTATTGAAAGTTAATAAATAAAAGATTATAAAAATCAAAACACCGGTAACAGTTTTTTTTTTAAATTTTTGTTGTTGTACACAGTAATATTAATATATTAACATTTATTTTATATATACATATATATAAACAAGTAAAGAAACAGTCAGTCGGTGCAACCGACTTAGAAATACCCTACACCTATTTGGTTCAAATTTAATGACATATCCATAAGTCGTTTTAACACCATAGAAGCTGTTATTAATTTGATCGTAAGACATAGCTAACTAAATTAACTGTATAATACTAAAAACATTTTCTAATTACCCTATCTATTAAAAAATACTACAAATTCTTACTAATTTATCTATTTAAAAATATTAAAAAACAAACAAACTTGAAATAAATGAAAATATATTTATTCCAATTCAATTACAAAATGAAAAAATTCTAATTATTAAATTTTGTGATAAAAAGATAATCAAAGCATAATATATTTAATAATCCAAATTTTTAAAAATTGCAATTATTTTAAATGGTTAGTTTATATACCTAATAGAAAAGCTTATAAACGCAAAATATGCAATAAATGTATTTCTAAAATACAATTAAAAATTTACACCTTTTCATATAATTCATTTAAATATAAAAATAAATTTTACATAAAGGCAGCAAGTACCTTTGAACATAGCTGAACCACTACAATTAAGTCTAGATTTCGGAGACACATAGGACATAGGAAATATATTCTTTGGCTTCGAAATTAAACTCGACCACAACCAATTCCCATGGTACTTTCATTACTAGTAACCTACTGTTAAATTTCATCAAAATACCGGCATTATTTTTTGAGTTATGCTGTTTGTAAGATATATGTTTGTTAGTCCTTGAACTTTTCAAGGGTTCCAGGACCCGAAATTATGGTACTATTTCGCCCATATGCAGTCCCGTCATACTTTCAATACTAGTTAACCCTTGTACACAATTGGAACGCTCTATCTTAATTTTAAGTTACTAGTTTTATTAATTTCGATGATAAGCTTTTACACATTGGGGGGTCTAAGAGAGGTTCTGAACCACCACTCCAATTGATCCCAAATTAGGGGGGCACGCAAGAAATAGTAAAGAACACCCTTGTGGCAAATTGGAAGCTTCTACATTTGTTTCAAGTTACTATCTTTATTAATTTCGAAAATATGCTTTAAGGGCCTAAGAACTGAGTGGCTGGTCCCCGATCCACTACTCCAATGGGGCCCAAATTTCAAAGACACTTACGAAATAGGAAGGGACACCCTGATACCAAATTTGGAGGTTCTATCTTCATTGGTTTCGGAATTATGCTCGTTTGGCCTAAATTCGATCAAAAAGTTCTAAGTTCCGAACCCATTGTCCAATCCTCACCGTACGTAATCACCGCCGTAGTTTTGCTGCCAATAACCTACAGCACAAATTTCATGAAGATAGCCTCATTAGTTGTTGAGTTATCGTGATTTTTTATATATGTTCCTTAGCCCTGACATCGATTAAAAGGTCCGGAATCCGAACCGTTGGGCTGATTTCGCCCTTATATAGTCCGCGCTGTACTTATAGTACTAGTTAACCCTTGTACACAATTTGAACGGTCTATCCTAATTTTAAGTAACTATTTTTAGTAATTTCGATTATAAGCCTTTAAAACTTGGGAGGTCTGAGAGGGGTACAGAACCACCAGTCCAATTGATCCCAAATTAGGGGAACACGCAAGAGATAGTAAAGAACACCCTTGTGGCAAATTGGAAGCTTCTACATTTTTTCAAGTTGTTATCTTTATTAATTTTAAAGATATGCTTTAAGGTCTTCGGAAATGTGTGGCTGGTCCCCGACCCACTACTCCAATGGGACCCAAATTCACAAGACACTTAGGAAATAGGAAGGGACACCCTGATACTAAATTTGGAGGTTCTATCTTCATTGGTTTCGGAATTATGCTCGTTTGGCCTAAATTCGATCAAAAAGTTCTAGGTTTCGAACCCATGGTCCAATCCCGACCTTTCGCAATTCCCGAAGTAGTTTCATTACTAGTAACCTACAGCACAAATTTGATGAAGATAGCGTCATTAGTTGTTGAGTTATCGTGATTTTTTATATTTGTTCGTTAGCCCTGAAACCGATTAAAAGGTCCAGAATCCGAACCCATGGGCCGATTTCGCCCATATGCAATCCCCGCCGTACTTTCAGTCCTAGTAACCTACAGTTAAAATTTCATCAAGATAGCTCCATTATTTTTTGAGTTATCGTGTCTACGGACGGACGGACGGACGGACATGGCTATATCGACTAAGGCGGTCACGCTGATCACAAATATATATACTTTTCCATATCTAGCTCGCTTCCTTTAGGTGGTTACAAACACCATACCAAAGTTAATATACCCCTTTACCTATTCTATAGGTGTAGGGTATAATAAATTTTACATAAATGCAGCAAGTACCTTTGAACATAGCTGAACCACTACAATTAAGTCTAGATTTCGGAGACACATAGGACATAGGAAATATATTCTTTGGCTTCGAAATTAAACTCGACCACAACCAATTCCCATGGTACTTTCATTACTAGTAACCTACTGTTAAATTTCATCAAAATACCGGCATTATTTTTTGAGTTATGGTGTTTGTAAGATATATGTTTGTTAGTCCTTGAACTTTTCAAGGGTTCCAGGACCCGAAATTATGGTACTATTTCGCCCATATGCAGTCCCGTCATACTTTCAATACTAGTTAACCCTTGTGCACAATTAGAACGCTCTATCTTAATTTTAAGTTACTAGTTTTATTAATTTCGATGATAAGCTTTTACACATTGGGGGGTCTAAGAGAGGTTCTGAACCACCACTCCAATTGATCCCAAATTAGGGGGGCACGCAAGAAATAGTAAAGAACACCCTTGTGGCAAATTGGAAGCTTCTACATTTGTTTCAAGTTACTATCTTTATTAATTTCGAAAATATGCTTTAAGGGCCTAAGAACTGAGTGGCTGGTCCCCGATCCACTACTCCAATGGGGCCCAAATTTCAAAGACACTTACGAAATAGGAAGGGACACCCTGATACCAAATTTGGAGGTTCTATCTTCATTGGTTTCGGAATTATGCTCGTTTGGCCTAAATTCGATCAAAAAGTTCTAAGTTCCGAACCCATTGTCCAATCCTCACCGTACGTAATCATCGCCGTAGTTTTGCTGCCAATAACCTACAGCACAAATGTCATGAAGATAGCCTCATTAGTTGTTGAGTTATCGTGATTTTTTATATATGTTCCTTAGCCCTGACATCGATTAAAAGTTCCGGAATCCGAACCGTTGGGCTGATTTCGCCTTTATATAGTCCGCGCTGTACTTATAGTACTAGTTAACCCTTGTACACAATTTGAACGGTCTATCCTAATTTTAAGAAACTATTTTTAGTAATTTCGATTATAAGCCTTTAAAACTTGGGAGGTCTGAGAGGGGTACAGAACCACCACTCCAATTGATCCCAAATTAGGGGAACACGCAAGAGATAGTAAAGAACACCCTTGTGGCAAATTGGAAGCTTCTACATTTTTTCAAGTTGTTATCTTTATTAATTTTAAAGATATGCTTTAAGGTCTTCGGAAATGTGTGGCTGGTCCCCGACCCACTACTCCAATGGGACCCAAATTCACAAGACACTTAGGAAATAGGAAGGGACACCCTGATACTAAATTTGGAGGTTCTATCTTCATTGGTTTCGGAATTATGCTCGTTTGGCCTAAATTCGATCAAAAAGTTCTAGGTTTCGAACCCATGGTCCAATCCCGACCTTACGCAATTCCCGAAGTAGTTTCATTACTAGTAACCTACAGCACAAATTTGATGAAGATAGCGTCATTAGTTGTTGAGTTATCGTGATTTTTTATATTTGTTCGTTAGCCCTGAAACCGATTAAAAGGTCCAGAATCCGAACCCATGGGCCGATTTCGCCCATATGCAATCCCCGCCGTACTTTCAGTCCTAGTAACCTACAGTTAAAATTTCATCAAGATAGCTCCATTATTTTTTGAGTTATCGTGCCTACGGACGGACGGACGAACGGACATGGCTATATCGACTAAGGCGGTCATGCTGATCACAAATATATATACTTTTCCATATCTAGCTCGCTTCCTTTAGGTGGTTACAAACACCATACCAAAGTTAATATACCCCTTTACCTATTCTATAGGTGTAGGGTATAAAAAGTTTGTGATTCAACAGAATAATGTTTCATTAAATTAAATTAAATTAAAGTTCAAATAAAAAATTTAATTATTTGGTTTTTCTTTATGTATTTGTTTGTTTAAGCACAAATAAAAGACCCAAAGCAAAATTGCACGCGTATCTTTAAATCACCTGTATATTCAATGCGTGTTATATGTAACTCCTGATATGTGTAAGGTTACTAGTAATGAAAGTACCATGGGAATTAGTTTGGTCGAGTTTGGTCAATGAGTTCGGATTCTAGAAGCTTTTGATCGATTTTAGGCCGAACGAGTATAATTTCGCATTCAAAGAATATATTTCCTATTTCCTATGTGTCCCCGTAATTTAGGCTCAATTGTAGTGGTTCAGCTATGTTCAAAGGTACTTGCTGCATTTATGTAAAATTTATTTTTATATTTAAATGAATTATATGAAAAGGTCTAAATTTCTAATTGTATTTTAGAAATACATTTATTGTATATTTTGCGTTTATAAGCTTTTCTATTAGGTATATAAACTAAACATTTAAAATAATTGGAATTTTGCAAAATTTGGATTATTAAATATATTATGCTTTGATTAGCTTTTTATCACAAAATTTAATAATTAGAATTTTTTCATTTTGTAATTGAGTTGGAATAAATATATTTTCATTTATTTCAAGTTTTATTGTTTTTTAATATTTTTAAATAGATAAATTAGTAAGAATTTGTAATATTTTTTAATAGATAGTGTAACTAGAAAATGTTTTTAGTATTATAAAGTTAATTTGGTTAGCTATGTTTTACAATCAAATTAATAACAGCTTTTATGGTGTTAAAATGACTTATGGATATGTCATTAAATTTGAACCAAATAGGTGTAGGGTATTTCTAAGTCTGTTGCACCGACTGAGTGTTTCTTTAACAAGTAGCAAGTTTAGTGATTGCTTCAAATATTTAAACGTCGGAAGGTATAAATCCGTAATAATAGGGTTAGAATTATTTATTAAGTTTGAGAAATCAAAATCAATTGAAGAGTCGTGTGAACGATAAACTATTTGAAAAGAATTGGGAAAAGAATGGTAGATAGTTTTAGAACAAGTAGAAACGTATTGTCTTTTGACATTAAGCTTGGATAACCGTAAGTTTTACATTTTGTGTTAACGAAGTTAAAAAACTTTTTGGGATCTGCAATTAATTTGTGGCTTAGCAAAGTGACATAACTATCATAAGCTAGGTTATATTTTTGTTTAAATTCAAAAGGAAGATCCTTATTGTTCCCATTTGTTCAATAAGTCATTATAAGGCTCTTTTGAATCTTTAAATATTTTTTATAGTTTGTTGCGTTGGTTACGCAATGTCCTAAATACACTGTTGAGCCAAGGTTCGGTTGTCTTTTCATATATAAAATATTAAGTCATATACAAAAAGCCAAGCAAGCATAATTCCGAAACCAATGAAGATAGAACCTTCGAACCTTTTTTCTATGTCCTTAGAGTCTTTAAAATTTAGGACCTATTGGAGTAGTGCCTCGGGACAATCCACACAGTTCTGAAAACCTTAAAGCATATTATTGAAATTAATTGGATTCCAGAGAATCGTTTAATAGCGCTTGCATAGGAGACATTCGTAAAGAGGGGAAGGCTTTCAAGTAATACCGGAACAGCGGGTTGGAGTCTGACACGGCCAACTGTATCGTAATTTGAAATAGATGCAAGAGAGTTATCAATAAGCAAAAATTCTTATTCAACCGAGGGTTGAAACATAAATTCCTACATATTCCTAAGAATCGTTTGCCTAAGCAAATTGTTTTAGTCGTTTGCAAAAAAGCAAAAGGGGGACACTAGCGAGTCTTCTTTCCCTCCGGTTATTGATAAAATTAATTCAATTGTGTCAGATTCAAAAGAAAAGGACAACTTGTTTGGCAAACAATTTTCCTTTATCTCAACACTGCCACAGTCAGCTCAAAGACCAAATATTCCAGAAGTTGGCTGTTCCTTTGGTAGAATTCACTTTAGGACGCATGCAGAAAATCTTGAAGAATCTTGATACAAACAAATCAGTCGGTTTCGATGGCATCACAACGATGGTTCTTAAAAAAACTTACTCTACCATTTAAAAACCTCTACGCAACCTCTTCTGTTGAAGATTGCAAATGTTTTTCCAATTCCTAAAAAAAGCGATAAAAGCGAGCAATCTTACTACCGCCCTATAGCTGTACCTTCGGTCCTTTTCAAAGTAATGGAAAAAATTATAAACCAGGAGCTATTTAAATACCTGGATCATAAGGGTTTGCTTCATGATCGACAATACGGGTTCAGAACCCTTTGTTCAACTGGTGATCTCATGACCTACCTTTGTGAAAAGCTCAATATTAGTTTTCACCATTCTGGTGAATCTGATGTTGTAGTACTGGATATTTCTAAAGCTTTCGACCGTGTATGGCATGCTGCTTTGTTAGCAAAATGCAAAACTTTAGGGTTAGGTAGAGTCTTTCCCAAATGGGTTGGAGACTTCCTTTCGAATCGTACGATTCGAGTACTGGTTTATCATCTGCCAAATTTGAACTAAACGCTGTTGACCCTCAGGGATCTGTTCCTTCTCTCCACTTGATCTTCTCAATATCTATAAAACTTATAATAATTTAAAAATGGAGTATAATGCACATATTTGGGTTGGTGCTTCTTCTGAATATTCATAAATACCTCCTATCTTTAACCTCCTATTCAATCCACAGTTACGCAGACGACATCACCCTTGTTGCTTCCTATGAATTTCATAGCCCCTGTAACATTTATCATCAGGTTAATACAACAGCAAAAAATTTCACTGTCATGGGGAGAAAGTAATCGTATCCAAATTAGCTGTTGCTAATAATATTTTTGGAAGTTTAATTCATTACTAAAAGCCAGTTCTTACATCAGGTTGGGACTTAATGCTTTGAACACAAGTTAAAATATTTTGAATGATATAGAATCTGGGGTAAACATAAAACAAGCTGTAATTGATCAAAGTAATGGTAGGATGAAAAATCTACGAAAATCAGTAGTTAATGAACTACATTCGATGAATGGTAAAAGACGAAAAGCCATAAAAAGGCGAAGCAGTATTAAAGGAAGAGTATCTAAAAAGACACATTTAAAGTCGAAAACGACGAAAAAAGGAAAGTAAAACCTCTGATATATTCAATTAAATATGGTGTGAATGAAATCCGAACTTGATCTTTTTGCATCATTACCAGTACAAACAAGTATATTACATTCAGAAGAGGTAACATACAATCTTTTAGCTTCTTTAGAGGAGTTACCGTCAACTATTGAGTTTATTTTGCTTGGAAATGGAGATACACATCAAGGTTTATCGTCAACCTACATCAAATTTAAAATATATGTAAAAGAAAGTTTAATGACCATCATGTGCTCTTGTAGATTAATCGTTCTGTAAGGACGAAAATAAAATAATGTTTCTAAAAAATCGTGGTTAGATGGAATTAAAGAAAAATGTAAAACTATTGTAAGGGAATTAAAGTATAAATTTCCGACCAGAAATTTAAAAAGAACTGACATTCAGAATTACTCTTTTGGTCATATCGATAATGAAAAACAACTAATAATTTAATAAACCTGTTTGAAAAATTCGAAATGGTCCTAACAAATGGTAAACTTAAAAGCTGAATTTCTGACAACAGATATAAGAGGAAATACTCGTCTAATTAATATATCTCGTTTACAAAACCATATAAATACAGAGATGAGTGATCAATATTTTTGTTTTTTTGTTTATTTTGGCCAGTAAAAACAGCAGAAATAGCAGCAATAGCAGAGATTTGTGAAGATAAAAAGTCTTCTCACTTAGAACTTATACTTGCATGCATTTACTATTTTGATAAAATCAAACGTTAAAAATACAAATAGGTATAATAACTTTTCGTCCATCAGAAACTCATTTGTCCTATGAACTACTTAGAATATTATGAACTTTACGATGAATGTATTCATGGTCTAAAAAAATATTAACCAACAAAGGTTATCCATTAAACTTTGAATCAAATAGTCGAAAAAAGAAGATAACACTAAGAATAGAAGAGTATATGCGTTTTTTCCTAATGCAGGATTTCATTAAAGCGGTAATGTCATATGATAGTGGTGCAGAATGTTCAAGAGAATATTTCAAAATATACTAAAAAATGCATTGAAATGGACAAATTAGTGCTTGAACAAACAAGAAGATTTCTACAATCCAATGAGTTTACATATTGCAGAATGCAACTACTCCAGGCTGTTTTATGATATATTATAAAAATATATTTTGCAACAATAAATAAAACAAATTGTTTTTGAATAAAAAAAGTACTTTTAAAACAAACATTATCTTTTATTAAATACATATATATATTCATTACATTTTTACAGCACACCTTAATTGATTACTGACATAGAAAGGGCAAAAACTTGTAAATTTCGCAGCATCTGAAGAGATGAATGTCTCTTGATGAGATTTCCTTTTTCCCAAGAAAGTCCATTTGTGTTTCTTTTATTAAAGCTATTTTGCTTTTTTATATTTTTACGCATTTGTTCTTTCGGATATGACCGCTTGGAAACATGTAGTATTGGTATTAACAATGATTCTGCCACAAAAGCTATTTCTTTTAATTAAGAAGTATTGGTTATTAATACCAAATATTATATTACAATTATAAATTGTAAATCAGCAATCGCTTTACTTATGATTTTCCTATAATTCCCACAAAGTTAGCTGTAGATTCAAATAAAAGATTTTTTAACACATTCTTTCCGGCATAAAGAATGTTATTACTTGTCCATTTGTTAGATATTCCATCTTGGCCAACAACAACTTTACCTTTCTTTTTGATTTTAAAAAGTTTCAGTTCAGAACTTTGAACTCCACGTTAATTTCCAAACCGTGGATATTTCTAAACACTTCCTGCTCTCCTCTGCCTACCCCTAAAAGACTGTTAATGAAAACCTAAAAAAGAAATTCGAAACAATAGTAACTTAAGCTTATTATGTAAAATAATAAGTATAATTACTTACTATAACTTTTCGGTTTTTATTAGAGTGTTATCTAATTTTTAGTAAGAGAGATTTCTTATATAATAAAAATTTAAAAAATTTTAGCTTTTTATATATACCATTCTAGGAATGGTGTTCAAACCCTACTTTTACAAAAATTAGAAAGCATTTAAATTAAATGTGCAGAATAAATTCCTTTAAACAATGCTTGTGCTAAGATTATTAATTAATTGACAGCTGGGTGGCACAGTGGTTGAGTGCCGACCTTTCATGCGAAAGGGCCCGGGTTCGATTTCTAGTGAAAGTGAAAAACTTTTCTGGTTTTCGACTCGACTCAGCTACCATTCGCCATTGGGTTCAAATTAATGGCATAATCAATAATTAATAATTATATATCATTAATAAAAAATAATACTTAAAAATATAACAATATAAACAAATGCTAAATATATACAAATAATTTAATTGAATAATATAACTCGCAGATATAGAATACCATATAACTCAAATACAAATTATTACAATATAAACAAAAAATAGAATTGTTAATATTGAAAATCTAAGACGTTTCTACATGTTATAAGGCCTAGTACTATCTCATGTTTAAATTGTACGTGGAATTCAATAAGACCAATTCTAATAACACGAATATAATATGACCCCCTGTTCCAACATGTACCTATAGTATAGACAGGCTTATTAGCCTAACAGTTGAACAGTTAGCGCTTAAAAAAAAAAAAAAAAAAAAAAAAAAAAATTCTAATTCCCTTCACTGGAAAAGTGGATTAAGTCCAGACAATTTAATTTTATATACTATGAATACTTATGTTTTTGTATCATTTTTAAAAATGTTTAATTTTACATGAAAAAAAACAATGATTTGCGTTGTTCTGAAAGGATACCGACAGAAAAGGAACTAGAATTTTAACCTGTAAAAATTAAGAAATTAATAAAAAACTATATTTAAATTTTTCTTTTGTCTTCCACTGCAGTGCTATTTTTGGTTGGATGTCTGTTAATCTGTAACCTAGATAACAATTTATTAAATGAATACAAAAATATTTTATAAATATTAAAATTAAACTCATACTTATTCCTTTTTTAGGTATTAACCCTATAGTTTCCGCTTTTGAAAAGTTCCTTCAAAAAACCAAATTGCATGCTGAAGCTATGGTTACAGCTTCAGTAAAAGGGTAGACTTTGTTTTCTTGCAGTAGAAGATTTCTAAATTTGATGCATGTTTCCGTTAAAATAAGTACGTTGTTTTTACAATATTCTATAAAATCGTGTTTCATATTAAACTCGGTATTTTTATTTTGTTCATACCAATTTAAAAATATTTTTCAGTTTTCTGCTGATATTATATCTGTAGTAATGCATAGGTGGTAACAGACCAACGTAATTTTGATTTTCTGTTTTGTTAAATAAGTGTGTAAATATATCCTTTTTTAAAATCTCCTGGTAAATCATGCAGCAGGTTGTCGACAGCAAATACATGTATTTTCACATCTGTGCCGGTTTGGGAAGAAATGACATTAAAATGATTTTTAAGATATAATAAATTGATTCCTTTCCCCTCATTTGCTCTATCAAAAATAATATTCTTATTATTTGCTCAATCGTAAACAATAATTCTACACTCATTTCCCAAAAATTCTGTATTTTTTTTAGTTCTAGCAAACCTGCACCTTACACTAAATTTATATTTGTTTTTTGATTTAACTCCAATGCAAAATTTTTTTGCTTTTTTCTTGTGTCCTTACGAATTTAATTGAGGTTCATGTCTCCATCAGCAAAGGCTTTTGCTACAACCTTGTGTCTATCCTATAATTGTTATCCTTGTGTCTAATAGTAACAATTCCTTACGTTTTAAACTTTCTTCATCAAAAAAAAAATTTCTTGCACGCCCACTTTCCGTAAGCAACCTCACTGTTGTTGTTGTTAATTAAAAAGATTCGTAGTTTAAGCCTTCAAAATTGCTTTGAAAAATTTTACTTATTAGCTTCCAGACATCTTCAAATTTAACCAAATTTGCAAGGTTAAAGTTTATCCAACCAGGAGTTTGGAAACTCTTTCCGACAAACGTCATTCCAATTAAGTCATTTGTTTCAACATTTTTCACGCAGTATTCCACAATTTGTTTAATTCCTTCCTTTTTCCAGGGAAGCAAGTTGTCCTTTTCTGGACAGAGCTTTATTTTAAAGGTTATTTACTTTGACATTACACCAAATTGCCTTAAAATTGCCTTTCTTGCCATTGTACTTCTAACATTGTTTGTTTTAAACATTAAAATGATAGTGTATACACTTACAACTTTTATATGCATAATTAATAATTAAACATATACTTTTGAATCAAGTTACTACTGCTTAATTTATGAATAATTTTGCATAGCACAATGTAGTTAACAATATGTATTAAACAATTACGTACACATATTTATTCTTGGAATAACTTTGCAATAGCCCATTAAAAAGGTGTCATATAAATCTTTATTTACATTTTTGGCCACACATATCTTCTGAACGGTTGAAGTTAGATCCTCCAAAATTAGAAGAAGTCGTTTAACAAAATTTTTTTGTCAAGCTCCCTATTTAGAAGTTATAAGGGCTCGAAAATTGAAATTTTGCTATTTTTAAACACCTGTAAATTGAATACCTGTCCACATATTTTTTAGTGATATACAAAATTAAAAGTTAATTATATTTCAACATGTGTCAAAGGTTTTTCTTAATTTTGAAGGGTGACGAAGCTAAAGCCCCGGCAAACTCCGAAAAGCCCTACATTTAAACTGATATAACAAGAATTCTGTTGGGTTTATTTCCAATCAAAAAACGGTAAAAGAGAGCTGCTTTCATACGCTTTACAAAATCATGTCGCTCAAAAGTATAGGGTTGCCAAGCGGTACTAAAATTTACCATTATATAAAACTCAATTTTTGCAAAATTTTTGGTCCCACATATCTCCCAAAGGATCTTGAAATTTTGGGAGAAGTTAGATCCTTAAAAATTAGTAGGAGTCGGTTAACAAAATTTTTTTGGCAAGCCCCTGTTGAGGAGCTATAATGGCTCGAGATTTTAAATTTTGCTATTTATAAGCACCTGTAACTTGAATACCTGCCCAATTTTTTTTTTATTAATATACAAAATTTAAAGGCCCAACATTATATTTTAACATTTATGTTAAAGGTTTTTCTTACATTTAAAAGCGGTTTCTAAAATTGAAGAAAGTTTCTCTCAGTTTTACCCATTTTAGCTTAGATTAGAATTTTTTATATACTTTTATATGAACTTGCCTGTGTCTATGGGTTTATTTTTCATTCTGTCAGTTAGTGATATATTTATTTTAAAAATTTGACCATAAATTTATAAAAATTGTATGGTGCAGTGGTTAGCGAAGTGGCTTCAAGTGTAAACAGATCTGAGTTCGATCCTCGGTAAAATATAAAACATTTTTTTTATTTTAATTCAACAGAAATAATAAAAAAAAATTAAAAATAAAGTTAATTTATTTTGATAGCTTCTTAAAAAATTTGTGACTTTGTAACTTTAAAAACTAAAATACTTCACTTTGATAATGCAAACTCAATTCATAAACATTTATTTAATACATATGTACATACATGATTACTCATGTATATATAGTAGGTACTTTAAGAACGTTGGCAACAAATATTTCAATTTGAATCTAAACAAAGATTTTGAAACTATATACTCGTACATACCTAGCTTAGCAACATTTTTTAATATTATATACAAAAATTTAAAAGGTGAGAAATAGATCATTATTGAAACAAATTAAACCTATAAAAATTTTTAATTCTTTTATTAGCAAGCAAATATTTTATCGATTGGCTTATTAATTTAAAATTTGAATAAATGGGTAATTAACAAAAAATTTTTACCAAGAAGCGAATTTGAACCAACGACCCCAACATTTTATAAAATACGGAACATACAAATAAATAGTAGACTACTAACTTATTAATCTTAAATTTTTAAGATGCACAAGATATTATATCAGTCGTTTGTTTTTAATTTATTTTTCTGTAAAATGTATTAAATTAAATTTTGTTAAAGTTTTCTTTAACCAACTTGATAAAGATTTTATCAAATACTTATAATGCTTTTATATCATTTTTCCATCATCTGTGAATATCCATAATATCTATACATATTTGTCATTCTGTTTAATAAAATTTAAATTAATTTAGATAAATTTACTAATAGGGTTATTTTAATAATTTATGGTTAGTTAATAGATAAACCGATTATAATTACTAATGAATTGAATCCAACTTGGAAATTGTCAAATTATTTAAGTGGAAATGAATTATAATAAAACTAAAAAGTATAAAATAAAATAAAACAAAATATTTTTTTCAATATATACTTTTATTTAAGTAAAACCCTCTAAAAGGTAAAAAATAACAAAAATGATGGTAGATATTAGTTCTTTTAATGTTTGAAAACTTTTAAGATTAACATTTGTATACCCTACACCTATGAAATAGGAAAAGGATATATTAACTTTGGTATGGTGTTTGAAACCTAAAGGAAACGAGCCAGATATGGAAAAGCATATATATTTGTGATCAGCGGTTAGAGTTGATATAGCCATGTCCGTCCATAGGCACGATAACTCAAAAACTAATGGAGCTTTCTTGATGAAATTTTAACTGTAGGTTAATAGAACTTAAAGTACGGCGAGGATTGTATATAGGCAAAATCCTGGAACTTTTTCATCGAATTTAGGCCAAACGAGCATGATTCCGAATTCAAAGAAGTTAACACCTCCAAATTCAGGTAACTCTCTTAGACATCTAAAGGTTGAAAGGCTTATCATCGAAATTAATAAAAATAGTAACTTAAAATTAATATAGAATGTTCCAATTGTGTACAAGGGTTAACTAGTATTGAAAGTATGGCTGGGACTGCATTTGGGCGAAATCGTACCATGGTTTCGGGTTCTGGAACCTTTGAAAAGTTCAAAAGCTAACAAACGTAGTAGTACGTATATGCCGGTTCAGCGTCAGCAAAAGCTCAGGAGCTTTTTTAGTGCCGTTTCAGCGTCAGTAGTCAGCAAAAGTTCTCCTAAAGTTATGCAATAAAATTGTGATAAGTAAAAAGTTTTGTGCTTTTGAGTATTTTAAATTAAGCTTAGCGGTTAGAATATCAGTTATGTTTAAATTTCAAATTAAAACAATAATAAGCTTAAACTAGTTTGAGTCTTTGAGTATTTTAAATTAAGCTTGGTTGTTGGGATATCAGTTATGTTTAAATTTCAAATTAAAACAGTAATAAGCTTATTGTTCTTAATGAAATATGAAAAGTTTTTAAAGTTTGGTTTAAGTACAAAGTTAATATTATCAAAGTTTAAGTTTGATTTAATATTTCCGCGAAAATAAAAAAAAGTTTTACAAATTAAAAATAAAAACTTAAGCTATTGAGCTGAATATTTTTAATTAGATATGAAAAGTTTTTTAAATTTGGTTTATACTTAATATTATCCAAAACCAATAATATTATTGGTTTATACTTAATATCGTCCAATATGTTTGAAAATGAAGCATCCAACTGCCATTTTAAAGTTGAAAAGCTTAAAAAATCGATGGAAATTTTTTGTTTGATTATTAACTTAACTGCAAAAGTTTTGAAAAAAATGAAACAAATAAACGTTTGAAATTATATTGTAAATTTTTTTTATTTTGTTTTTTTTTTTTTATTAATAAGTTTAAGCTTGATTTAATATTATTTCTATATGAAAATAGAAAAAAAGTTTTATAGGTTTTGAGTTGAATATTCTTGATTAGATATGAAAAGTTTTAATAGTTTTGGTTTAAATACAAAGTTAATATACAAAACTAATATCAATGTTAAAATTAAAATTGAAAGACACTTTTAATGTGTGTATAATATTTTTTATTTTATTTAAACATCTTTAAATTGTGATTTTCTATTAAGCTAACAAAAATTTGATTTTTTTTATTTTTTTTTGTTTTACAACTATTGCTCAATGGCATAATGCCCCCAAGCATATGTTTTTATATTATCTTCAGTTACATATCTTTTATTATCTAATGAACTTAAAGCTACTTTATTTAAATTTTGTGTATAAATTGTATGTAAATGTGATCTAAATATTTTCATTTCCTTAAAACAAGTTTCATTTTTTAATAAACAATTTTTATAATTATCTAATGTTAAAGAATTGACAACATATTTCTTTATTCCTTTAGCTTTTTTAATAGTTTTATTTTCATATGTTTGAAGGAAATACATTTTAGATTTTAATCCAATAAATTCAGAAACAATTTTCCATTAAATTCATCTTTAAAAAGACCTAGAACTTTTTTACTCATTAGAGGAAAATTAAATAAATTGTCAGATGGATAATCTGATGTATCAAAACGTTTTGGTATTTCATTAAATATGTCAGCGTAAA
Source organism: Dolichopus griseipennis (assembly GCA_963082915.1). Classification (NCBI taxonomy): domain Eukaryota; kingdom Metazoa; phylum Arthropoda; class Insecta; order Diptera; family Dolichopodidae; genus Dolichopus; species Dolichopus griseipennis. Next base: position 289,267,021 of record OY720441.1, read on the forward strand.
AATCATCTGTCTGTTTAGTATAAATGAAACTGTCAGTATCTGTATAATTTAAAAAAACCTTACTACCATATTTAGGTTTAATATAATCATAATGAAAATCATACATAAGAATTTTAGATTGTTCGAGTACCGTAAATCACAAATATATAGGTTTATCATAACATATATTTGTATGATTAAGCTGAATGGCTATCAAGTTTTCAGTAAATCTAGAGTGACTATGATAATTTGGTTTTGCTATTAACGCTCGAGCACCTAAATGTCTTCCTTGACTTTCCCAAGATGTAGCTATTTTGACATTTTTTCTTTTATCTACATTTTCCATTGTTTTACCAAAAACAGCATTATTCATTAATTTAAAATAATCTTTTTCAAAAGCATTTTTAGCCATTGACCTGTGTGCGTTATTTAAATCAATATATTTTTTTTAACCAATTGCTTTGTGTGAATTTTAGTACTCTATAAATTTTTTTGAGAACCAAGCCGTTTCGAGGACACTGTTTTAAGTTTCGATAATGGATAATATATTTCCGTTTGTTTGTTAAGTCAACTAACAGTTTAGGAATTTTACCTTTCGGTGGAACTTTGTTTTCAGCACAAAAAGGAAAATCATTGTGCAAATCATGTAAAGTTGAGGGTAATCTAAATCCACTTCTAAAACGTAACCAGTTTGCGAATCATCGGCAACTGAAAGCACATCAATATTTTCAGGAGTATCAACCCACTGAAAATCTTTATGAGGTAAATATTGGATCATTGCCCATCCATATAAATTGTTGGCATCTTCATATACTATATATTTGGAAGGTTCGTTTTTTTTATAAGATTCCCCCATAAATTTATTATTTGCCACTGAATGTCTAAGTGAGCACTGACTAATTCCACCACGTATCTCTTTTTTAAAAAAATTATACATACCAACATCAGTTAACAACTCCAATTTCATATCAGTGTATTTTAACATAGCCGCCCATGACAAACCTGGTGTACTGTAAAATTTTGCAGGATCTAAAGAATAGATTTTGGAACATATTTTTCGAAAGTTTTCAAAAACATCAGTCAAAATAAGTACATCTGTTTTAAGGTAAAGTTTAAGATAGTCCCATAAATTTTGATATTTAAACGTATTCCATACATTAACTGCATGAATGTAGCCTTTATCGGAACATGGTGTGTTTGTCATTTAATTGGTAAAATTGTCTTGTGGCGGTAAACATGTTTCGTCGAGTCGTTCAATTGAATTTAAATACTCATAGGGAAAACTCCCTTTCGAGTCATAAGTTTAAATTTTTCATTATTATTGAATTCTTTTTTTATATGAATCAAATCGTTTTCATTTAAATTTTTACACAATGAATCAAGGCTAGAAGCCATAAATCTGAAGCTATCGAGAAAACGTAAATAAAATGAATGATTATTATCTATTGTAATTTTTTTAGATAATGAAATATAACGTTCTTTATTCAATGGAATGACACCAATATGTCCATTCACTTCGTTTAGTTCTTTAAATAAAAGATGACAATCATAGCCAGAAAAATTGTGAAAAAATATTGGAAAAAAATTTGATCGTCTATACAATAAGTTGCAATAAGAATGAGCAGGACCTCTATAATTGCCAGTAAAGTGGCAATGGTCTCTAATTCTATTATTAAAATCTAAATGCTTACCACATATGTGACACGTTTCTTGAACCAATTGTTGTAGCTGCTCATCCAGTGTTAGCGGATTCATCGGTTTTGAACTCATAAAGAAGGTTGAATATAATTCACTGCATGTTTCTGCCAATGATTGGATAAATTCCTTAGCACAGTTAGCTCCAACAAATTCTTTGAAACAGCTTAGACCATCATCAAAAGAACATTTAATGTAGTAAGAGAAAGCTACTGGAACATGTTGATGAATGTTTGTTGTTGAAGACATCGTGGAATCAGAATTGCATGTTATAATAGGTTGTAAAATACCCTCAGCATCGGCATAAATAACAAAAGGTGTTTTCAATTGTTGTTGATAATTCTTAAACTCCAGTGTATTTTTTTCAACAGACGGAAGCTTTGTAACTACTTTATTGCATTCGGGTTTGTGTAAGTCACGTTGTTGTAATGTATGAAAATGTTGCAAGCACATATTACAAATATAAATATGATGAATTTTCCTAGTTACAGACCGACTTATCAATCTTGATAAATGTTTTATGTAAACAAAATGAAATTTTTCATCCCTTTCCAAAACATTTTGTCAAATAAAATGGCCCTACAACCTCATATTTCTTATTAATGACTTCCAAGCCAAACAAATTTATGCTTATTTCATTATTAAGTTCTTCGAATAAATTTAGTTCAGACAATTTAGTTGGAAATTGCATATTGCCAAAATTAAGTTGTAAAACATCGCCAAACTCAAGCTTGACTATGGGTTGAGAAATGTCGCTAATTTTGTATGAAGATGTTCGTTTTGCATTTTCAGCGGAAGTTTGTAAGGCTGATACTAAACTCCACTTAAAACAGAAGTTATCATTATTGTGGATATTAATGCAGGCTTTTTTATCTTCTATGTTTTTTGGTAACTTAATATAACTAGAAATGTGGATTGGTTCATATTTATTGATATTTATTTTCACGTGTAAAATTCTAATTAACGCCCAGCCACTATCTTTTTCTTGGAAGTCTTCTGCTTGTTGTTGAATAACGTCTTTAGCATTTTCAAAAAAATCATTAAGATCGTCTGTCTGTGTAATGCTTAACATTCGAGTTTGAAAAGATTTGATTGATATATTTTCAAACTCTTCTTCTGTTGGTTTTATATATTCACCGAAAAGTTCAAGATTCGCCTTAATGACATTATGTTTTTTTAGTGATTGTCTCAACAATTCAATGATATCGGGTTGAGCCTTTTCTAAAAAGTGTGATGGGTTTAATATGCCTTCATCATCATTATCTCTAATAAATGTTTCTAGTCTATTTTGAAAACATTCATTAATACACATAACATTAGTTTTAATGACTTCTGCTGCATTTTTCTTATGTTCATTTGTCCGAATGTGGTAATTCCACAAATTATTTGAGATGGCTGTTTTGCCCTTCTTGCAAAATTTTGTATTTTCATAACCTTCTCTGTGGTTTTTTATATGTTCTAATAATTTGTTTTTTCGATCAAATACTTTTTGACATAAATCACATTTATGTTTTAATTGTACATTTATTGAACATTTATGGCTTTTAAGATTGTCCGACCTTGTGAAAATTTTTTTCCACTCATTGCATTCCGATTTGATTTTTTTATTTGCTGAACTCATTTTTAGTTGTTTTTTTTTTTTTTTTGTTTTAATTTAAGTAAAAATTATTTGGTAACTAAAATGGATTATAACATAAGATCATATATATATACTTTTAAAAACCACAGCTGCAGCAGCCTTCACAACATTTTAATTTATATGATATTTTTCAAAATACTGCAACAATGTTGTATCGTATTAGAATTTTAACTTTAAAAAACTAAAGAAAAAAAAAAATTGCATAAATCCAACTTTTAACCCCCGGGACAACTTTTTAATTTATATTATATTTTTCAAATACTGCAACAATGTTGCATCTTATTAGCATATTAAGTTTTTTAGAAAGGCGCGCCGCCGCCCACATTACTATTCTAATCATAGAAGCATAAAAATAAATCTATTAAAATATTTTTTGGCACCGCGCAGCTGCAGCAGCCTTCACAACTTTTTAATTTATATGATATTTTTCAAATACTGCAACAATGTTGTATCGTATTAGAATTTTATCTTTGAAAAAAAAAATAATTGCATAATTGCATAATGAGTTAGTTATGTGGTTTTTATTTTATTTTTTATATGAGTGGGGAAGTCATATATAAAGTTTTTCATATATAAGAACAACAATTTTTCTTTACTATTATTAAAAATTATTTACTTTATTAAGAGTACATAATACATATTACAAAATAAAACAAACCATATGGTAAGATATTTGTTTTTTTTTTTTTTTTTTTGTTTTATATTTTTATTTTTCTATTTTCAATAATTAGGCTGGTTTTTTAAAAAGTTTAATGGAATTGGGAGTGGGTTCGAGTGAAAAATATCATAATATTGATATTTTACATCAAAATAAAATATACGAGGTGCTTTCCTGGCGCTTTTTAGAGACGAAAAGAGGCCAAACGGTGGTGCTTTGTGAGGTAGAAGATATGATAACCAATGAAAAAATTATATTTTTCATGCCGGACAGGTTTTCAAAAAAAGTTACAAACGAACCGGAATTAGAGGAATTGAATAGAGCGCAGTTTTATTTTAAATTTTTGGGACGGGATAAAGATTAAAAAAAAGATGGCGTTATTTCAATTAATTCCATCGATTGATATCGAATCGCAAAGGAAAAATTTTTGAAATAAATAAAGTTTAATATTAAAGAATTGAATTTGTTTTATTTTTTTTTTATTTATTATGAAAGGAAAGGAAAATTTTTTTTTTTTTTCAGATACTTATGACGGTGCCAAGGGGCCCCTTGGCGCGAGGGGCCTGTATTCAAGATTGGTTTTGGTCTGTGAAGGTCCGCAAATGGTCTGTGAAAGTTCGAAACGGTCTGTGAAAGTCCGAAACGATCTGTGAAAGTCCGCAAACGGTCTGTGAAGGTCCGAAAACGGTCTGTGAAGGTCCGTTAATAGTTTTAAAAATTTACTGCTCTATAGTATATCTAGGTATCCCCACTTTTTTTTTATGAAATCAGAGTTATAAATAAAAGGCTAAGTTATTAGTTTTTTTTTAATTATAATAAAGAACAAAATGAATAGCAACAACAGTGGTAGCAGAAAAGCTATAGTTGATTTACAATTTGTTATTGGAAATAACAAACAATATTTTTTGAAACAATTTTCTTTGGTAGCTGATGGTTCTCTAATACCAGTGTTTTTTATATTTAAAGCACCGTACTCATTTGAAGAGTTAAATAGTGATGTTAAACGACAAAATGAGTACAACAAAAAGAACATTAATAACATGGATTGGAATGATGGCTTTATAGAGTATTTAAAAGTTAAAAATGTCTTTGAGGAACATTTAACAACTATATTTGATGTTGTTTATGTAAAAGGTCTTAAAAAAAAGCAATTTTTAGACACTTTTATTTCAAATTCAGTAAAAGTTATCAATTTAGATAACAAAATTCCATCTCTACAGAAACTAAGAAATTACATCACCATTTGCCCTCACCATCAAGATACAGAAAATTTGTTGCAAATATGTGCTGTAAAAAATTGTATAAACTTGTACATGTATTTTTTTTTTTTTTTTTTTCTTTATTTATTTAATTCAGTAGTTTTTATTTTACAAAAATAATTTTATTGTGTATTATAATTTGTTTTCTAAAGACCCTAGCCTTAGCCTTTTGGTCACATTGTTTTCTTAGTATAATTATTACAATTCAACGTAATCATAAAAAAAAAAAAAAAAAAAACAATAATAAAAAAAAGATTATACCAAAATAGAATGAAATAAAAAATCAAAAAACAATTTACTCTTTTTTTCTTTTTTCAAAGTCCAATTTTACATATTTTAAAAATCAATACCTATATTTTTTTTTATTTAAAAATCGATTCATTATTTTATATTTAATTAGACAAATTAAAATTTACATAATTCAATTAATTACTTACGTGTCTTTCAATTATAAACTCTGTTATTTTTCTTTTAAATTCTAGCATATTACTAATTAATTTATATTCATTGGGTAATTCATTGTATAATTTTAGGCAATTATAAAGGCATTTATTTTTTTGCCTATCGGTTTTGAAAAGAGTGAGATAAAAATTTGACTTGTTTCGGGTGTTATGGTTATGTATATCAATCATTCTATTTAATAGAAAATTATGTTTAATGAAATTGTTAATAATTTTAAAAGCAATAATGTATAACTCACGTGTGCAAATGTTATCAAAACTTAAGAACCTACCTGTATACAACAATCTTGATGGAAAAAGATTAGAATGAAAGTGAATTACTTTAATAGCTTTCTTATGGAGAATGTTTACTTTATTTAATGCAATTTGTGGAGCTCCAGACCATATAGGATTGAGATAGGTAATATCTGAATATGACAAAACATATGAAGAAAAAATCATGTATAATACGTCTTTTGAAAAGAAATTTCTCAGACGTCGTAGAATAAAAATATATGGGCTTGTTTTTTTGACAATATGATCAATATGATCATATCATTTTAATTTATTATCTAAAATTAGTCCAAGATAGTTATAGTTTTTTACTACTTCTAGAGCGGTGTTTCTATAAATCATATTAAAACTACTGTATAATTTATTTCCGAAAAGAATAATTTTTGTTTTTTTAATATTCAGTAAAAGTTTATGATTATTGAGCCATCTTTCTATTACACTGAGATCGTGACTAATGGAATTTTTTAAGTTAGCCTCACAGTTCTCAGAATATTTTAAAACTGTATCATCTGCATACATTTGGATTGTTCCTTTTAATCTTAAATTCGCAAGGTCATTAATGTAGATCTTAAATAAACCTGGCCCTAGATCTGATCCTTGCGGAACTCCCTTTCTAATGACGCTAGAGGTACTAGTGGCACAATTATTTTTAACTTTTTGTTTCCGATTTAGCAGATATGTTTTGAAGAAATTAATTTGATTGTGATTGAAATTTAGTTTTTTAAGTTTATAAAGTAGAATGTTATGGTCTACGCAGTCAAATGCTTTTTGCAAGTCTAAAAAAATGCATGCAACATATCTACCACTGTCTATGTTTTTAGTAACAAAATCTGTTAGATTAAGACAGGCCGCGGTTGTGTTGGAGTTTTTTTCAAACCCATATTGCTCGCTATGTAAAACATTATTACTTTTAAGAAAACTTTCAATTCGATTCTTTATAACTATTTCAAATATTTTAGAAAACGCACTTAAAATTGAAAGATAATAATTTAATAAAAGATAATAGTAATAATTGGCTTTAAAAAATATTCGTTTTATTTATTGTTGCACAATATATTTTTTCAGACATAAACAATGGTATTTCATAAAATAGTCTAGAATAATTACACTGAGCTATATGTAAATTCATAGGAATATAAAAATCTTCTTGTTCCAATTTCAGTTTATTCCTTTCAATACATCTGTCGAAATACTTGAATACATATTCCCGCACATTTAATTCAGCTTCATTGTTATATGACATCACTGCTTGTATAAAGTCCAACATAAGGCAAAAGCGGGTGTACTCATCTAGTTCCAATGTTAGTTTTTTAGTTTGTTCTGTATGATTGAATTTCAGTGGAAATTTATTTGAATTTAATTTAGGTTGAATGTTTGTAAAATCTACATAAAAAGCATGCCACTGCAAATAATTCATCTCGCTAATGACTTTGCGATGACGCTGAAAAATTATTGTTGCAGCTAAATTTTCAACATTAAATCCAATTTGTATTTTTATTGTTTGTTTTTTATCCAAATAGTAAATATAGCTTAATAAAAGATTTTTTTGTTGTGCTTCGTCGTCGTTATCGTTGTTTATTTGTTTTTCGATAAATACTTCAGCATTTGATGTTGGCTCCATGTTTTTTTTAAACTGTTAAAGTTTTATAACTCGAAAGTTTTCTATTTATAGTTTTTATCGTAAACATTTTTTGAAAATTTTCCGAAACATTATTTGTACTTTTTTCTCGTTTTTGGGTGGGGATGACATTGTGTTGAATAAATTAATAAAATTTTTCATGCTCTTGCGCTTACATCGTATCCATAAATATACACAACAATATTGTCCACAGACTGATGTAAGGTCACTTTGTAAACGCTTATTGTTGAAAATAAAACATTTTGATTGATTTTGTAGAAATTTCACAATCTCATTGTGGAATGGTGGATTTCCAAATGAATCGAAATATTCTATACAGCCTTGAACTGGCACGAAAATTGCTAACCAATGTGTTCCTTTTTCGGTAGAAGTGTCGGTGTTTATTACTAAAATACCAGGATTTGAAATATTTTTCGGTATTTAATCAAGAGCAAAAACACCATTAAACAATTTACTTGTGACACTATTACATTTCAGCGCTTTCGTTATCTGAAGTGTATCATTTTTTTGTAAACGGGAAATATCAATTAGCTGAGTATTTCCACTTATGTATGCCGTTAAAAATTCAAATTTAAGTTTACCATTTGTGAACACTATATCGAATTTTTCAAGCAAATTTATTAAATTATTAGTTGTTTTTTCATTGTCCATATGTCCAAAAGAGTAATTCTTGATGTCCGTTCTTTTTAAATCTTTGGTTGGGAATTTATACTTTAATTCCTTTACAATAGTTTTACATTTTTCTTTTATTCCAGCCACAGCAAGGTTTTTAGCAAATATTGTATTGTTATCATCCGTACAGAATGATAAATCTACTAGAGCGTATGCCATTTTCAAATGAATAGAGATGCTCCACTATGCTTCCTTTTATATGTTTACGTAGACGTTGCGATTTTTATCAATTTCGATACTGGCATCGAATTCTGCAAACACAATACATGTTAATGTTGAAGTTAATGGAGAACTGAGTCTTGCTTCAATCTTTACTACTCCCTGGTTTAATAAACTTTGACATGTATCAGTTCCAGAACCATCTGGTGATAAATCAAAAGCTAGTATTGTATAACTTTTTGAAAATAGTTCTTTTGAAATTTGATGGCCTTTATCAGAATGATGTATACCTGTTCCGCTAAATAATGTTAAATATGCACGAGAATTGCAATTGTTATTCGATGTAAAACTGGTTTCAATTGCAGAGTTTGGTGTAGGCACTCCATTCACATATAATTGAAATTGTGTGAGATTTTGATGATCGAAATGGTATGGATTATTTGATCTTTTACCATTAAAATTTTCATTGTTAACCATACAAAAAAAAAGAGCTTTTGGTATTTGCCCTATAAATATATTATCCAATGATATGGATGTGTTAGCTGGAATTGTGAATGTTTTGATTTCACTTCTCGTATAAAAATATTTTGCGTTAGCCTTTTCCAAAACAGTATTATGTGCTATTAATATGCTAGGATTAATTGTTAAATGTTTCATGTATAATGTAGCTTCAAGAATTTTTAAATAGCTTTCGTCTGAATCATTGAAATATAGAAAAAAATCTTGTTTTTCTAATGCCAAAGCAATTCGAATGTCAACGTTATTTAAAAGTAATTTGGAAGTTTTCGAATTTCGAATTCAGTTGGTTATCTACTGATTTTCTTAGATTTTTCATGCCACCTTTACTTTGATCAATTACAGTTTCTTTTATGTTTGCACCAGATGCTATATCATTAAAAATATCTTTACTTGTGTTCATAGCCTCTGTTTTAATTAAGTTCCAACCTGATGTAAAAACTGGCTTTAAGTAACGAATTAAGCTTCCGAATATATTTCCAAAATCACGACCTCTTTGAATAGCTGGATAAAATTGTAATAGAGGTCCAATATCGTTGATTCCTTCACCTACTTGAGAGGAATAATATCTCACGTAAGCTCTTTCCATGTTTGATATGATATCATATTTGAGTAATAGTATTTGTTTGTATAATAGTTTTTAAGCAATCATTGCTTTTTAAAGTGCATTTTTGTTGGATAGTAACTGGAAACAAAATTTATTCCATCGCCGTATTGGTTGCAAATTTTAATCGCTATCGTTTCAAAACAATTTTTTTCTATAGTAAAAAATGCACGTACTTTGCTACTTCCAAAAACAGATGATTGAACTATATCTGAATATATCATCACCATTCCATTAATTTCATCTTTATTATTAGCAATAGCTAATTTAAATAGTTCAGGTAATTTTGTTTTGAAATTTTTTATATTTAGTTTCTGTCGAAATAATTCATTTAGCAATGTTTTTACATTATAACTGTAATTAACTTTTATAAAGAACCTGTCTTCATCAAAAGTCTGTGATATTCGAATTAAACCTTTTTTGTTTTGATCTGCTACTTTTTGAAAAGTTACATTATCATAATTTTTAGTATTAGAGATATATGTCAGAACTTTATTAAAAATTTCTTTGAAAACTTGGTTTCGAGTAAATCCCGGATTAGGAGTTATATTTTTAATAAGTGTTGGCAAAAAATTAAATTTCCAATCATCCAAATGTAATTCCGAATCGTCATATGAATAATATGTGTAACCTATAGATTTGGTTACTTTGATTTTTTCAAGAGGTTTTTCAATGTTTCTTACATAAACATTAAACCCTCCAATATTAATAAGAGCACAATTCTCCTTGTTAAATTTTTCCGTTTGTAGGAAATCGTTCAGATAAACTTCTGAAAGACCTACTTTCCAGTTTCCGTTTCTTAAATCAAAGTGAATAGGCAATTTATTTTCGAATGAAGCTAAAGTGTTGTCTGGAAAAAGTTTTAAATTATCATTACTAAACAATGTTACATAGAAGTCATCTTGACTATCCATCTTTGTTAACTTCTTTTAAGACATAAAATGTTGCACTATTTATATGTTGTCCATTCCGGTGTTGATGAAGTTCTTAGTTTTGGACTTCTTAGTAAAGGTTTTAATTTTCGTTTTTTTGTTTCAGGAAACTGTGAAAGTATAGTTGATGAAATTGAACTGCCGACCGATCTTAGTGTCTTCTTTTTTCAGGAGATGGTACAGCAACGGTAATTACATCACCACTTGGTGTTTCAAACATTCTATAATCAGAACTTAGAGATGGTCTTTGTACTAGTTTTTCGTCTTTCAACATTTCAGTTTGAGCTAATTTTCTAAATGAATTTTCATCATCTAAATCGATATCCATATCTGAATACTCTTTTTTAGGATCATATTCAAACACTTCATCAGTAACTAATGGTACAAAATTAGTCTGTGTTGATGTTGATTTGTACTTATGTAATTCAGTTTCTGTATATGCATTTCGTTTAGAAAAGAATTTTGTTTGAGTGCCTGTATCTAATGTAGGATTATTAGCCTTTTCTTGTAATTTTTTTGCGTGTCTTTTGTTAATTTCATATTTGAGGAGATTTTGACGATAAAGGTACCATTTTTGCAATGATTTATCATATAAAACTTTTTTCATTTTTTGATCTAATAATCCAAGTTTTTATCATCTTGAAATAATTTACTAAATTTTGAAAATATTTCTGGTGACATAACAATCATTCGCTGCATTATGTCTTACTGAGTAATTTCCCTATTACACCAGATAATATAGTTCCGATTAGAGTTGGTAAAAACCCACCATGTTGAACTAATATTTTTCTTTTGGCTTTTATACTTTTCTTAGCACAGGCTAGAAATCTTAATTGTTTTTTTAATTTTGCTTTTTGTGCCGATGATATTTTATTATTACCATTTAATATATTGATTGCAATTTCAGCAATAGTTTTTATAATATCATCATCACAATATTTAAGAATATTTTTACGAAATATCTTGTTGTTGCACTTTCCTAGTACATGTAATATATGTTGGTTTTTCTTCAATCGTTTCATACTTTTGACAGTTGTTATTCAAATCACCCGTATCACAGAAACATATACAATATTCTTTGGAAAAAATATTAGTTCTAATACGAAATAAATCGTTAATGTCTTGTGTTAAATCCAACACAATATAACCATGAGGTTTTGATGTTGACTCATTATATACTCTCAAGAAACCCTTTATATTTTCTGGATATAGTTGCCTAGCAAGAGGAAAAATTTGCGATTTGTCTCGAGGATTTTTGAAAAGCACTAAATATTTACAATTTAATGAAATATCTCTTGAAAATTTTCCCTGATGAAAAACGTTTTGTGTTAACAATATAATAGATAAATTACGATGGTGTGAACCTTTAGTAAATAGCTCACATACCTCTTTATTTGTAGAATCTTACATTAAGTAATCTAGAACAATTAACGTAGGTTTATTTTCATTACCACTAAATTCTTTTGGGATACTGGTATAAAAGTCTATATAAGGAAAAGTTAGATTTTTTGGAATAGCAGAAATTTCTGGGTTACACCATTTTATTGTTTCAATTTTCGGAGAAATTAATCTATCAATATTTTCAATTAAATTACACACAAATGTTGTTTTCCTACATCCAGATGGTCCCGCTATCATCATTGTAAATGGATGAATAAACTTAATCATTTTTGGTCTGTGTCTGATAAGAAACTGAATTTAAAATACAATTTAGAGATCATATAAAAGCAGCGAACATATTCTTAGTACTGTCATTTTGAATTATGGAAGTGGAGGAGTTCTTAAATATTTATTCCTCCGTCTTATTAGATGATCATAAGAAACTAATATTACATCTATATAAACACATTAAAAACTTTTCTGGAGTAAAAAAATTCACTTCAATTTATGGTACTCATTTTACCCTTTGTCCGTGGGCATATGATAATTCTACTTCTGGACCGGACACATGTGAATGTCACACAATAGAAAATTATAGAATCACTCTAGAAAATTTAATTAAATGGTACGAGAATAATGTCGAGGCTACAAGTCGTGTCAGAAATTCATAGAGGCGCTAGAAGAAACTTTACACGAAGAAAATTTATTCAAAAGGGTTTAAATGATACTTGGCAAATTGATTTGGTTGAAATGATTCCATATGCAAAATTTAATAAGACATATAAATATTTATTAACCGTTATTGATACATTTTCAAAATTTGCGTATGCTGAACCGATTAAAAACAAAAGCGCTGATAATGTTTTAATCGCAATGAAAAATATTTTTAAGCGTGCTGGTAAAAAACCAAAAAATTTACAATCTGATCAAGGTACGGAATTTTTCAACAAAAAATTTCAAAATCTAATGAGGAAATATAAAATTAACCATTATGATACATATTCAGAACTAAAAGCATCAATTGTAGAACGTTTCAATCGCACCCTAAAAAACATAATGTGGAAACAATTCAGTTTACAAGGCACATATAAATGGTTACCTATTCTGGCATCGCTAATAGAAAAATATAACTCAACATATCATCATACAATTAAACTTCCACCTAAAAATGTTACAAAGAAAAATGAGAATTTTTTATTAAAAACTGTCTACAATAAATCAAAGTATTCCTAAAAGCAAAATACAAAGTTGGAGATTTTGTTCGTATAAGTAAATTTAAAGGTATATTTGCAAAAGGTTATCAACCTAATTGGTCAACACAAATTTATACAATAGCGAAAATAAAAAGAACTGATCCAATAACATACAATTTACTTGATTACACACAAAAACAAATAAAAGGCAGTTTTTATGAACCTGAACTTACATCTGTTAAATTTCCAAATGTTTATCTTGTAGAAAAAATAATAAGAAAAAAAGGAAATCAAGTTTTGGTTAGATGGCTTGGCTTTGATAAAAACCATGATTCATGGATAAATAAAAAAGATATTATTTAATGAATAATAATTTATTAACTTTTAGTAAAACATACTATGCTGTTATTTAATATTAAAAACAACTTTTTAAAACCAAGTTTTATATGTTTTTTTTTTTTTTTAACTTGAACTTGATCACGTTTTCAATTTGTATTCATGATCACGCCTTTATATTATTAATAATATAATTTCAAACGTTTATTTGTTTCATTTTTTCAAAACTTTTGCAGTTAAGTTAATATTCAAACAAAAAATTTCCATCGATTTTTTAAGCTTTTCAAATTTAAAATGGCAGTTGGGAGCTTAATTTTTGAAACATAACGAACGAGCTTTATCAGCTTTAAATTTTTAAAATTTTTCACGTAAATATTAAATCAAGCTTAAACTTTGATAATATTAAGTACAAACCAAATTTAAAAAACTTTTCATATTTAATTAAGAACAGTAAGCACAATATCTTAAGCTTGTTACTGTTTTAATTTGAAATTTAAACATAACTGATTTTTAAAAAACTTTTCATATCTAATTAAAAATATTCAGCTCAATAGCTTAAGCTTATTTTTGTTAATTTATAAAACTTTTTTTAATTTTCACAGAAATATTAAATCAAGCTTAAACTTTTATAATATTAACTTTGTATTTAAACCATACTTTAAAAACTTTTCATATTTAATTAAGAACAGTAAGCACAATATCTTAAGCTTATTACTGTTTTAATTTTCAATATAAACATATCTGATATCCTAACCGCCAGGTTTAATTTATAATACTCAATGACTCAAACTAGCTTAAGTATATTATTGTTTTAATTTGAAATTTAAACATAACTGATATTTAAAAACTTTTCATATCTACTTAAGAATATTCAGCTAAATAGCTTAAGTTTATTTTTTTTTAATTTATAAAACTTTTTTTTAATTTAACGAAAATATTAAATCAAGCTTAAACTTTGATAATATTAACTTTGTACTTAAACAAAACTTTAAAGACTTTTCATATTTAATTAAGAACAATAAGCACAATATCTTAAGCTTATTACTGTTTTAATTTGAAATTTAAACATAACTGATATCCTAACAACCAAACTTAATTTAAAATACTCAAAGACTCAAACTAGTTTAAGCTTATTATTGTTTTAATTTGAAATTTAAACATAACTGATATTCTAACCGCTAAGCTTAATTTAAAATACTCAAAAGCACAAAACTTTTTACTTATCACAATTTTATTTCATAACTTTAGGAGACCTTTTGCTGACTACTGACACTGAAACGGCACTAAAAAAGCTCTTGAGAAATTTAAACATAACTGATATTCTAACCGCTAAGCTTAATTTAAAATACTCAAAAGCACAAAACTTTTTACTTATCACAATTTTATTGCATAACTTTAGGAGACCTTTTGCTGACTACTGACACTGAAACGGGACTAAAAAAGCTCCTGAGCTTTTGCTGACGCTGAACCGGCATGTACATACTACTAAACGTATATCTTAAAAACACCAAAACTCAGAAACTAATTACGCTATTTTGATGAAATTTATATATCCACACTACTCTCAAGACTTTAAAGCAGAATACATTCGAAATTAATAAAGATAAAAAAATCAAATTTGACATACTATTTCCTATTTCTGTTCCTATTTAACTCTTTTATATTTTTAAAAGGCTAAGAGTTTTTACTATTTATCTGACCATTGGCGTAGTGGTAAAGACGCCTCCTTTCATGTGGAAGGTCTCGGGTTCAAACCCCGGTCAGATCATATCTAATAAAAAAATATCGTAAAATTGTATAATTATACCGTAATATAAAATAAGATATTAATAAAAATATATAAATAATTCTTGTGTAAGATTATAGATGGCGCACAAAGTTAACATTTGTGCATTCATATTTCATAACCTTATACAATAGCTTCAGCCGAGTAATCAACGGCTTAGTGCATATTATGATTAAAGAAACTGAAGCCTAGTTTAAAATAAACTTGATGAATGCCCTATACTCCTTAAAGGAGTGAAAAGAAATAAAAAAAAAAGCAAAAGTGTTTTATTATTTGACATATAATGTATTATATTTTATAAATTAAAAACTAAAAATTTTTTTTTAATTTTATTATATCATATCTATATTTTATTGAATTATTACCATAGGTATATAATTAAGAAATTGTGTACGATACTTAAGTTGTAAAATTTATTTTTGTATTAAAATTAATTATATGAACTAAATTTATCATTGTATTTTAGAAATACATTTATTGCATATTTTGATTATCAAATTTTGTGATAAAAAAAGCTAATGAAAGCATTAATGGTTTTAACTAGCATTAAAAACCATGAAATTATATAAACTTTTATATTTATATTATTACAAATTAATATTTATTTCGTATAACTTTGAGTTTAATTATATAGAACATTAATAAATAAGTAAATTAAGAGAACAAATTTAAAAATTATTGAAAATTGAAATAATTAACCAAGGGTACTAAATTATTCAATAGTAAATGCACTACAGCTAAAAATCCTGAAATTAGTAATTGCTGCATATGTGTAAAATATGTAATTTTGTAATTGCATTTTACGAATCCATTTATCTCAATTTAATTTGTTGTAAGCCATGTCTTATGATCAAACTAATAAAAGCCTTTAAGATTTTAAAATGACTTATGGACTTCCGATTAAATTTGAACCAAAAAGGTGTAGGGAATTTCTAAGTCAGTTGCACCCACTGACTGTTTCTTTACTTGTTAAAATTTTCATTAACCAAAAATTGATGGCAGATCTTTTGCATTTAAAAGTGTTTTAGTATAAAAGTTAATTGCTGGATTAATTTTAACAAAAAGAAGAACTGTCTTTCATTTCAGCAATTTACTTTTGTATAAAACACTTATAGGAAAACACCTGTAAGGAATTTTAGACATGTACCGACTACATTAAGAAGTCCTGGTTGGTCTTGTATTTGGTCTCAGTCTTTTAATTTAAGCATCTAGTAAATTGAATTTTTCGATTACGGTATTTATTACAAGTGCATTTGGTTTTGCATTTCGCTCAATTATTTTAATATTTTCGTATATTTGATCTTTTGTTATAGTTAGTTGAGTAGTATTTACTATATATGTAAATGTTAATTTCGCCTGTTTTTATCGAGATGCAGCCATTATTTTGATTAAGGTTCTGTATTTCTCTTGTTTGGGCCAGGGTTGTTGTCAGTAACGTCCCGATTAGAAGTGCTAACTCTATTGTCATGGTTCGCTTCTGGAAGTATACGTAAATTTCTATTATTATTTTTTCTTCTAACTTTTGCTTTAATTGTAGGTTTATTATTGTTTTGATGCTTTTTTCGTCTCTTTACATGAGATTTATAATATTTATATCCGTCTGGAGTTACAATATGGTTTTCGTCTAAGAGTTCAACTATTTTTTTTCTAAATTTGCGGTGATTTTTCCCTCCCCTTATTTCTTTTAAAAATTGGGGTCCTGTTTCTATATCAACGGCTTCCTTATTTTGATTCACTTTTTCAATGGTATTTTCTTTAATTTAAGTATTCTTTGTTTTATTTCTGGATATTGGTCTGGTGTTATAGAACCGTGAAAGAAGTCTATTCGCTTTTTTCCAGTCGTACTATGTATTGAGTTATTATAGAATTTTATTATTTTGTGTATTTTTTCTTCTACGGAGTCTTTATCTACTTAATTGTCATGTCTTAAGAGGCGTAGGTGTTCGTTATTGTTATTGTTTTTGTTAGAGGTGAAGTATATGCTAATGTTTTCATCTTCTAAGAATTTTCACAATGGGAGAGCTTTTAGACCTAATTCGTTATCGATAACTAAATTTTGAACATTTCCAACAATACTGAGATATTGGGTCTGGGCTCTTTTAAATTCAGTCCAACTTCGATTTTCAATTTTTATTGCTTGTGCATATTTTGTAAACTTGTCGATTGTTGTTAAAAGCATATTTTTTTTGAGGGTATAGAAGATGTCTATGTGTATTGTTTCCCTAGGGTTGCTAAGAGTCTCAGTAATTTTATATTTTTGTTTGTTTCCTGTCATATTTCTCAATATTGCACATTTCGAAATTGTTGACAAATATTGTTATTCTTTCTTTTAATTTGGGATGGCAAATTTTTTCTCTGAGTTGCATAAAATTTTTGTTAATAATTATAAGATTATTTCTGAGGTGTTCACTTTCGACAAGTTCTGTCAGTTCATTTTCGTCTGTAATGTATTTTATTAGTTTTCCACATTTGACAATTTTGAATTTATTATTGTTATTGTTAAAATGATTTTTTACGGCATTAGTAAAATTCATTTTAACAATAATAAAACTGTGTTGGTTTTATTCATTTCAAAATATTGCGTTGTCCACACAATTGCTAGAAGCTTTTTTTCGATAGTACTGTAGTTTTGGTCATGGTCGTTGAATGTACGACTAGCGTAAGAAATAGGATGACCATTTTGTGAAAGAATAGCACCCGGAGCATATTCACTTGCGTCGGTTTGTAGAGTAAATAATTTAGAAATGTCGAAGTAGTGAAGAATGGGATCGTTTGTGAGCATTAGTTTTAAGGTTTCATAGCTTTTATGCTTCTTTTTTTCTTAAGATATTTAGTCATAGGTTTTGCAATCATAGAATAATCTTTTATAAATTTCCCATAGTATCATGTGAGACCAAGGAATAGTTTGATCTCTTTAGGATTTTTGGGAATTGGAAAATGTTGGACACACGATATTTTTTGAGGGTTTGGTTTTATACCTTCATTTCACACTACGTGAGAGAGAAATTCAGTATCCCTTTTTAAAAACTCTGATTTATCCAATTGGACTTAAATATTCGTATTTTTCAGTCTTTGAAAAATCTTTGTAAGGGATTCTAGATGTTTTTGTAAAGAGGTGGAGAAGATACTTATATCATTTAGGTAGACTAGACAGATTTTGTTAATGTACTCACCTAGGACATTATTCATAAGTCGCTGGAAGGTGGTCGGAGCTGTCTAGAACCCGAACGGTATACGAAGAAATTCGTAGTGACCACGCTGAATGCTGTCTTATAAATATCTTTCCTGTCAATTTCCATTTGATGAAAATCCTTGGCAATATCCAATGTTGTAAAATATTGGCATCTACCAAGTTTTTCCAAAATGTCATTGATGTTGGGAATGGGGTAATGTATCATATTTTATAAATTAAAAACTAAATATTTCTTTAATAAACGACGATTTATTGCATATTTTGACTATTAAATTTTGTGATAACAAGCTAATGAAAGCATTAATGGTTTTAACTAACAATAAAAACCATGAAATTATATAAACTTTTACATTTATATTATTACAAATTAATATTTCTTTCGTATAACTTTGAGTTTAATTATATAGAACATTAATAAATAAGTAAATTAAGAGAACAAATTTAAAAATTATTGAAAATTGAAATAATTAACCAAGGGTACTAAATCATTCAACAGTAAATGCACTACAGCTAAAAATCCTGAAAGGAGTAATTGCTGCATGTGTGAAAATTTTTATTGAATTGGATTAAAGTTTTAAATATGTAATTTTGTAATTGCATTTTATGAATCTATTTATCTCAACTTTATTTGTTGTTTAATATTTTCAAATATGGACTTCCCATTAAATTTGAACCATTGAAAAGAATTTGAACCTTCCCAAAAATTGGAACGCGAAAATTACAAACGAACATTTGTATTTTATTCGAAGGATCTCTTAATTCTTCGAATAGAGGTATTTCTACCAGTTCAGAAACATTGACGGTATGTTTGAACGTTGAGATTTATTGTTTAGTCTTCTTAATTTTATTTTTATTTCATTAAATAGGTCTATACAATTGGTTTGAAAGTGGTGCTTCTTATTGCATCAAATAAATCTTCACAAGTTAGTCGGTCACCAAAGTTATTTTGTAAAACTTGTTTAATTGCGGCCCAAGTTCTGGCTTGACAATTAATTACTTTTAATTACGTCCGTCATTTATACTTGAGAAACATCGTCAAATGTCTTGATGACGAGAATGACTTGAATGACTGTTTCAACTAGGTCGCAGAAATTTAGGAGGTTACTTAAATTACCGTTGAATTCGGGAAGGTTACTCAAATATGTTAGGGGTTCTATTGTTAGTCTATTTGGTTCATCTATTTAGAGTTATATTTTTTTTTCATGTCAATACAAAATTTAAAATAAATTTATATGGTTTATATATTTACTTTTCTTATTTTAATTTTTAAACAAATTTTAAGTCAAAATTACGATTTAAATCTATACTACAAATTATAAGAATTAGTTTTTCGCAACAGAAAAGTCAAGTTTAAAACAAATTATATATTTTTTTTTCAAAAAAAAATAAACTGTGTATAACTATGTAGAAATTTATTTTGTTAAACAAAACTATTTAAGATACAGTAATTATTAAAAAATAATTTTGACTTATAATATTTATGAACAAAAACTTTTTATGATTTTAAAATTTATAAAAATTTAGGAATTTCATTTAATAATACTATATTTGTTTTTTATTGACACAAGCTAAGTTTGAAATAATAGTTTTATTATAAGTAACTAAAATTAAATTAAAAATTGACAGTACCTTGAATTGGAGTTAAGATGGTGTATTTAGGATGCTCAAACAACAGTAAAACAGCAACACAGCAATACGGGACAATATAATTTGAATGTACAGGAAAACACCAAAAAAAAAATTGATGCACAATAACAACGGGAACACAGCAATAATAATAACAAAAAAAAAGAACGCACAATTACAACGGAAACACAGTAATAAACAAAATTCTCAGGAACACACACACAAAATTTTACTAATGTTTTTTTTCTTTTTATTTAAGAATTGTTATTGCTAGTTATTTACATATAAAAAAAATTGTGATAATGAGATAACACGTATTTATATATTATTTTATTTTTAAATTGTTTTTATTCTTAAGTTTCGGTAGGCCAAAAAATTATAGTATCATTGTCTTCTTCTGGCACGAAGAGATCTACTATCATTATTAAAAGTTTTGATATTTAAAAAAAAAAAAATTGTTCTAGGTTTTAATTTTAATTTATTTTTTTAAACCTTTTTTTTTGCACTAAACTAAGTTTTAATTTTAATTTATTTGTTTTTTTTTTGTTATTTATTGGGAAAAAGTCCTCGATTAAGATTTGGAAATCACTACACTTTCTCATAAAATGTATTCGAGGATCCCATCCTCGTCGCCAATTAAAGTTAAAATATTTATTATATGAAAACAAAATAAAAAATATTTTATATTTAATTTAAAAGTTATTTATTTTACACTACTTTTAATTAAAATCCTATATTTATTTTATTAGATAAAACAAAAAAAAAATTGTAATTCGAATTTAAAAGTTATTTATTTTACACTTATTATATACTTTTAATTGAACTTTTAATATGGCTTTTTTTTCATTCTGTCAGTTAGTGATACATTTATATTAGAAATCTGACCATAAATTTATAAGAATTGTATGGTTCAATGGTTTGCAAAGTGGCTTAGAGTGTAAATAGATCTGAGCTCAAACCTATGACGCTATCTTCATGAAATTTGTGCTGTAGGTTATTGATAATGAAACTACGGCGGCGATTGCGTACGGTGAGGATTGGACAATGGGTTCGGAACTTAGAACTTTTTGATCGAATTTAGGCCAAACAAGCATAATTCCGAAACCAATGAAGATAGAACCTCCAAATTTAGTATCAGGGTGTCCCTTCCTATTTCCTAAGTGTCTTGTGAATTTGGGTCCCTTTGGAGTAGTGGGTCGGGGACCAGCCACGCATTTCCGAAGACCTTAAAGCATATCTTTAAAATTAATAAAGATAACAACTTGAAACAAATGTAGAAGCTTCAAATTTGCCACATGGGTGTTCTTTACTATTTCCTGCGTGTCCCTCTAATTTTGGATCAATTGGAGTGGTGGTTCAGTACCTCTCTTAGACCCACCAATGTGTAAAAGCTTATCATCGAAATTAATAAAACTAGTAACTTAAAATTAAGATAGAACGTTCCAATTGTGTACAAGGGTTAACTAGTATTGAAAATATGACGGGGACTGCATATGGGCGAAATCGTACCATAATTTTGGGTTCTGGAACCCTTGAAAAGTTCAAGGGCTGACAAACATATATCTTAAAAACACCATAACTCAAAAAATAATGCCGCTATTTTGATGAAATTTAAACTCTAGGTTACTAGTAATGAAAGTACCATTGGAATTGGTTGTCGTCGAGTTTGGTCAATGAGTTCGGATTCTAGAAGCTTTTGATCGATTTGAGGCCGAACAAGTATAATTTCGAAGCCAAAGAATTTATTTCCTATTTCCTATGTGTCCCCGAAATTTAGACTTAATTGTAGTGGTTCAGCCATGTACAAAGGTATTTTCTGCATTTATGTAAAATTTATTTTTGTATTTAAATGAATTATATGAAAAGGTGTAAATTTGTAATTGTATTTTAGAAATACATTTATTGCTTATTTTGCGTATAAGCTTTTCTATTAGGTAT
Organism: Dolichopus griseipennis; assembly: GCA_963082915.1. Taxonomy (NCBI): domain Eukaryota; kingdom Metazoa; phylum Arthropoda; class Insecta; order Diptera; family Dolichopodidae; genus Dolichopus; species Dolichopus griseipennis. The sequence goes on from OY720441.1 coordinate 289,288,959, forward strand.
ATTAACTAGCCATTTAAGATAATTGCAATTTTGAAAAATTTGGATTATTAAATATATTATGCTTTGATAACTAGAATTTTTTCATTTTGTAATTGAATTGGAATAAATATATTTTCATTTATAACAAATTTTTTTGTTTTTTAATATTTTTAAATAAATAAATTAGTAAGAATTTGTAATATTTTTTAAGAGATAGTGTAATTAGAAAATGTTTTTAGTATTAGAAAGTTAATTTGGTTAGCTATGTCTTACGATCAAATTAATAACAGCTTTTATGGTGTATAAATGACTTATGGATATGTCCTTCAATTTGAACCAAATAGGTGTAGGGTATTTCTAAGTCGGTTGCACCGACTGACTGTTTCTTTACTTGTTTTTATATTAACACAGTAACAAATTCCCAAGATCTACCTTAAATTTTTTATTTTCTACATTTTAGTGGGCTAGTACTACTTTAATAAAAGTATATATTGAAAAAATATTTTTTTTTATATTATTTTTTGTATTTAAGAGCTTCGCGAAACCCTAAATGTGTTGGTATCTATTTTCCTTCTAAATAACTGAGGTTTTAACAACAGGTAACTAGATATTTTATATTTTATAATATAATATCGCTGAATTTGCGCTGCGATATTTTGTTGGAATTTTGGCTATTTCGTGAGAACGGAAATTGAAGTTGAATATGATATTCGCGAAACGTGTTATAATATAATTATGTATTTGTATAGTTTGAAGAACTTTATGTAAGATTTTTATTTACTCGAAATATGATATTCGAGTGAATTAGAAATAATTGTTTTCACATAAAATTCTTAAAAGAATTTAAATAAAATAAATTTAACATTTTTATGTTATGTTTTACAGTGGTGTTATGTTATGTTTTACAGAAGTTAATATAAATAAGAAAAATAATGGAGACGAAAACTGACGTTTTATGTACTCCAGAATTAATAGGAACAATATTTAATAATTAGAAGTAATAAAAACATTATTAATTTTCAACCTCTGCTTTCTATCCAAGAGGAAGGAGCCAAACCAATCGTAAGAACGAAAATACCTAATATATATCTATCTAGAAAACCTCACATACCTAATATATATCTAAACTTAGATTAAATAAATAGACAAGAATGTTCCATATATAAAACGAAATATTTTTTACAGGTCAGGTTTTTAAAAAGTTATATATTTAATCTTTTTGATTTTTTTTATGCTAATGTGAAATCGCATGTTGCAAATCGAACTAGAGAGTGAAAACAATTTTGTTCTTTTCTTTTTCTCAAGTGAAAGCAAATTTCATGATATAGCAGATATTAAAAGAGTTAAAGAAAATCCGTCATTTAATAAACTGAGTATGTATTTCTTTGTTTTATAGTTCAAAATAAATCACTCAAACCAGAATTTATCTAAATCCCTCAAAACAGTTTTTATACCCTACACCTATGAAATAGAATTGAACCATGGGTTTAGATCCTAGAACTTTTTTATTGAGTTTAGGCCATAATTCCGAAACTAATGAAGATACAACCTATCAGGGTGCCTCTATCTATTTCTAATTCTTACTAATTTGAATTATTAAATTTTGTGATAAAAAGCTTATCAAAGTATAATATATTTAATAATTAAAATTTTTCAAAATTGCAATTATTTTAAATTGTTAGTTATTGCACCTATTAGAAAAGCTTATAAACGCAAAATATGCAATAAATGCATTCCTAAAACACAATTACAAACTTAGATAAATATAAAAATAAATTTTACATAAATGCAGCAAGTACCTTTGAATATAGCTTAAGTATCGTACACAATGTCTTAATTATATATCACCTATTGTAAAAATTTAATAAAATATATATCGCTATATAAACATTATATCATTATTATTATAAACATTAACTATAACGGCTATTGCAAAAAAACAAATTTGCGAAAATTTCAAGATCTTAGCTCTTTTGGTTTTTGAGTTATCATGGTGACGGACGGACAGACGGACGGACAGACTAACGGATGGACGGACATACATAGCTAAATCGATTTGTTTTTCGATTCTGATCCGATCCATACACTTGAGTCTATATATACCCCCCCCCCCCCCTTCTTCTCTGCGTCACAAACGTAATGGCAAATTTATTATACCCTTTGACTATATAGTCATACGGGTATAATGAATTAAATCGTTTAATAAAAAAATATTTTGTTATTTATTTCTAAAACATTATACAAAATATGTTTTATGGTAAAATTCTTAGCCTTTTACAACTATTAAAGTGTTAAATAAAAACGGACATAGGAAAGAACCCTCATGTATCAAAATTTATAGTTTCTATCTTCATGAATCTTCATGTAGCTTTTTAATTTTTAGATTTCTTAGGAGGCACCTAAACCACCACTACAATTAAGTCTAAATTTCGGGGACACATACGAAATAGGAAATATATTCTCTGGCTTCAAAATTATACTCGTTTGGCCTCAAATCGATCAAAAGCTTCTAGAATCCGAACTCGACCAGAACCAATTCCCATGGTACTTTCATTACTAGCAACCTAAAAAATTTCATCCAAATACCGTCATTAGTTTTTGAGTTATGGTGTTTTTAAGATATATGTTTGTTAGCCCTTGAATTTTTCAAAGGTTCCAGAACCCAAAACCATGGTACGATTTCGCCCATATGCTGTCCCCGTCATACTTTCAATACTATAGTTAACCCTAGTTAATTTCAAGTTACTATTTTTATTAATTTCGATGATAACCTTTTAAACATTGGGAGGTCTAAGAGGCTAATTGAACTACCAATCCGATTGATCCAAAACTAGGGCGACGCGCAAGTAATAGTAAAGAACACCCATGTGCCAAATTTGAAGCTTCTACATTTGTTTTAAGCTACTATCTTTATTAATTTCGAAAATATGCTTTAAAGTCTTCGGAACTATGTGGCTGGTCCCCGACCCACCACTCCAATTGGTCCCAATTTTCAAGGGAACTAAGGAAAAAGAAAGAGACACCCTGATACCAAATTTGGAGGTCTGTCTCAATTGGTTTCGGAATTATGCTCGTTTGGCCTAAATTCGATCAAAAAGTTCTAAGTTCCGAACCTATTGTTCAATTATTGTTCAATACATTACAAATTTGAAGAAGATAGCGTCATTAGTTGTTGAGTAATCGTGATTTTTTGTATATGTTCGTTAGCCCTTGGACCGATTAAAAGGTCAAGAATCCGAACTCGTGGGCCGATTTCGCCCATTTGCAATCCCCGCCGTACTTTCAGTCCTGGTAACCTATGGAAAAGTATATATATTTGTGATCAGCGTAACCTCCTGAGTCGATATAGCCATGTCCGTCCGTCGGTAGGCACGATAACCCAAAAAATAATGGAGCTATCTTGATGAAATTTTAACTGAATAGGTGAAGAGTATAAAAAAAAACAGGATAATTCAACAACTAATGACGCTTTCTTCATAAAATTTATGCTGTATTGCCAATATCAAAAATACGGCGGGGATTGCGTACGGTTAAGATCGAACAATGCAGATAGAACATCCAAATTTGGTTTCAGGGTGTCTCTTCCTTCCTTTTGTATCCTTGAAATTTAGAACTTATTGGACTAGGTGGTCGGAGACCATTCACACACTTCCGAAAACTTTAAAGCATATCTTCGAAATTAATAAAGATAATAACTTGAATGAAGAAGCTTCAATATGACACAAGGGTGTTCTTTACTGTTTCCTGCGTGCCTTGCTAATTTATGATCAATTGCAGTGGTGATTCAGGTACCTCTCTTAGACCTTCTAAGGTTTAAAAACTTATCATTGAAACTAATAAAACTAGTAACTTAAAATTAGAATCGAACATTCCAATTGAGTACCCGGATTAACTAGTAATGAACGGCGGGACCTGTATATAGGCGAAATCGGATCATGCGTTCGGGTTCTAGAACCTTTGATCAGTCCAAGAACTAATGGACATATATTCAAAAAGGACGATTACTCAAAAATTAATGACGCTATTTTGATGAAAATTAAACTCTAGGTTACTAATAATGAAAGTACCGCGGGGATTACTTATAGTCAAGATCGGACAACGGATTCGGATTCTAGATGCTTTTGATCGAATTGAGGCTAATCAAGCTTTATTCCGATACCAATGAAGATAAAACCTTAAAATTTGGTACAAGTGTTTTTTCTTATTAGCTGTGTCCGTAAAATTTTGGATGAAATGGAAAAGTGGTTTTTAATTTGAAATAAAAATAGAAGCTTTAAATTTAGAATAACGGTGTGTTTTCCTATTTCCTTTGTGTCCCCGAAATTTAAACTAAATTGTAGTTGCGGTTAAAGTGTCTCATAAGAAATCCTAAAATTAAAAAGCTTCTCTTGGAAATTCATCAAGATAGAAAATTGAAATCTGATATACGATGGTTCTTTCCAATTTCCGTTCTTATTTAACTTTTATATTTTTAGAAGGCTAAGAATTTTACCATAAAACATATTATGTATTATATTTTATAAATTAAAAACAAAATATTTTTTTAATTAACAATTAAATTTCTTTTTTTATGTTCTATTATATCATATATCTTATTGAATTATTACCATTGGTAATATAAAATTAAGATATTGAGTACGATATTTAAGTTGTGTTCAAAGGTACTTGCTGCATAATTGTAAAATTTATTTTTATATTTAAATGAGTTATATGAAAAGTTCTAAATTTGTCATTGTACTGTAGAAATAAATTTATTGCATATTTTGCATTTATAAGCTTTTTTAATAGGCTTAGTACACTAAGAATTTAAATTTGTTTCAATTTTGAAAAATTTTAATTATTGATTGGTTTTAAAATTATTAGTTTATGTACCTATTAGAAGAGCTTATAAACGCAAAATATGCAATAAATTTATTTCTAAAATACAATTACTAATTTAGAACTTTTCATATAATTCATTAATTTAAAACTAAATTTTACATACATGCAGCAAGTACCTTTAAACATAACTTAAGTATCGTACACAATGTCTTAATTATATATTGCCTATGGTAATAATTCAATAACATATAAGATAGAATAGAAAATAAAGAAAATTAATCGTTTATTAAAAAAATATTTGGTTTTTAATTTATAAAATATAATAAGTTTTATGGTAAAATTCTTCGCCTTTTTTTCTATTGTTTTAATTTTTTCAGTTCATTATCTATAAAGGAGCTAAGTACAAAGTATGTACTTTATAAAAAATTTTATTATAAAATCAAAATCAACACGGAATAAATTTATGCAAAAGAAAAAAAAAATACTTATGAACTAATTAAAAATTAAAATTGATATTTTTATTAAAACGAAAAATTAAATTGAGAATCGAAAAACTTAAAGCGAGAAACCAATATATACTTTGGTTCGAACGAGAGTCATAAAAAAAAAATAATAAATTAGAGTAAAATTTTATTTAATATCTTCTTTATTTGACTGTAATTTTCTGAGTGAATCTAAATTTTATAATTATCTTTACAAATTTATTTTATTCTAAAACCGTGAGAAACTTTATAATGCATAATTTTCAAGGAATCAGTTTACAAAAATTATTTTCTATATAGGAGCCGTTATTCGTAAATTCTGTAATTTAATATGAAAAAAAACTTAGGAATTTTAAGAGGGAAAAAAAACATTTATGCAAAAGGTGTTATTTGTTCGGGTGGAGATGTAACTCCTCCCACCTTAAGTTTTAAGTCTTTTAGTTGAATATTTACATTCGAATTTTTTACTTTACGTTTTATAAAAATTAAAAATACTATTATAACTACCACTAGAATGACCACCAAGTTTTAACTTGCATTGGTGTACCATCTCCAGTTACTGTTCACTTTAATTTCTTCAATGTGTTTCGTATTATTAATGTGTCTGAGACAGAGGTCTTGTAAATGAAATTCGTTCATTATTTGTTCAATAGTTATGTTACGTACAATTTCGGGAAGATTCTTGCTATAGTATTTTTTTTGATAATTTTTAAAAATAAAAGTTCCTATGGAAATTTTACAATTTTCGCGTCTTACAATATTATTATCTTTATTGTTAATTTCATTTTGTTGTCCACAGTTATTTATTACCAGATTTTCTTTCAAATATTTTGTTTTACAATATTACTAGAAATTACTTTAATTTCGTCTCATAAATTTTTTTGAAACTTACATTTCATTTGCTGCGTGTTTACTAAATTTGCGATACACTGTTCTTAATAAGGTATTAATTCATTTTTATACCCGTACTATATAGTCAAAGGGTATAATAAATTTGGCATTTTGTTAGTGACGCAGAGAAGGAGCGGGGGCGGGGAGTAGATATAGACTCAAGTGTATGGATCGGATCAGAATCGAAAAATAAATTGATTTTGCTGTGTATGTCTGTCCATTCGTCCGCACAATAACTAAAGAAGCTAGGATCTTGAAATTTTCGCAAATTCAGTTTTAGCTATTTTGGTCGATGGGTTCGGGTAGCTGCCATACAACTTCTTTTTTTATATGAGTATTACTCTGTACCTATTACAGCTGCGTGTCTGAAATTTTGCTAAAAGTAGTTTAGTGTAATGGCCAAGTTACTGCAAAATTTGGTTGGTCTACTGCAGAGGGTTCGAGTAGCTGCCATTCAACTCTTTCTTTTATATGAGTATTCCACTACACTTAATAAAGCTGTATGTTTGAAATTTTGCCAAAAGTAATTAACCGGATGATATAATGTATATTTTACAGTCATACGGGTATCCCAGAGTTGACACAGTCTACTCTTCTACACTCTTCCTCGTTTAAAATGTTTTTGTTTTCAATATTTACAAAAATTTTTTGAGTGCTTACAATAATCTTACTTATATTAATATCTAATTCTAAAAATATGTTTTTATTAGGAACTTTTTCTATTATGGTTCTAAAATAGTTTTCTTTTATAAAATTTGGTATGGATATTACGAAAATGATAGTTTGTTTCTTATAAAGAATACAATTTTTAATGTACGATAAAATTTCTACAACTCCGCCGTAGCCGGTCCCAAACCCGGTTGAGAAAGGAGGAGGGAAGAATAGTTGCAACCTGAATGGCCACATACATTGGCGTCTCAGGAAGTAGGAAAACGCTATATAATGCAGTTGAACTCGTAACATAGTTATGAGAACTTCAACGCATTATATGGCAAATTCTGAAGCAACTCTTCAAACCCAACGGCCCTCCAGTCTAGGGGTTGGCGTAAGGCTAACTACCTTACCCATAAAAACCAAATAGTTATGAATAACGAAAATGCCTCGGATATGAGAACGAATAGATTACACGGAAAACGACCATGGAACAACTATAAGGACAAAGATTTAAGAATTTGCTCCTGCAATGTAAGAACACTCTACACCCCAGGAGCATCTAACAATTTGGAAAAGGTTCTCGCGCAGTATAAAGCCGATATTACTGCGATACAGGAAATACGTTGGAAAGGAACCGGTACACTAAAAAAGCGAAAATGCGACATTTACTACAGCTGCCATGAAAAGCACCACATATTAGGATGCGGTTTTGTAGTGGGAGAAAGGTTGAGGTCGTTTGTCATTGACTTTACACCTGTCAATGAACGACTTGCAACCATCCGCATCAAAGGCAGATTTTACAACATCTCCATAATATGTGCGCATGCTCCTACCGACGAAGCAGAGGATGCAGACAAGGAAGAATATTACGATACCCTTGAACGAACATACGCAGCCTGCCCCGAACACGATGCCAAGATTGTAATCGGAGATTTTAATGCTAAAGTCGGTAGAGAAGCAATACATGGAAAAACAATTGGTAATCATATTCTCCACAACACCACCACAGACAATGGTTACCAATTAGTTAATTTTGCAGCTGCGCGTAACATGGTTATAAGTAGCACCAAATTTCCACATAAGAACATCCACAAAATAACCTGGCTATCCCCTGATGGTCGTACATCTAATCAAATTGACCATCTATTGATTAACGCACACATCGATGAACATTGGCAATATTGTCCTAACATTATCAAGGAGGTGGCTTCAAATACCATAGGTTTCGAACCACCACCAACCAGAAACCCTTGGTATGATGAAGAATGCTCAATTAAAACAGCACTCAAAAATGTAGCATACCGCAAGACCCTGCAGAGGAAAACCAGAGCGGCGCAGGAGGAGTACAGAGCTAAAAGACGAGATGAAAAGTACACCATTAGGCGAAAAAAAAGGTTTATGAAAAATCTCGTCTTGTGAACATAGAAACATGCAGAGACAGAGGCGAAGTACGTAAGTTCTACAAACAAGCCAAGCAGTTGGCAGCTGGTTACAAACAACGTACACACGCGCTGAAAGACAGCATGGGAAATTTGATAACCGATACGCGAGAGATATTGAAGACATGGAAACAACATTTCGAACAGTTGTTAAATGAGACAGAACACCAGAATAATGCACCAGTCACAATGATCAACGATGACGAAAAACTACCACCGAGCCTAATGGAAGTTGATCAAGCCATTCAGAAACTGAAAAATAACAAAGCTGCTGGTTCAAATGGAATCCCAGCTGAGTTATTTAAGGTAGCAGGAGAAGATTTGGTTAGGAGCATGCACCAAATCATCACCAGAGTCTGGATGGAAGAATACATGCCCGATGACTGGAACATTAGCACCATATGCCCCATCCACAAAAAGGGCGATGCCATGTCATGTGCCAACTATAGAGGAATATCCCTATTGAATGTCGCGTTCAAGATCCTTTCCAACGTAATATTCGAACGACTGAAACCACATTGCAATAACATCATAGGCAACTACCAATGTGGTTTCCGTCCTGGTAAGTCTACCATCGACCAAATCTTCGCATTGAAGCAAATCCTGAAGAAGACCCATGAATTTCAAATCGATACACACCATCTTTTTATCGATTTTAAGGCAGCCTACGACAGTATCTATCGCCGGGAACTATACATTGCAATGTCGGAATATAGCATACCATCCAAGCTTATCCGACTTTGCCAAGTAACATTGGAGAACACTAAATGTGCAGTTGCTATTGGAGGAAATATGTCGGAGCTCTTCCGCACATGCACCGGCTTCCGTCAAGGTGATGCACTGTCGTGCGACTTCTTCAATTTAGTGCTCGAACAGATTATACGCCGCTCTGGTATCAACACCGAAGGAACAATCTTCAGAAAATCTGTTCAGCTATTAGGCTTCGCGGACGACGTCGACATAATAGCAACATCACAACGAGCCGTCATCGAAGCCTTCATCCGTATTGAAGAAGAAGCAAATAAAATGGGTCTTCTAGTGAACGAGAACAAAACAAAGTATATGTTATCAACAAATAAAGAGGCCAGAATACATCGAGCAGGTCCAAACATGACTGTTGGTACATATAACTTTGAGGTAGTTAAGGAGTTTGTCTACCTAGGTACAAATGTAAACTCCGCAAATGACATCAATGTGGAGATCCGACGAAGAATAAACCCAGCAAACCGCTGCTACTTCGGTTTGTTAAAACAACTGGGTTCAAAACTCCTCTCGCGTAGTTCCAAAGTGCAACTGTACAAAACGCTCATACTTCCGGTGCTACTATATGGAGCGGAATGCTGGAGATTGCCCAGAGCAAGTGAGCAAGCACTTGGAACTTTCGAGCGAAAGATTCTTCGTCGAGTGTTCGGTCCTTACTGCGACGATGGGACCTGGAGAAGAAGATACAATGCCGAGATCTATCAGCTGTACGGTGACGTAGACCTAGTTCAAAAAATTAAGATCAAAAGGCTGCAATGGCTAGGTCACGTTGACCGAATGGACAACAATGCTCCAGCTAAAAAGATACTCGAAGCCAGGCCAGAGGGAACACGTCGCAGAGGTCGCCCAAACCTTCGTTGGAGAGACGAAATTTCGACAGACATCAGAAGGCCCCAAATCTCCAACTGGAGAGAATCTGCTCGGGACCGAACGAGGTGGAGAGGAACGCTACATCAGGCCCAGGACCTTCATGGTCTGTAGCGCCACCTAAGTAAGTAAGTAAAATTTCTACGGTTATATTATTTCTTGTTCATTTAAAAAGTTTCTAGATAATATTTCAAGTTTGCTTGCAAGGATAATTTCCTTAATTTTAGTAATTTCTTTTGACAAAGTATTGATATTTTCATTAATCTGTTCATTAATCTGTGTTTGTACAATAAATCAACTAACTTTATTACTTATTTTACTAATTTTATCTTCAAATTCTTTTATAATTAAAGTTCCATTATTTTAGGCGTTATTAATATGACTTGAAATTTCTTTGATCTGATTTGAAATCTGCTCATTAATTGTTACCTGTTTATTTAAATTTCCAATTATGTTTTCGTTATTTAGTTCTATTAATTTGAAGTGTTCTAGAATTTCTTTGCGATCATCATTGTTCATAATTCCGGTTAAAAATCTGAGTATTTCCAGCCAGATTTATTAAACCTCGTTTATTGGCATAATGTGGAATAATGCTGAAAAAACGCTCTTTTAGATTTTTAAAATTTACAAGAAGAATTTTAGGAAATTCGGTTGTTTTATTAAGTTGTATAATGTTGTTTTGTATTATATTAATGCTGTCTTCGTAGTAATTTAGATCAATTATGTGCATAATACGCTTATAATTGTTAACAATTTTAAGTTCTGATTCTTGATACAAAACATAGCTATCTCCAGATTGAATGCGACTTATTTCAATTGAAGATTGTGCAAAGATGTATGGAATAATGAGAAATAAGATAATTATTATATTATTTCTTATTATTATTATTAAATATTCTATTAAGTTTCCGTTCTATTGAAAGGTAGCTTTTAAAAATAATACTTATTTTTTGAATTGAGATATACTTCATTTATACCTCTGTGATTGGTTCTATTGTGTTGTTCTAATAGTTTTTCTTGTAACTCTGCCCGATCTTTTATATCCTCCAGTAAAAATGAACCTTTATTTAATTTTATAGATTTGTTTTTGGCAAAATGTTTAAGGTAAATATTTTGGAATAGCCTGTAAATTTTTATATCATCAATCATTGCACCAATAATCCTTTTTGACGGTATATGATCTTTTAAAATATGAATAAAAAGGTTTTCATCAGGAGGATGGGTAAATATTTTCCTAATTCGATTAAAAATTTTTTCTGATTTGACCGTTTTTGGAGAACCACATTTTATAATATCTTGTGTCTTATAAAAATTCAAAGGAGATTCAGAAATTGGGATATAATCTGTATTGTCTTCATCTGCTTAGTGCATGGTAACATTAGTAGACTTAGTTTCGCCAACTTACATCTCATCTAAATTAATTTCGATCCGTGATAAAGCATTAGCTATTTTATTCCATTTGCCGGCTAAATATTCTATATCAAAATTGCACTCTTCCAGTTGTATTTTACACCTTTGCAATTTGGAATTAGGCTCTTTTAAATTATGAAGCCATTGCAAGGCTTTGTGGTTAGTTTTAATGGTAAATTTGCGACCAAAAAGATATGGGCGAAAGTACTTGACTGCCCATACCATAGCGAGTAATTCTTTCTCAATGGTAGAGTATTTACACTCATGTTCATTGAGTGTGCACGATGCGTAACAAACTGGATGGTTCCCTTGTGTGAGAACTGCTCCAAGCGGATAATTGCTTGCGTCAGTAATTAAAGTAAACTTGTTTGTTAAGTCTGGATAGATAATGATAGGATCGGTAGTAATAAAGAGTTTTAATTTATTAAAAGCTTCATTTAATTCTATATTTCTAAGATCTATTCGCTTTCCTTCTTTTAGACAGACTGTTAAAGGTTTTGCAACTTTTGCAAAGTTTTTAATAAATTTACGGTAGTAGGCGACAAGACCAAGAAATGACTTAATTTGATTTTGGGTTTTTAGAAAAGGAAATTTAGTAATAGCTTCGATTTTATTAGGATTAGGCTTAACACCGTTGGTAGATATTATATGTCCCAAAAATTCCGTTTCTTGTTTAAGGAACTCACTTTTGTGCAATCGAATTTTTAAATTGGCTTCCTCTAACCTTTTCAAAACTTTTTGTATGTTAACGAAATGTTCGTCCTTACTTGCGCTAAAGATTATAATATCGTCCAAATAGACGTAATAAAATTTACCAATGAAATCTCGTAAAACAGAATCTATTAACCTTTGAAACGTTGCAGAAGAGTTTTTAAGACCAAAAGGCATCCTGACGAATTCAAAGTGACCGTTGATGGTACTAAAGGCTTTCTTTTTAATGTCATCTTCATGGATTTCAATTTGACGGAAACCTTTGGCCAAGTCAAGGGTATTGAATTACATAGCCCGACCGAGTTTGTCAAGTATCTCCTTCATATTTGGTATGGGGTATGTCGTCTACTGTGACGTTGTTTAAATCTCGATAGTCTATTACGATGCGCCATTTTTGTTCGACTGACGCATCTTGTTTTTTTGGGACAACCCAAATAGGTGCCGAGTAAGGCGAATTACTGTGTCTAATAATACCTTGTTTTAATATGTCATTCATTTGTTTATTCACCTCTTCGCGGTGTACTTCTGGATATCGGTAAATCTTCGTATAAGTATGAAGTTTATTTGAGGGTATTAATTTTGTGCTTAATTTCGTGCGTCAATGTCAAGTCGTCTTCTTCATGATAAAAGGCTTTGTTATATTTTTTCACGATTTTCAATAATTCACCTCTTGTAATTTTGTCAAGGTGGTCGCATCTAATATTATTTTCATTTAAAAATATTTCGGTTTGAAGTAATTCCAATTTGTTTAATGGGACTGGAATATGATATTCCGTCTCTTCTTTTTCATTAAAGAAGATAAGAATTTCATTTCCAAAATGTTATTTTAATAATTTATTTTTATAGTTTAACTCAGCTTGAAGAGGAATTAAAATATTAGTCCGTCGAACTTATCGTGAACGGTTATTTCTAAGAATTCTATTTTGTTGTCTGAATCAAATTCAAGGATTTATTGTTACTAATTTATCACAAGGAATTTTATTGCTTAAAGTTTTAATATTAGACAATAAGATTTGATCTGTTAAATTGGTTAAAATTTTTTGATAGGTTAGTTGAAGAATTGGCGTTTTGTGAATAGTTATAATTGTTGTTATTATTTTGGTTGTTATAAAAATTTTTGTTTAATTGATTATTATAGGAATTACTTTAATTATTATTATTTTGATGATTATTTTTTTGAATGATTATAATTTTTTCTAAAGTTGGAATTTCCGTGGTTATTATGTGAGTTTTGCAAATGAAAATTTTTTCCCTGGAAATTATTTTTATTTGAAGGAGCTTTTGTTGGATTAACGTAAGCGTAATTACTTTCATGCAAAATGTCAATTGCCTTTTCTAAGGTCTCTGGATTTCTGCTATAGAGAATCGAACGCATTGGTTCGAGAAGTTTTTATTTAAATATTTTAAGCCCAGTTTGAATATTGGCTTCTATTATTTGAGCTGAATTTGGTTCCCGTGTAGATTTATTATTTAGAATACGTCGAATTTTTTGAATTTGATTGTACAGATCAACACTGTTAGTCGTAAAAGAAACACTTCTAATTCATCAAATATTTCAAACGTTCGCTTATCACTAAAATTTTTTAAAAGAACAAATTTCATACCAGACCAATTGTTTGTTAGGTGGATATTAATTTCGATAACCTGCCTAGCTTTATCGCGAAACAATTACTTTTAATTCTATTTAATAAAATTACTTAACTATTTACATTATGACTTATAATTAGTAGTAAAATACATTCGACTAATTTTATAAAGGTAAATAACGACTCACCGTTTCCATCAAATACAGGTAGGTTTTCGATGTATTTCAGCGGGTTGATATTAAAATCGAAAAGTTGAACACCAGGTTGTTGGTCTACCATTCTGATTTCTTACATTATTTTACAGTTTTATTTTTTATTTGAAAATTTTTTGATTTCCAACTTATTTTCGAATTTTTTTTTTTGTTTTATTAACAATTAATTTTAAAACTTACGATTTCTGTTTTTATACCCGTATGACTATATAGTCAAAGGGTATATTAAATTTGCCATTGCGTTTGTGACGGAGGGGGGCTAGATATAGACTCAAGTGTATGGATCGGATCAGAATCGAAAAATAAATCGATTTAGCTATGTATGTCCGTCCGTCCGTTCGCACAATAATTCAAAAACTAAAGGAGCTAGGATCTTGCAATTTTCGTTAATTTCTTTTTCTTGTAATAACCGTTATCGCTTTGTAAATCCATCCATTTTGGACCATGGGTTCGGGTACCTGTCATACAACTTCTTTTTTATATGAGTATTACTCTGTGCCTATTACAGCTGGGTGTCTGAAATTTTGCCAAAAATAGTTTAGTGTAATGGCCAAAGTTACAGCTAAATTTGGTTAGTCTACTGCAGAGGGTTCGAGTAGCTGCCATACAACCCCTTCTTTTATATGAGCATTACACTACACTTAATAAAACTGTATGTTTGAAATTTTACCAAAAGTAATTAACCAGATGATATAACGTATATGTTACGGTCACATCCCAGAGTTGACACAGTCTACTCTACTACACTCTTCCTCATTTTTTTTATATTTTTCTATTTATCATTCAGTTTTTTATTTTATTTTTTTATTTTTGTTTTCTTGTTCCTTTTGTTTTTGTTTTACATTATTTATAATATTTGGAAATTCCGCACTTAATTAACTTAGTTTGCATTTAAAAATTAAAAAAAATTAAAAGTAAAGAGCTTTTTAAAATTTTCGTTAAAGAGTGTCTGATATTTTGTTTTATTTTTTTTTATAAAGCCTTTTTTTTGTTTTATTATATTTTTTATTTCACAAAAAATTTATTTTTAATTTATTGATATATGATTTTATTTTTAGTTAATTACTGTTACAGAATATAAGAATCAGTTGCACACAAGCTTTTCAAAAGATAATTTTCACAAAACAAATTTTACACTTCTATTCAATTTTAATTTTATTTTAAATAATCATTAGTCCAAATCAAATATATTTTTTTCAATAAAATTAAAATTTTTTTTTTTTGTTTAACACGAGTTCTTTATCACCAATCCAGAGATCCTACCAACTGCGCCACTTTTGTTCGAACGAGAGTCATAAAAAAATATCAGCATTTCCGCAATATATAGATCATCAGAAAAAGAAACAGAATCTAAATTTATTAATATATTTAAAAAAAAATCTTACCAAACTAAGCAAAAATCATTCATATATTATAAGTGACCTGAATTACAATATTATTGACGATTCTGATCCAGACATTGAAACATACAAAACATTGGTTGAAAGTAATGGCGTGTTCTTCTGTGTTGACACTATTACAAGGTCAGCGTCCAGTTCCTGTTTAGATCATATAATTACAAACAATTCGCAGGTCAATATGAATATAACTCACCTAAATTCAGATATTTCGGATCACCAAATCTTAATGATGGAAAAAAAAATTACTCCATAGCAGTTCGATCTGAAAAAATAATTACAAAAAAATTTATATCGATTACGACAAAATAAAAACACAGCTGATTAATAGTCATATTATAATTAAATGTACTGATGTCAACACAAAATTCTCTCAACTAATAATGAATCTGCAAGAACAAATAAAAACTGCCACATATCAAAAAATATCTTTAAATAATTAAAAAATATGTTCCAAGTTGGTTTGATTCAGAACGTTAAAAAAATAATAAAATCAAACAATATTGGCACAGACAACTGGTAAAAAACTATAATAACGAATATATTTGTAGTAAATACAAACAATGGCTGAATAAATATACCTTAATTAAAAGAATAAAAAGAAGAAAATATGATAAAAATGTAATTTAAAACGCGAAAGGAAATCCGAAAAAAACTTGGAATTATATAAAACACATAATTAGAAATAAAACCATAAATCAAAACGATTTTTTTTCCGAGCGAGAACTTACTAATGATGAAAAGATTGGAAAAATTAGATAAATTTAATGATTATTATGCGAAAATAGGTAGTAACCTTCCACAAAACTTTGTTACACTGTACTTAGCAGACAAATAGATTTAGTTTCAAAATGATAGAAATCTATGAAACAAAGAAATTTAGAAATAAACTACCAAACACAAGTGCGGCAGGGAATGACGGTATCCAAACAAAAGTCATCAAAACATGTAAAAATGAAGTGGTTCCAAATATAACAGATCAATTAACAATTCAGTTGAAGATCGTTCCAATCTACAAAGGTAATAGAGATAAAAATAACATCAACAACTATAGGCCGATATCAGTTGCGTCTGTATTCAGCAAAATCATAGAAACGTACGTGAACTAACTCAATATTCAGAAGGCAATAAATTAGTAGATAATCGGCAATATGGGTTCAAATATAAATGCTGCATTATTCGATTTGATCACGTATATACAAAATGTTATAAACAACAAAAAAAAATTTCAATAGTATTTTTCGATCTTGCAAAAGCATTTGATACTGTGGATAGGAAAATACTACTAAAGATTTTATCACAATGGAATTGTGGGTAAAGAATATATGTGGTTTAAAAGCTATCTGAGTAGCAGGAAACAATATGCTGAGTGTGACAAATAAAAAGCCAAGTAACAGAAATCGACTATGGAGTTATCCAAGGTAGCAAATAATTTCCTCCTACATAATTAGCTTCTCGAAATTAAATGTTGCTGGAAAACCTTTTCTCTGCGCAGAGGACTTAGCGTGCATAGAAGATACATATATAGTCTTAGAAAAACACATAATAAAAATATTCAACTCATAAACACATGGATGGGTAGATTGAAGTTAACTCCAAATATCGGAAAAACAAAATATATGATCATCAGGAACACAATAAATATACCATTAAATGTTATGTTTAAAAATACAAAAATTGAAAAAGTAAAATATTACAAATATCTTGGAGTAACCCTGGATGCAGATCTAAATTTGAATCTTCAAACGACTGAACTAGCATCAGAAGGTAGGAGAATAGTTGGAATACTAAAGTGTATTCAAATTAGAACTCCCCGAGATATAAAAAGGTCTATTTATTACTCACTTTTCCATTCAACTATTACATACGGTATCCTGGTGTGGGGATGAACATATTTAAAAAATAAAAGCATAATCCAAAGGATACAAAATAAGGCAATTAAAACTCTATTTGGCCTACAACAAATAACACCTACAACTGAGTTGCATAAACAACTAAAAATACTGCCAGAGCTACATAGGAAAATGATACAATCACTAC